>OAMR01000211.1:1878877-1905901 GCA_900205405.1 Echinochloa crus-galli
TGGCCCCCAGATCGACGCGCACGACTTCGTCATCCGCCTCAACAACGCGCCCGCCGCCGCCGCGGGGCGCTTCGCCGCCGATGTCGGCGGCAAGACCTCCCTCGCCCTGGCCCACTCCTTCGTCCTCCGCCGCTGCGCCGGGCCCTCCGCCGCCGCCACCCCGGGCTGCGCCTGCCACCCCTACGGCCGCGCCGTGCCGCTCGCCATGTACGTCAGCCACCCGGCGCACCTCCTCGACGCGCTCGCCTGCGCCGCCACCGCCGGCGTCCCCGTTCCGGCTGCTCCTCACTGACGCGCGCCTCGACGCGCTGTGCGCGCGCGTCGCCAAGTACTACTCGCTGCGGCGGTTCGTGGCGGGCACCGGGGAGCCGGCGGCCGTCTGGGCGCGGCGGCGAGGGGATGACGACGAGGCCGTGCTTCCACTACTCGTCGGGGCTGCAGGCGGTGGTGGTGGCGCTGGGGGTGTGCGAGGAGGTGTCCATGTTCGGGTTCGGGAAGGCGGCGGGGGCGAAACACCATTACCACACCGACAGGAAGGAGACGGAGGTGCACGACTATGAGGCGGAGTACCAGTTCCTCGGCGACGCGCCGGGATTCAAGCTGCCGCCGGTGAGGCAGTACTGGTGACTCGATGGAGAGCATGCACTGTACTGCATGTAGATAAATAATAACTGAAGCAGTGGGCCCGCTCCTGTGCTGTTGCAAGATCTGAACCGTTCGTGATGGGAATGGATGGCCGAGATTTACATGCAGGTGCATGCTAGTATAGGAGCGCGACTGCGTGCGATCCGTGTCCGCGCGACCACACTAGGATGGGAAACCGGAAACGTGAATGGCGAGGACTGATGTCCCATACTCCCATGACAACATTGACTTCCGGCTCAATCCATGCATGTACCTCCCTCGTGTCTGCAGTATGGAACATCACTAATTTTTGCTCTGTGGCATCACTAATTCACTACTCAATCAAACAAGGCGTGGATCAGCCTGAAATGGCCGTTGTTGCGTATCCTTTGACCAGAGTCGAAACTTCAGCTAGGCAACATCAAGTTAGTGTTGTCACACACTTCCCAACTCAACTAATCCCGAGCTGCTAAAAAAAACGGTAATACTGGCATTCGTGCGTCCGGACGCATCGGACGCGCGTCCGTGTGGATCCGTGTGGGTCCTAACTCCATCATCATTATCCTCTCCCCGGATGAAAAAATCAACCGCCTGCCTCTCTCCCGTCCACTCATTCCATCTCTGCTGCCTTCTTCCCCAATTTAGTGTTGCCGTGCAAACTCCGCCACTGGCCGTGGGGAGTTGCTGCCTGCGTCCATGGCCGCGCCGCCCGCGAGCTCTGCTGCTTGCCGTAGGGAGCGGCAGCCCGCGTCCATGGCCACGCTGCCGACGAGCTCCGCCCTGGCCGTGTGGAGCGACGGCCCGCGTCCATGGCCGCACCGCCGACGACCTCCGTTGCTTGCCGTGGGGAGCAGCAGCCCGCGCCCATGGCCACGCCGCCGACGAGCTCCGCGGCCCGCATCCATAGCCACGCCGCCGGCGAGCTCAATCGCTTGCCGTGGGGAGCAGCAGCCCGTGCCCATATATGGCTGCGCCGCCGGCGAGCTCCACTGCTCGCCGTGGGGAGCTGAGGCCCACGCCTATGGCTGCGCCGCCGGCGAGCTCCGACGCTTGCCGTGGGAGCGGCAGCCCGCGCCCAGGGCTGCACCGTCGGCGAGCTCCACTGCTGGCCATGGTGCGTGTGTACGATGGTGGCTCGAGGTAGAAGAAGACGTGTGTTTTATTCTTCTCAACCCTATGTTGCAGTAGGTTTTTTATGGTGTTACAATGGTCTTCTTTCGATGTTTCACGAATTTTGATGTTGAGACCAGGGGGCAATGTTGCAGCTGCATGATTTTGTCGCCGCCGGCCATCTCCTCCGCGGGCGCCGGCGCTCCCTGCTGCCATCCTCATCCTCCTCCAGTTCTCATTTTTTATAGGGTTTAGCTTCAGGTTGCAAGTATATGTCTCACATGTTTCGAATGTTCTAGAAAAAAGCTGCATTTATTTGGTGTGAATGTTGTAAAAGTAGATCTGGGATGTTGCGATGTTGGATATGTTTCGCATGTATGTTACAAGTGTTTTATCCAGGTGTTGCATTTTTATTGGGAATTTTATGACTGTTGCCGTGTGTGGCTGAGAGTTGTGAGCGCGTGTTTCTAGTATTGCAAACGATGACTATTTATATTGCAGATACTATTGTTTGATGTTGCATACGCTATTTTTGGATGTTCCAAAAATTTTACATGTTGCATGCAACATTATACCCATGTTGCGGCGGGATTTTTTCTGTACTACAGTACCGTCGAGAAGAAATACTTGGCTGTAGTTGTGCCACGTTACCGTCCGATTTTTTGGTTTCGGTCGGACGTCCGGGCGCTAGCCTGACCGGAAAAAAAAACTCAACTAATCCCGCGGTTCACTTCTGTTCCGTACCATACGTAAGATATGCAGCTAGGTTCATCCATACTGGTTCCCAAACATATACCATTTTTCCAATAAAAGTTAAATCGATATATGTAGTAAGATATGTTGTGTATGTGAGATAGTAAGTAAATTATGTGTAGAATGAGTTAAATCTTATACACCAGATATGCATAAAAAAGGCATGACTTGTGGATTCTGGTGCGTAGCCATGGTAAACTATTTTTGTATTTCTACATTTAAAATCTCAAAATATTGGAATTGACTTACGCTGGTTAACCGCCAGCACACTGGCAGCTGGTGAGTGCCCTAACTGTAAGCTCAAAGCCTCAAATACATTTTGACTCCCAATACAGGTTTTTTAGTAGTGTGGACAGTGACATCATCGTCCATTTTTTCTAAGGGAAAAGTCCATTTTCCAACCTTCAATTATCATAGAAGTCTGCTTTTCAACCGTATATTATAAAACCAGACATCATAGGCCGTACAACTTTCCAAACCGTGCAAATTTGGACCTTTGGGTTGTTTCAGAGGTGGTTTTGGATTTCTTAAAAAATTTCAAAATAGTTTAATATTAAAAAATCATGAATAATTCAATTGAAATTCAAAAATATAAAACTAGTACCATAAAAGTTCTAAAAATGTAACCTATAGGTTGGTGATCCATTAGGAGCTATTTGATTTTTTCTTTATTCTTATTCCTTGTTTTTACTGCTTCAAGGCATGCTTATTATTTATTTAAATTATTTCTTTGCAGTAGAGCACCAACATATAGGTTACATTTTTAGAATTTTTTGAGAGCTAGTTTGATAATTTTTTGATTTAAAATAAATTAGTTTTGAATTTTTTAAGATTCAACCATTTTTTGAAAGAATTAAAAATTCAAAAACCACCATAGAAACCACCTAGAGGTTCTAATTTACACGGTTTCAACAGTTGGATGGCCTATGATGTCTGGTTTTATAGTTCGGGGTTGAAAATGAGACTTCTATGATGCTAGGAGGGTGTAAATTAGACTTTTTTTTTCTAATGAGCCTCGTACCTTGATTATTGGCATGGCTAAAATATTTGAGTATGCTTCTCTATGTTTTGGTACCTATACAAATATAATGAAGAGAAATGCCCCGATAGCCATCCTCTCAAGCTCGTGCTTTTTGCTAGAGTGGAGGACAGATCGACTGGAGCATGAGCAGGGGCGTCACAGACCTAGTTTGAGGTGAGTGAGGGAAATATGCCCTCATTCAATTAACTAGACCATCCGGCGGGCTTTGCGCGCCCTATGATATCGAGAATCAAATATAAGTATAAAGAAATCACTTATTCTATGCACATGAAGAAACTTTGGATATACTATTACACTAAAAATTGTCAATAGCACTTATTCAATCCATATATTACAATAATTATGACATATACTAATACCATACACTTGTTCAATCAATTAGAGGTGTTTGTCCAGTATTTCGGATATCATGATATTACATTATATGACCAGTATCCGTAGCTACCGAACAACTATGGTGGTATATGCAAATACTGATCTTAATGAGCATTGAAATCAATACACAGTTTGCAGCAACAGTTCTAACAAAAGCATTCTAATGACTTGTAATTAAAGCACATGGACCAATGAGCCCATAAATCACACTTTTTTTCACCGGTGACGAAGCATGCACAAAAGCTGCAAGCAAAAGCAAAAGCATGCACAACCAACACCCTTGTTGCAAGCAACTGGCAGAGGCAAAATAGGCATGAACTCCACTGTTCATGCACCCTTGTTGGGCTGCAAAAAGGAAATAGTTTAATCTTTTTTATCAAATGTCCTGGTTAGAATCTCAGGTAAGTGCAGGCAAAAAGATGCAGAACTAAATTGCATGAATTTCTTTTAGAAACAGTAATACACTACAGTTCATATATGGTATACTTATATACTTAAGTCTAATATTTCACCTAGATAAAAATGATTCATTTGAGAAGCAATAATATCACCACAAAATATAACTGATATGGTATTATGTTGTTTTGCAATAGGAATGAAATGACTAAATTGGCCATTGTCCAACCAACACCTTTTTTGAGAATCATGGATCGGATTATTAGAATTTTCTAGGCTCAACACAGTGTAAACTACAGGGCATCTATTGTAGTAAATATAATCTGCAAGTCTGTCCAGCCAAAGAGGCAAAGACTATGGAAAATTGGACGGCAAATCAAAGTGAATAAAAGTGTGCTACACAATCATCACTCAAATAGTGCAAAGCAACCTTTCTTTGTGTTAATTAAATGAAAATCAGCAAACACTCATCTACATAATAGCGACTACAGGCTACCAACTGGGGCATTCAATAGCATATCAGCTTCATAAAACTTCACTAAAGCATCTGTAGGTTTGAAAAAGGCATCCTTCACATAAGGAAAGTCCACATATTATCCTGATCTCACATAAGCATTTCAACAAACATCTAGTGTGCAGATCCCTAACGAATGCGCACATGTTCATGAATCGTGTGGTTTTGCTTCGCAAACAATTGAAAAGAGAGGAAGAAGAGAGCAAAGGCACCTGTCAGTTGAGAGGCGGTCCAGTGACTTACTTGCTGGAGGCGGCGTTGTCGACCTGCAGATCAAGAACGTAAGTGCTTGGAGGGCACCCCGCAAGCCGCAAACAAGTGCAGCAAAATCCGGCAGATGGCGTCGTCGGCCGCAGGCACAACCGCGGGCCATCCGTAAGCTGCCGCTGCCGCCGGTAAACGGGCTCCGCCCTCGTGCCGAACATCGCTCCAACGTACCTCCGCGGCCACCTGTCAGACCTGAAGAATGAGGGGAAGCAAGACCAGCGAAGACGTATTCGTCAGAGGAGAAAGCGTATTCGTTATCTTGTAATAGGAGTTGGTTGCCGAGTGGGCCCAGTGGGTCAGAGTCTGCAAGCGTTTAAGTACTGGGTGGGTGGAGTAAACACGGCATGTATCTAATGAATCAAAACTCTGTGAGTTGAACCCGTTCTTGGAGAAGGGGGCGATGCCTCCCTCCTGACCGGCGAGATCCTACCCTCCTCTGATTTCTCTCTTGTAATTTCTCACATCGCTCGGTTTGATCTCTCCGGCGGCTACGAGTGTTACACCACCATGGCGCTTGACAAGTTGAAGTGCCTCCGCTACGTTGTCTTCCACCCCCGCGACGAGGTCGGAAAGAAGGGCCTCGGCCGCCGCCGCCCTGATGTCGGATGGGACACTGGGTCGAGGGGGTCCCAGCCGCGGCCACTGCCCCGCCGTCTCGCTAAGGGGAGGCAGCCGCTGCACCGAGGGGGATCTAACCACCGCCGCACCGAGGGCCGACCCCGGCCTCGACAGCGAGCAGATCCGGCGCCGCCGCCCCGCGCCAAGGGGGTACTGGGCTACCGGCCTCGGCGCCGCCGCCTTCCTTCGCTGCCTGCATCCGAGCGTAGAAAGGAGAAAATGGGAGCGGGGGTGTCGGCATCCGAGGCGTCGAGGGGAGTGGCGTCGGAGAAGGGGGTGAGAGGGATGCGTCGAGGGGGCGGCGGCGGAGAAGGGGGCGAAGAGGAGCGAGGGCCGAGGGGCCCGGCGGCGGCGGCAAGAAGAGGAGAGGGATGGGGAGGGGTTTTTTGAAAAAACGACGCATTACATTGGACCGCGGGTTGATTTTTAAATAAGTGGAGGTCTTTTTTATAAAGTAACCACGCAACGCCTTCGCTGCTTGACACGCGTCCTATTTGTGCCGTGGAGCACGGAGAGAGCAGCAAAGGGCAGTAACTTTTAATCAACCTGATTTTTTTTATACCTGTAATAGTTAGTAGATTTTCCCCCCAACTTTGATTTTTGGCTTCACCACCATCCTTAAGATTTACCCTAAGCTTTATTCGATGGTATTTCTATTTTATGCCGATGTTTACTACATTTGGTGAGCCTGAAGTCAACAAAAGATGCGCAAACGCCACATAAAATAGGCCCTGCCACATGTTGTCGAGAAGTCACCCGCTGTCTAATCGAATAGTGACACAAATGAGTAGTAGCCGGTTAGTTAGCTACTATATATTATATCCCACTTTACATGCTTTGTAATTAAGCTTTTCAGGTCTTGAATTATAGTTAACCATACAGAAGCTTTTTAGTAACTTCTGGGTTGAACCAGTGACTCGGAAAAACGTAAACTTGCATTGCTACATTGGTGAGGCCGGTAACGTACGTGTTATTGTTAGTAAAATGTGTCTTCTTTGCCGTACAATTTGACTGATACGGCTGTTTTGGCATAGAGAAAAGTGTAAATTATGGGCAATTAATTTAAAGGGAATGAGATTGAAATAGATGTTTCGGCTTGGTGGACATGTAAGGAGCGATAAAAATCTAGATAAACTCCATGTTCATCAGATTGTTCGAATTTGTTGTAATTGCTAATGTGTTTTTGGTGTGAGGTACAATCATGCTTCTGATCGATAATACATAAATATATACTACAAATGTTGAGAGAAAATGGTTATTATGGACAGTGAAAGAGTAATGAGACAGGTGTTGACATATACGATTTGGAAATTCAATTCACTAGAAATGTTTTGCTAGATGGATTGGTCCTCCAACTGTGAAGCTAGCCTTAATATATAGTTATTGTTTTTCAGTAATTTGTTTGGAGTAGTGTATTTGTTATTCAATTCTTAAACTTAGAAGATAGAGATTTTTAAGCAGAGAAACAACTGTAAACTAGGGCAATCAAAGAGAAATGAGAATCTGGCATGTGGCATAGAGGTTTCTGGTAGGAAATATTGCTCAATTACATCGATGATGATAACATATATAGGAATACTTTATTGTTGGGTCTCACTACTTTATTACGACGACACTAGTACTGGGCCATATTGAGAATATCACTATTAGGCTTCCTGAATTTGAAATGGGCCAGGAGCCAAGCTTTTGATTCCAACGAAATGCGAAAATAGATCAACGGTCTATTTTCATTTCAGTGTATCTTAGCAATTGCCATATGTTTGGAAACCGGTATGGATGAACCGGCATATCTTTTAATAATTAAGCTTTTGTATGCTTAACTATAATTCAACACCTGAAAAGCTATTGATGAAGTATTAAACTGTAATGGCGGGCATTATGCAATTTGAAGCCGTACGTGTCGAATCCGTAGGGAGAACTTTTGAAGCACTAAACTACATCCTTCGTCTATGTAAGATAAATTGCTAATGGTCTTATCTGATATCCTGCGACTGCTCTTTTTTTTTTTGCGGAGATATATATCGTGCGGCTTCTAAAGATGTAAGTGGTGAGACCGGAAGTGACTCGAGTTGAATCGGGAAGTGCGTCAACACTAACTCGATGTTGCCTGGGTGAAGCTTCGACTGTAGTCAAAGGATACGCAAATTACAATGGACTTTCAGCATTTTACAATTTATAACTGCCTTCGTTCCAAAATGTTTGTCGTTTGATATTTTTTTACCACAAGTTTAACCGCTCATCTTATTCAAAAAAATTATAAAAATATAATCAAATTTCAGATATTTTTAAAGATTTATATTAATAAAGAAAGCCCCACCAAAAAATATAATAATTTACATAAAATTTTGAATAAGACAAGCGACCAAATTTGTGGTGGAAAAAAAAATATTTTGAAACGACGGGAGTAGTAAACTAGCAACCTAACGGGGCATTCCAGCCAAATCCATGCCAGTTTGATTGACTAGCGAACTGGAGCAGTGAAGGCACTGGCCACTAGGGATTGATCCAGGACGTGGGACATCAGTAGTCCTCGGCATTCACGTTTTCGGTTTCCCCAAGTTAGCATGCACCTGCATGTAAATCTCGGCCATCCATTCCCATCACGAACGGTTCAGATCTTGCAACAGCACAGGAGCGGGCCCACTGCTTCAGTTATTATTTATCTACATGCAGTACAGTGCATGCTCTCCATCGAGTCACCAGTACTGCCTCACCGGCGGCAGCTTGAATCCCGGCGCGTCGCCGAGGAACTGGTACTCCGCCTCATAGTCGTGCACCTCCGTCTCCTTCCTGTCGGTGTGGTAATGGTGTTTCGCCCCCGCCGCCTTCCCGAACCCGAACATGGACACCTCCTCGCACACCCCCAGCGCCACCACCACCGCCTGCAGCCCCGACGAGTAGTGGAAGCACGGCCTCGTCGTCATCCCCTCGCCGCCGCGCCCAGACGGCCGCCGGCTCCCCGGTGCCCGCCACGAACCGCCGCAGCGAGTAGTACTTGGCGACGCGCGCGCACAGCGCGTCGAGGCGCGCGTCAGTGAGGAGCAGCCGGAACGGGGACGCCGGCGGTGGCGGCGCAGGCGAGCGCGTCGAGGAGGTGCGCCGGGTGGCTCTTCATCTTCTGATCGAGGTGGGCGGCGGACGACGAACCCGGCCGGTCGGCGGGCATTAGTAGGCGCCCGGTGAGGTGGGGATGATTGTCGGGGAATTTTCAGCTAAGGTCACCTCCGGGTTTAGGCTGTTCGCACTCATATTACCCTATCTCCCTCCTCTAAAGAAAATATCTATTCTGATCATCAATATTCTTTCATCTATTCCAATTTCTTCCGCACTCGCCTCTTCTTTATCACCTTTTCCTAAACCAACTACCATAATATTGTATTATATCCCCCACCCCCCTCTCCTTCTCCTCCCTCGAGAGCTCGAGCTGCCCCTCTTCTCCCCCACCGTGGCAAGCGGTGGCGCTTGGCTCCCGCCCGCGAGGCAGCGGCGGCGGCCGGGCGGCTACGCAGGGGCGACGGCAAGCTCCAAGATGGCGGCGAGGTCAAGCACGGGTGGGCGGATCCCTCCCTCCCTCCGCCGGCCAAGCACCTCGACAGCGCGAGCTCGGGGCGGACGGCGGCGGCGAAGAGCGCGAGCTCGCGGCGGAGGCGGCAGCGGGCAGCTCGTGGCGCGGCGTGCGGTGGTGCGCGGCTCTCTCTCCTCCGCGCCGCCCCTCCCTCTCCCTCTCCTCCGAGCGACGCCTCCCTCCTCTTCTCTGTCTCCATGGCGCCGGAGCACGCGGTGGCAGAGTTGGCGGCGCGAAGGGGTCCAGCAGCGGCACGGCGGCGGCGGCGGCAGGGAAGCGCAGGCGCAGGCGGGGGCGGTTGGCTTGTGTGGGTCCACTACCGCTGTGGCGGCGCAACGGAGCTCTGCTGCCTCCCCTGGAATTGGGGGAACGGGGGGCTTCCTGTGTCGTTGGGGAAGGTTTGGAGGAGACCACTGCAGCGGGTTTTTCCTATAAACGCTCCCCTAGTGCCAGCAGCCTTAAAAGCAACATGCGTTGTAGGATGGTATTGATTGGTTGGATCGTCGAGTTGCAAAAGCTAAGCTACGCGGGAAAATAGATCGAAGTATACCTGAGCATTTTTCGGGCCGGGCCGGTTTGGGCCGGGTCTGAAAAAAATCTGGTTATTTCGGGCCGAGAAAATCCTGCCCATGACCGTTCCATTGGGCACACCGGGCCTCAATTTTCGGGCCGGGCTCGGGCCGGGCCCGGGCTTGGGCGGGCCGCCCGTGCACTTTATAGTGTAAAATAGCTAAAAACAGCATTTCGGGCCGGGCTCGGGCCAAGATTTATTTTCTCGGGCCAAGTATATGATCAAGAGTATGGTGATTAGTTGGCATTCTATTTCTATATTCTTCCACACCACAAAAAATTGTATTAACAAAAAAAATGATATGGTAGCCAAGTATATGTGCAAGAGCAGTACGTTAATGCATTATATTAATCCTACAATGAACTAAAATAATGGTATTAGAAAAAGTGATATGGTAGCCAAGTACATATCCAAGGGTAGTAGATTGATTTTATCAAACAAAAATATAATACTACACAATTTAGACAATATCACGTCAAGCATATGTATTGGTGATGTGGTCTTCTAGGTATTTTCTTCACACTCATATGAGCTTTAGATATAGCTCTCTTAGAGTTTTGTACCCTAAAATAGACACATTTATTCAGTTGTTTCATCTATGGCCGTATAAGATCCTTTCTCCCCTCGAGTAAACGTGCAAGAATAGTATGTTTTAATCCTACAATGAACTAAAATAAAGGTATTTGATAGAAAAAAGTGATATGGTATAGCCAAGTTTGTATCCGAGGGTAGTAGATTGATTTTATCAAACAAAATTATAATACTATCCAATTTAGTCATATCACATCAAACACATACATTGGTGATTTGGTTTTCTACATTTTTTCTTCACACGCTCATATGAGCTTTAGATATAGCTCTTAGAATTCTGCACCTCAAAAATAGACACACACACCTTTCAAATATACAAGATCTTTAATATTTCTATTATAGGACACATTTCTGTATTTGACGTCATATAGAGAATGACACCATTATCTTAGTGGCCACCATCATATGTTTCATCCATGAAATAATTCAGTTATAAGATGCGTGCAGACTGTAAAACAATTTTTGTCAAAGTATAAGATATATCCTTCTTAATACTACATACATCCATTGGTTGCTCCTATGGATACACATGCTTATTTTTAGGACTATCCGGAGGGAAATATCATACGATAACTTCTGTTGTGTGACGTGAAAAACTGAAGCATAAAAAGGAATTGTAGACGTAAAAAACAACTAATTGGAATTATTGGCACAATGGCACCAGCCATCCTATTAAGAGATCCCAGGAAGAAAAAAAATCATGCATTCCTAATATAATCCCATTGTATATAATATTTCTGTATATTTTACCACTTTAGTTTTGGTTTTTCTCAAAAAGAATCTTCCAAAATAAACCGTAAAAATAGATTACCCTACATTATTTAAACATCCATATGCAGAATCCATGCATTCTACAAACATATTGATAAATTATTTTTATTAAATAGGAAAAATAGAAGCATTAGGTAAATTATAAAATTTATACAACATAATCTGAACAATAATTGTTAACTTCTAGCCCGTGCGCATGCACGGGTTGATAGGCTAGTGTTATTATAATGGAGGGTTAGATTAACTTAATCTGTCATACATCACTTCTAGTAGTCTTTGTGTAACAGAAAATCTGGTCTAGCCGGCTTGTGTGTTTAGGTCGAATTCTAGTGCAGACTTCTCAATTCAGATAACAGTTTGTTCACTGCAAGGTTACTGTCCAATTTGTTTGATTCTCTATGAGCATCCTGGAATAGGTACTGATGTATGTGATGTTGCATACATCCCTATCTTGTCTAATAATGAATCTGCTATGAACACAACTGCTACTGATTTCTTTCTGGAACATGTTTTCTTGTATGTGCATAAAAGTGCCTTATTCTTTCTCATTTCTATACTTTGAAGTGTGCCAACCTTATGCAACGCCGACAGTGAGAATCACTACAGCGTCATAATGGGACTGGATCTGGATTTTGAGCCACCTGATGAAACCTTTGTTTTTATAGTATTTTAAAATGGCATAGTTGTACCTCATGGTACAAAACGTTATCCTGCTTCACAACATGTGATTTTGATCCCAGCTATTTATTTGCTCAATTTAGAGGAAGATCACGATAATATCAGAGACATAAAAGGAAAAAAAACAACCACAGGAATGGAGTAATTACAAGTCGATGCAATTTACACAATGTGTAATAATTCTCGAGCCCCTTGTTTCTTGAATTGCTATTCCAAACCCAAGGCACCATGCTCTCTAGCAGTTTCATATTTGCAAAAATAACTCTCTTAAAATTACATTTGAGCACAGTTTTTTTCTGCATTTTTGCAGGTGATAAATGAAACACTGCATGTGGCTAACTTAATTAGTGGGGTATTTAGGCGTGTAAATACTGATATTCATTTTAAAGGTATTTCCACAGAAACCGTCTTCAAATTTCTCAAAATTTTATCAGGGATATTCATTCGTTGTTTCGTTTGTCAGACTACATTATTCCAAGGGCTGCAAAATATTTGCTTCATTCCGAGTCGTGCACCTGAATACTGAACACTATGAGAATAATGCTCGGACCTTTGACCCTTGGAGATGGCAGCTACTTCTTTCGATTGCTATGTTCTACATATTCTTTGTTATGTGCTGGCTTATGAAAGTAAAAATATTGCCATTCTGAGTCGCCCAGTCACATATTCGAAATAATTTCTCTAAAAAAGTACATGAAAAATAATTTATGGCTGTCATTGTGCAGAGTAAGAATAAATTTCAGAACGAAGTAGGGGGCAGTTTATTCACTCCCTAGCTTTGATGGTGGACCTCGCCTGTGCCCAGTCTATGAGCTTGCTTGGGTTGTTGTTTCTGTTTTCCTCATCATCTTGTCACGCGCTTTAGGTAAGGCATCCTTATCTTCTAAATTTCTACACTGTTTTTTGAGCCATAGGATTTTGATAATCGTACGATGAAATATCAATCTGTCTGTGTCTTCCAAACTGGACACCACTTTGATTGAATTGTGTGCTGTTGAATCTGCAACTGGGAAGAAGCTGAGGAAGATAGGATTGTCTTCTTCCCCACCACCCGAACTCTCAAAGGATACCCAATCAATCTCCGGCGGCAACCAGATGCTATTCTCTAACCTCACCTCCTATTAGTTTCCAGTTACCCTTCACACACCTCACCATCATATACACCTGGCTCTCCCACTTACAGTCCTACAAACCCGATTTTTTAAAGATTTTTAGTGGTTTATATACCAAAAAACAAATATATAATCAATAATAAACAATCAATGGTTTTCTAGTAATCTCTACTATCTTATAGTAATTTTTACTATTTTTTCTAGAATATTCACATATAATAAATATTCGTTACAAAATCAATATTCACACAAATATTCACATAATTATGATTTTACAATTTCCACATGTCAATATTCATATAAAAAAGTTACAATTTTCCGATTACATAGAAATTCTCTACTATGTTTTTGGAATTTTTCTACTTTTCTAGAATTTTCTAAAAAATTTATAGTAATACCTATAATTAAAGTCAAATAATGTATAAATAAAAAAATCGTGTCACTTGAAACAGTAATTTGGTCAAATAATTAATAACTAGTAATTTGGAATGGAGGGAGTAATTAGTGACAAATAAACTAAACTTTGTGCTATTGAAAGCTTACAAAGTAATTTATTCACGTGGCACTTGAAATTAATTGAAAAAATTACTCTAATAATTTGCCACATGCATGCAATCAAATAATCGTTGTCCTTAATTAAAGTCATCAAGTTTACATATCTCTAATTAGTGTCTAACTAAAAAAATTGTGCTCATTCTCACTTTCTCTAAAAACTACAAATTATCTATATAATGGATGAAACAAAGCACAAACAGTATGAAAGAGAAAAGGATGAAGGTGCTAACCTTTGGTGCACTTAGATGAGTGAAATCCCCACGATTCTTGGGAAAAATGGGCAGCACCTTCCCTCTAACACGCTATGGAGGAAGAGGAGAGCTCGAGCTCTCGAGGAGGAAGAAGGCCCGGCTATATAGGAGAACATTTAGTACCGGCTGAGGGCTCCAACCGGTAGTATTGTTACTACCGGTTGGAGCCCTCAACCGGTACTAAATGGCCTGGGTGCATATTAGTATCCGCTAGAGCCCATAGCCGGTACTCAAGTGCTCCCACGCACCGACTAGCCGTTGCGCGCCAACGGCCTGGGAGCATTTTAGTACCGGCTGGGGTTCTAGCCGGTACTAAATTGCTCCCACGGGCACTGTGCTGCAAAACCGGTACTAACCGCGTGTGTTAGTACCGGTTTTTGCATGGCCGGTGTTGATGTACCGCAATGAATGTGGAGTTCTGTAGTAGTGAATATCACTAGTAGTCAGTGAAAAGTTTCCACCTTTTTTTAATCTTCTTTACCTGTAACTTGCTTGGTACCAATGAGCAGTTGGCAAGTTCGTTTTGCTTGTAAAATGACCCTGAAAATGCTATTCAATGCGTACTGGTTACAGATAACATTTCGCCGTGTATTATTTGGCTATCCTAAGATAAGATCCAGCAAATATCTTGCTAGTGGTTTATATCACTTTCTTAATAATTCACAAATGATGGGATGAGTTTGTACAATTTGGTGGGCAAGTTGACATTCTATTATCAGCAATTGGGAGGGACTGGTCCCCCAGATTGGTAGCGATCTTAATTTGTCAAGCACATGAGCATCATGAACTGTTGTGTTAGTCAGTGCCCAGTACCCAGGAGCTACAGTGGAGATATTTCTCCTTATGATTCTGTGCCGCCGCCCAAACAGTCCCCATCAATAAAAATAATTTACCATTCGATTAGTAATCTTCGGTGCTGGTAATCCACCAAGAGCCCATGAAAAAACTACTGCATGTCTCACAGGAGTACCTGTAAATTAGCATGGCTATATATATGTATGCATGTCTAAACTCTCACGGTAGTAGTTGATTGCTCTTCTAATTAGATTTTGTTCTCTAATATTTGGATGGAGCAATTTATATTCTCAGTGTAATGAAACACATGTATTTGTAACTTGGGAGGTTGAACTACTCCTACATGTATAGCTCAATTCCAAAGCACTTGACACACAAGAACATAAACACAAAAGCCATATGATCTTTAAATGTACTTGTAACTTGTTGGCTTCTCTTCCTTCTAGGCCAGGAAATAAGCTACACTCTAGCAATCTTGAAATTTCAACGACCCTTGTTACTCACCATCTCGCATGCTAGCTCACCCAGCAGTGTGCATGCCTAGACTGTTAGCTTGCAAAGCTAGTCTACCTAGCATAGCGGCAATTCATTTGCCGAGGCACTGGCATATTTGTTTGCTTTCTCATGCTAGTTATAATAATTTTTTAGTGCAACGAAATGGTTTTGCTTTACATTATACATCATCTGAGTTTGTGTACCTGCTGGCTGAGCGTGCGTGCGTTCGTTAGCTACGTGATGGTGTGTGAGTATACAACTGAAGTTGCCGTCATGACGTGCACCACCACTGTGTACTTGACACCTTTAGAATTGGCACTGCACACCGACCAAATTAAAGCATCAGCGAGCCCGGGATCCGGAGTTACGTTACAGACGTGGACAGTTTACATGTTGGGGAGCATGTAATAAAATCAAGCACCTCCCCAACACCTAACTTCAGTTAACCTCTTTTGGTGCTGAAATTAACCGAGGCTGCCCTACAACCATTGTGGGAAAAAATCACCAACCAGCTGCTGGGATGGAAGGCAAATCATGACCGGAGCAGGATAGCTGAACCAAGTGATCACGGTGATGGTTGCTTGCATCCCCGTCTACTAGATCATCACAATGGAGTTAGCTTTGTAGATGTTGTAATCTACGATTACACGACGAGGATTACACGACGCATAAAGAGTTTGAGACACCTTGGGGCCATGCTGGAGACACCGATGACACTACCAAGATCACCGGCGAAGGCGCCATACTGCCATACCTTCAGCACATTGTGGAGGTCCAGCTTGCCAATTGTTACATTCATTCACATATGTGCAGGCACGAGAACATGCGTACATGCATGAACACACATGGTACTACTACAAGCTAATGAGTGAGCAAGTCGCAGAGAGACACTCGATCTGACAATCAAGCATTCATCCACGCCAAAAGCGTGACGCACTCATCTACGGCCTTGTGCTCCATCAATGGCCACAGCCGTCGTGTCACCTTGCCGTGTGAGGATATGATATGACACATGACGGAGCTAACCGAAGCCTGTCATTGCTTATCACCTACGCATGCAAGTATGGGAGGATGAGGGCTCAGCTGCTTCCACATCGAAGCCCCAGAGAGCAGCTCTTGTCTTTGACGCGGATCGGCCGCCGCGCGCTGTACTGCGCAAGCTCACATCGAATCTGAGGCAAGCCAGCATCCTTCACTTCCATCGTTGACATGCTCGCCACCCGCCATCACTTCCGGGGCACGCCAGGCCGGAGAGGAGGAAGACCGTAGAAGAGCAAATGGCGACCTTGGCCATGCGAACGACAAGAGCAAATGGCGACCTTGGCCATGCGAACGACAGTTAGACACAGGGCCTCATCCATGTGATGGAGCCGCAGCATGAGCTCAAGCAACGATGCAGGGGGGCTGCGCGACATGCGGTCAGGGGAGCGGATGACGAGAAAGAGAGGGGTGCTGCTTATCCCGAATTTTTTAATTTAAAAAATAAGATGTAATCAGAGTACCTTAGCAGAGCCCCAAACGCATACCATTTTTCCAGTAAATAAAAGTTATATGGATATGTGTAGTAAGATAAGTTGTGTATGTGAGATGGTAAGTAATAAATTATACGGAGTACAAGGAATGAATCAAATCTTATACACCACACATGCATAAAAATCAGATTTTAGTAGGTACATCGGCTCTTCTTTGGGCCATCTAGTTGAGTAGAAATAAGGTAGTCTTCCAAAGAACTACTCCTAACTCTCACCTGTAGGTAATCTTCAGGGGGGACCTACGTACTAGACAAGGTACTGGTCCCAGTTGTCCAAAAAAGGAAGAGAAAGGAGTGCTGTCACAAGCTGGAATGTGCAGTCATGGAAGTTTTCAACAAGCATGGATGGAGATTCAGGAACAGAATTGAAGCTTAAGCCTTTAGGTTTTGCTCCTATTTCTTTCTTTTCTTTGACTCTTCTTTTAGCTGAATTGCTAGTTTTGAAGTTTAATGGTGTCTATGTACTACTTTACTGTTTTTGTGGGCTATAGACTTTCACTTGTGAATGGTCGATGCCGGATTTATCCTTATTCTAGAAAAAAAAACCATGCATAAAAATCGCATGACTTGTGGATTGGTGCATAGCCACGATAAACTATTTTTGTGTTTCTGTATTTAAATCTCAAAATATTGAAATTGACTTATGCTGGTTAACCGCCAGCACACTGGCAGCTGGAGAGTGCCCTAACGGTAAGCTCAAATACATTTTGACTGCCAATACAATTTTTTTAGTAGTGTGAACAGTGACATCATCGTCCATTTTGACAGCCTGGCTAATTCTTTTTAGCAAGCTTCTTTGTGGTATTGGCACCTTTGCAAATATAATGAAGAGAAAAGCTCTCGCGGCCATCCTCTCAAGCTCACGCTTTTGCTAGAGTGGAGGACGGATTAGTTGGAGCATGACTAGGCGGACCTAGTTTGAGGTGAGTGAGGGCACATGCCCTCATTCAATTTTTTGATGCTGTAATAATTAGTAGATTTGCACTATGTTAAAGCTTTATGGGGTGTTTAGTTTGCTGCCATGATTTGCCACGCTACAGCCCATGGCGCCGCCACAAAAAGCTATTGTTGTTTGGTTGATGATTTTCTTGCCTAAGGTTTGGCGCCGCCGCAAGCGCGGTGTGTCTAGTGGACAGCAACCAAACATGATCGATTTAGTCCGTTGCTACTAAGGTGTGCCCTTCCTCAAGATTTACCCTAAGTCTGCCCTTAGGGCGTGAGAACCCTAGTTTCCTAGTCTCTTCACATACCAAGAGGACATGTTGACGGCCCTTACTTAAGTTTCCTAAGTCAAGAAGTTACGCGCTATCTAATCCGCTAAAGACATGTTGACGGCCCTTACTTATTCTGATGACACCAATGGGTAGTAGCCGGTTAGATAGCTACAAGCTACTTATTACTCCCTCCATACCCATAAATCAAGTCGTTTTGGACAAGATTTCAGTCAAACATTGGGAAAATAAATCATGAATAACTTTTAAATTGTTGAGTTTGAAAATATGAAAAATACGTGAATAGATTTATCTTGCACAATACTTTCATACAAGTATACACATGTCAATTTTTAACAAATATTTTTATAAAATGTTTGACTGAAATCTTGTCCAAAACGACTTGATTTATGGGTATGGAGGGAGTATATCCCACTTTACATTAGGGTTGGACAAAATGCTCGAAGCTCGTGGATCGCAGCCGGCTTGGCTCGACTCGGCTCGCTTGGTGCATATTTCTAACGAGCTGAGCATAAGTTTTTGCTCGTTAGCACCGTGTGAAAAATCGAGATTTGTAACGGGCGTAGATGGCCATAGGTAACGGGCAATGCGCCCGTTACCCTTAATCCGTTACTAATAGTCGGTCAAAGGTAACGGGCAATTTACCCGTTACGAACGACCAAAACCTGTAACCCGCACTTCACAACAACCGTTACCAATATAAGCAATCAGTAACCCAAACATCCGATTTTTGTGGGCCCACAGATCAATTTCGTAACGCGCACAGACAAACGACCGTTACCAAAACAATCCATTTGTAACGGGCTTTACTTAAGAACCGTAACGAAACCACAACACTTGTAACGGTCTTTACGTAACAACCGTTACTAAAACGCAAACCTTGTAACGGGCTTGACTTAAGAACCGTTACGGCGGCGCATTGATCAGTCTTCTCTCCGGTCCCACCGGTCAGTACTTGTAACGGGCATTACTTAACAACCGTTACGGTCTCACATTGACCGGTCTCATTTCTGGACCCATGGGTCAGTGCTTGTAACAGATATTCTTTAACAACCGTTACTGATACTTTGTGTAGGTAACGGTTCTTACTTGATGCCCGTTACCTTTGTGTTCATTTGTAACGTTCTATAAATGTCCCCGTTACCTTTTGTTGTTCCACCACTGCAGAATCTGGCCTGGTTCTGGCTGCTTCCAGGCTGCATCCTGGAACCAGCCAGGATTTGGCAGCCCTCAGATTATTCACATCACATACAGATTGAGATACACATCACATACAGATTGAGATACACATCACATATATACACAAGTACACATCAAGTTTGTATCTTATCATACACATGCAACAAGTTTCAAGTAGGATGAATCAACAAGTTTCAAGTTTGTATCCCCTACTGGGATGGATAGGCAGACTGAACATGTAAACTATAAGTTTAAATACAGCATAAATCAAATGGGAAACATTTCCTAGAAATTGCATGGCTATGGGATTATGGTTAAAATACGATGGCCGCTGGAATCACAATATGAATCGGTCCCTCGCCACCTTTGGGGTAGGGATCCATTGGTCGTCAAGTCCAGTTGCAATCACCTTGTCTTCTGGCCATTTGGTCTGTGTCCGTGACCTCCGTCCTCGATTAGTACTCCAAGCAGTGAGTGCCGAATTACCCTGTGAAACAGGTGCATACTCCTCCTCTACATTATGTGCACCGTTATCACCAGAGGAGCTTCCTGATGAGTTAGCCTGCATAGATGATATATCAGTTTGTCAGTACAGAAATGTAAGCAGGGATGAAAATGTGAACAAAATTATTATTAGCTACTATTAGACTAGAAATCAATACAGGTCCTAAATAAAATTAGCATGTACAACATATACACATAGAATTGATAGTTTACTTAGCATACTGGTTAGGGATAGGTACAAACCATATTTAGACAGGCCGAAGAAATGAGATCCTATATCAAAGCAGCTCTGTTGTTCCTTCAACTGCTTCCTTGTGCGATGCTTATAAACCAAAACATCATTGAAGTGTACATTACATTAGGAAGGTACATGAAAGAAGAGGACAAAGCAACAGTTAGTAAAATGCACTAGGATTATATGATTCTACAACAATTGTAGCAGTACATAGTACTAAGAAGAACTAACAATTGTAGCAGTACATAGTCCAGAACAATTGATAGATAATTTGCAATTTAAACATGATAAAGGCAGATTAACAAGGCAGATTAAATGCCTTATTGGTTGATGAACAAGCACTAGGATTATATGATTCTACACAAGATGAACATGCAGAACTAATGGAAATTATGCAGAAGGAAAAAGATAACTTGGCAGCAGCCACATCAGGATCTGTGTCCATGACATACAGATCGAGTTTCCTTTGAACAAATAAAAATACAAAAGGAACAGTAGCCAGAGCAGGATCTGTATCCATGACATATAGATCGAGCCAAATCTGGTCAAGGTGAACGGAGCCTAAACAACAGCAAAGTAACAGGAAGATTGGTGCACCCAGCGTAGTAGCCACAACAGCATCAGATGCAGCAGCGCACAGTAGTATGGGGCTGTCTCTTACGCCGCAGAGGAAGCAGTCCTGCTCGCCGTCGTCGTTGCCGGAGGGGTGGATCCGCGTTGCTTGAGGTGGCTGGGTCCGCGTCGCCGTCGCAGGGCCGGGTCCCGGGTTCTTGGGCGGGGATGCCGTGCCGCCGGGGTGGATGGAGCCGTGCCGCGCGGCCGCTAGGGTTTGGTGATTGGGAAAGCCGCGCGCGCCGGGGTGGATGCCGCCGCGCCGCCGCTAGGGTTTGGTGGTTGGGGAAGCCGCGCGCGTCGGGGTGGATGCCGCCGCGCCGTCGCTAGGGTTTGGTGGTTGGGGAAGCCGCGCGCGCCGGGGTGGATGCCGCCGCGCCGTCGCTAGGGTTTGGTGGTTGGGGAAGCCGCGCGCGCCGGGGTGGATGCCGCCGCGCCGTCGCTAGGGTTTGGTGGTTGGGGAAGCCGCGCGCGCCGGGGTGGATGCCGCCGCGCCGCCGCTAGGGTTTGGTGGTTGGGGAAGCCGCGCGCGCCGGGGTGGATGCCGCCGCGCCGCCGCTAGGGTTTGGTGGTTGGGGAAGCCGCGCGCGCCGGGGTGGATGCCGCCGCGCCGCCGCTAGGGTTTGGTGGTTGGGGAAGCCGCGCGCGCCGGGGTGGATGCCGCCGCGCCGCCGCTAGGGTTTGGTGGTTGGGGAAGCCGCGCGCGCCGGGGTGGATGCCGCCGCGCCGCCGCTAGGGTTTGGTGGTTGAGGAACGCCTCACCCAGGGTGGAAATGCCGCGGGGTCGGGGGAAATATGCAAATTTTGGGCGCGCGCGGCTGAAATTTTGATGCAAATCAAGGCAACTATTTAAGCCGTTTGACTTTTTTGACCCAAAGTTAACCGCTCGTACTATTTAAAGTTGTGCGCAAGTTATCATGTTTTTTGTGGCCACTTGCTTTATTAATATAAAGTCTACATAAATGGCTTAAATTTGACCATATTTTCACAAATTTTTTGAATAAGACGAGCGGTCAACGTTGGGGTCAAAAAAAGTCAAACTCCCTATATTTTAAAACGGAGGGAGTATGAACTTTCATAAAGTTCATATAATTGTTGAAAATTTTCATCCAACTTTTTGAGATCCACACATCGCAGAACGGGGGAACTCCATCTTAGTTTTTTGAATAAGACGAGCGGTCAACGTTGGGGTCAAAAAAGTCAAACTCCATACATGTTTTGACTGACTCTGCTTCGCACATATTCGTAACGGGCACATTTTTAAAGCCCGTTACTGAAATAGAATTCGTAACGGCATTTGACGGACTCTGCTCGTACATATGTAACGGGCACTTTCCCGTTGTCCGTTACTTATATCAATTTGTAACGGTCACTGACACAACCCCCGTTACCGATGGGGATGGGTGACGGAGGAACGCCTCACCCATATATACTAAGTGTATATATGTGTTGACTCAAATCCCTAACTCGCAAAAATCTCCATTCTCCGCTATGCTCCGGCCGCCACGCATCCCGCCGCCCATCGCCGCCACGCATCCCGCGCACAACTCATGGCTCCAACGCAGCCAACATCGAGCTCGTCAGCGATAGAAAGTGTGCGCAAGCGACCGCATCTGCCACTGATTACCTGCAATGACTGCGGACTGTACACCATTCGTGAGCTTGAGGTCAAGAAAGAAGACAGTGCGAATCTTGGGCGCATCTTCTACAAGTGCCCCGGTCGCAAGGTTCTGCTTCTAGTGCCCTGCTTCATATTCAGTGTTAGATTTGTTTGAATGACATCAAAAATTTGGGTTTGCCTTTGCAGAATGATGGCAGTGGTTGTGGCTTTTGGTATTGGGAGGAAGAGTACGTTGAAGTGCTGAACAAGATCAAGGTTGACAGTGCCACTGTGAGAGAAGACAATCTGATGAACAAGATTAAGGAAACAGAAGATGAAGCACTAGTATGGGTGTCTGATGTTAAAGCACTAGTATGCATTGGAAAGGAAATTGTAGTCCTTTTGAAGTGTTTTCTAGTAGTGTTTGTGTGTAGCCTGTTGTTGGCTGGATATGTTACCTTTCACTAGGTGAATGAAATGTATTGATCTATGATATGTTGGCTGCACAAATTTCTGTCTGTTTCATTATCAGTAACGGGCACTTTGGGACAGATAGTGAAACAGAGTCTGAGACAGAGTCTGAAATGCAAATTCAGTACAAATTGCACTTCTGATCATAAAATTCGGTTCAAAATTCCAGGACACATATATTACAAGTTCTATATATTACAAATTCTTGATTTTTTTCTTCCTTGATTTTTGGACATGGATTGTTTCCTGATGGTCGGTTCGCAAGTATGGTGTTGTATCCGCTGCCGAGAGTCGGGGCATGTGTGAAGTGTCAAAGGCCGGAATTTCGTCGAACTGATTGTATTCCTCCTCCTCAAACTTCTAGTGTCCTGCTTCATATTCAGTGTCAGATTTGTTTGAATGACATCAAAAATTTGGGTTTGCCTTTGTAAAATGATGGCAGTGGTTGTGGCTTTTGGTATTGGGAGGAAGAGTACGTTGAAGTGCTGAACAAGATCAAGGTTGACAGTGCCACTGTGAGAGAAGACAAGCTGATGAACAAGATTAAGGAAACAGAAGATGAAGCACTAGTATGGGTGTCTGATGTTAAAGCACTAGTATGCATTGGAAAGGAAATTGTAGTCCTTTTGAAGTGTTTTCTAGTAGTGTTTGTGTGTAGCCTGTTGTTGGCTGGATATGTTACCTTTCACTAGGTGAATGAAATGTATTGGACGGCATCTATACGCACACCACTGTTTTGATATATGCTCTTGCCATCCTGGGCCGTGGTGTAGAACGTGTATCCATTGATATCATATGCTTGGTATGTTGTAATAGTGAATAATGGCCCCGCTCCTAGTTTTGTTATCATCTCATCAGTTATAGCACGGTTGGCATTATGGACATGATCTCGGAACCAAGTGTTAAACCCTTGCATGTGCTTCTTTGCAACCCAATTCTCACTACGGTTAGGATCAGCTTCACGTAGCTTCATTAAGGCCTTCCTCACCATGCTTGTTCCAACACGTGTAGTTCTTTGTGAATCCGCGTGAGACTAGATGATATAAAAGGTTCTCCGTTTGTGCGAACTTTTTTTGGTTGGCACAATCAACACATGGGCACCACATTGTAGTCATGCCGTGAACGAGGCACACCAATGGGCTTTTGGGGGTCCATATAACCCATGGCCCACTCCACTGCTTTGATGGTACTGTAGCCACGAATCATGGCTCCCTCCGGAAATGTCCGATTATGTACCAATGATTTGAGGAAGCCATAGAACCTCTCATATGGAAACATCTGATGAAGATAAGACGGCCCAAGGTAGAAGATCTCCTTTGCAAGATGTGCTATTAGATGGACCATGAGATCAAAGAATGATGGTGGAAAAGTAGCTTCAAGCATGTATATGGTCTCGTAATTCCTTTTCTCTATCTCAACAAGTGCAACCTCATCAATCACCTTCTGTTCTATTGCATTGAAGAAAAAGCACAAGCTCGTGACAGCCTCGCGAACCTTTACTGTCTTGATGCCTCTAAGTGCAACAGGAAGAATTGCCGTCATCAACACATGACAATCATGAGATTTCATCAGGTTGAAATTCATTTTCATGTCCTTCACCGAAACTAGCCTCTTGAAGTTAGATGAGTAGCCCGAAGGTACTTTCAAACCATGCAAAAACTCACAGAATTGTTTTCTCTCCGCCTTAGACAATGTGGTTGCAGCTACGGGAAGGTCCGTCCCCGTGTCAGTTTGCTTTGCATAGAGCTCCGGCCTAATGCCCATCTCTTTAAGATCCTCCCTTGCATTTTCGTGATCTTTTCCCTTCCCCTTCTGTTGTAACAGTGTTCCACACATGCTCTCACACACGTTCTTCTTCACATGCATATTGTCAATTGAATGACGCACATCCAACACCTCCCAATACTGTAGCTCCCATAATATTGACTTCTTGTTCCATATCCCTTGCACATTATCTTCTTCCCCATCTCTCTTCTTTCTCTTGCCCAGGATGGTCTTCTTTGGTAACTCCTCGATAGTTTTGATGCCTTGGACTTGTAAGTGGATCTCCATTCCGGAAACATGCGTAGGCGCCGTTCGATTCTCCTTTTCTCCATTAAACTGACAATCCACGGCCCGGTATGCATGTCTCTTGGGGAGGAAACGACGGTGACCCATAAATACGAATTTCTTCGAGTGCGTGAGCCACAACGAGCATGTTTCATCTAAGCAATGAGGGCAAGCTTCGCCTTTCCTTTTACTCTACCCGGAGAGGTTGCGGTGGGCCGGATTGTCGTTTATGGTGGTGAATAACATGGCATGCAACGTGAAGTACTCACGCTTGAACTCATCCCAAACATCTGGCACACCAGGCCACCAAAGTTTCTTCAGGTCGTCAACCAATGGCCTCAGGTACACATCAATACGGTCACCGGGTTGCTTTGGCCCGGAGACCAAGATTGACAACATATTCAGTGTTAGATTTGTTTGAATGGCATCAAAAATTTGGGTTTGCCTTTGCAGAATGATGGCAGTGGTTGTGGCTTTTGGTATTGGGAGGAAGAGTACATTGAAGTACTGAACAAGAACAAGGTTGACAGTGCCACTATGAGAGAAGACAAGCTGATGAACAAGATTAAGGAAACAGAAGATGAAGCACTAGTATGGGTGTCTGATGTTAAAGCACTAGTATGCATTGGAAAGGAAATTGTAGTCCTTTTGAAGTGTTTTCTAGTAGTGTTTGTGTGTAGCCTGTTGTTGGCTGGATATGTTACCTTTCACTAGGTGAATGAAATGTATTGATCTATGATATGTTGGCTGCACAAATTTCTGTCTGTTTCATTATCAGTAACGGGCACTTTGGGACAGATAGTGAAACAGAGTCTGAGACAGAGTATGAAATGCAAACTCAGTACAAATTGCACTTCTGATCATAAAATTCAGTTCAAAATTCTAGGACACATATATTACAAGTTCCATATATTACAAATTCCAGGACACATATATTACAAATTCCTTGATTTTTTCTTCCTTGATTTTTGGACATGGATTGTTTCCTGATGGTCGGTTCGCAAGTATGGTGTTGTATCAGCTGCCGAGAGTCAGGGCATGTGTGAAGTGTCAAAGGCCGGAATTTCGTCGAACTGATTGTATTCCTCCTCCTCAACAACATTTTCAACCCCTACAACCCTCTTTTTTCCAGGCATAACCACGTGCCAGTTCTTCTTTGCCAGGTCGGGTACGTAGAACACTTGCTGAACATTCTTAGCAAAAACAAACGGTTCGTCTGTGTAGCCAGAGGACCGTAGATCAACACTGACAAACCCATATGTGTCCTTGGTCACACCTCTCTTCAGACTCCGCCTCCAGTACAATTAACACACACGACACAAGTTAACAGCTGGCATAAAACAGTGAAAATATAGCAAACAATCACTTTAAAAGCTTAGTCTATTGCTAAACCTCCATCTATGCATGCCTGCCCAAAGACTCCATGGACAATGACTCCATGTGGCGATACATATGGAGCTTCTCTCTTCCTCCTTTTGGAGGAGAGTCTATGACCTGATCCAATGAGTTCCTCATACTGTAAAGAATAACACAAACACGAATTATCTGGGTCTAATTGTGAACATTGGTGTTACTAGTAAATTGCCCATGCGTTACTATGGTCAAATTACTAATTATATTATTGTCTGTCGGATTGAATTGTTGATTTGAATATTACATTTCGTTAGGTGTGGGGCCCACGACTTTTATGGGGTTGTGGTGCCATATGATGATCGATGAAAGCTTTACAAATAGGTAAAGATAAAAATTTGTACCGACTAATGAGATAGTATTGAGTGATTATTCTGTCGGGATCACATTATCACATCACAAAAGCAATAGATGAGTATACTAGACAAGCGAACAACTGGATCTCGTACAATACGTTACTGTTGAGTCTCTGTGACTCTGCTATATTTTTCCGCTTCCCTGCTACTAATGCTTTTTTATTGACCATTTCCAAAATGGCCCAGAGCCTATTATTAATTCTTTCCAATCAAATTGAAATAAATTTTAACGAAAGAATAACCAAATCCCATGGCGGAGCGCGCCCACCAGCTAGTTTAATCTCTCTTGATTTCCCTGCGCATGTGCCCATTGTATGACATCCGCGTGTTCTACTGGAGCTGGTGTGAAGCTCGGAAACTTCGTAGACGGGCAATACAACTTGCCTTGAAAACTTTGTTGCATCGAGAGATCGCGAACATACAGAGCATGCATGGGATTGGGATGCATCGAGAAATCCAGGCGCTTAGAAAATTATTTTGTGTTGCATGCATATAGTGTCAACACCAAGGACATTAGCCATAGCAGAAGACACGTCGCTGAGAAGTGAATCGGCTTGGCAGCGGCGGTGCGACTTGAGACGACAGGTGGATTTTATTTTTCAAGAGGATTCCTCGCTGGTAAGAAAGATCCTAGATCCTCTGGCTGGGTCCGTCCGCCTTCAGTTTCTCCTTGGTGCGGCGATGTTCCCTGACTCCCGTGGTCCTCGTGTGAGTGTGTGACACAACTGCCTTGAACTACTCCCTGCGTCCCTAAATAACTGT
>OAMR01000211.1:1916831-1931365 GCA_900205405.1 Echinochloa crus-galli
GTATAACGAGCGAGTTCGAGCCGGCTCGCGAGCTGCTCGCGAGCCAAACGAGTTAGAGTTACAAGGTTTAATAGACTGTTCCTGCAATCGTTGGCAAACCAACCATAGTGGGCATCAATGTTACCCCACTGTGCCGCATCTGCGGGGTGCCTCATCTTGCCATCTCCCTTGTTTTTTCGCCCTTCGCTATGCCAACGTAAGAATTGGGCCTCCTTTGGTGTGGCAAACATGCGTCTCAAGCGGGAAATAATGGGGAAATATCATGCCACCCTCATAGGACCCCCTCGGTTACCCTTCCTGCCCTTCCTGCCTCTGATCTGCACGGGCTCGTTGCCATCATCGGCATCATCGTCTCCACCATCTTTTTTCCTCTTGTACCGATCGTACCCACACTTCGGGCACTTGTCAAGGTCCTCATATTCTCCCCGAAACAACACACAACTGTTCTTACATGCATGGATTTTCTCAACCTCTAGACCCAAAGGACAGATTATCTTTTTGGCCTCGTAGACAGACCCAACCACTTGGTTTCCCTCTGGTAGCATGTCTTTTAAAAGATCCAATAGTTCCTTGAAACTTCTATCCGTCCAACCATGGCCTGCCTTAAGCTGTAGAAGTTTGAGATCTCCAGAAAGGCGAGAGTACTTCTGACAACCAGGGTAGAGGGGTTTCTTTGAATCTTCGACAAATTGTTTCAGCCTCGCTAATTCAGAAGTTGAGTACACACTGCTTCGATGGTACTGTAGCCACGAACCATGGCTCCCTCCGGAAATGTCCTGCCGGCGCGCCGGCGTCGCGGAGCTGCTAGCTAGCTAGCGCCGGCCGGGCGGCAAGCAGGCGCGTGCCCGCGCGGCGACGACGAGTCGAAGACGGGAGAGAGACAGGCGGCGCCAGGACAGCGTCGGAGTGGACGTCGCCCGTGCGCCGGCTGCTGCTCTGCGCCGACAGCAGCAGCGGGGTGGAAGACGACACACTGTAGCTACTACTGTAGCTTATGCCAATAATAATTGAGCTCCGACACTAGTAACGGGCGTTAACTGGCCAAACCTAACATCGTTACCACTAGTCAAAGATACGTAACGGCTTGAAGTGCCTAATACAACCTACCGTTACTACTAGTCCCAGCCTGTAACGGACATTTAGCGACCGTTACTGATGGTAGTATTATTGGTAACGGTTGTGTGTAATGTCCGTTACAAGGAATACTAGTAACGGTCGCGAACAACGACCGTTACCAGAAATCATTATTAGTAACGGGCGTTGTTGTGCAGGGGCTGGGCCCGGTCCTGACACGCTTATTGGTAACGGTCGTTGTTTCCGCCCGTTACTGATGTCGCACCTTGTAACGGGCTTCGTCAGTCCGTTACCAATCCCGCGTTACCTATTTGAGATTTTCACGTAGTGTAGTATATAATGAGCTGAGCGAGTTCGAGCTGGCTCGCGAGCTCAATGAACTAGCATTAGTAGGCTAGTAGGCCACAAGCTATGCCAGTATGAAGCTAATAGGCCCAAAAACATCATCATGTACCACATGTGATAATTCTTTAATTATATGCCACAAGATATTTGCTATTAAACTATCAGCAATTATATTTTTTTACTATAGTTTTTGAAACATTCGGTTGTGACTACGTTTTGATTGATTTAACTAAGACTTATCACCTGTATTACTTGAACCATCTGTATGTTGTATTATATGTATGATTTTTTATGTTCATTGATCACTTTATATGCCTTATTTGACATAGGCGCATATGTTTGTGCACTTGCTCGCGAGCAAGCTCGAGCTAACCGAGTTCACTCGCGATCCGTAATGAGCCGAGCCGAGCTGACATTTTTGCTCGTTACGTTAACGAGCCGAGCTAGCTCGTTAACATAATAAGCACCACCGAGCCGAGCTGAGCCGAACTCGATCGTTATCCACCCCTACTTTACATGCTTTGTAACTAGGATTAGTTGATTTTAGTAACTTTTGGGTTGATGCAGTGACTCGGAAAAACGTAAACTTGAATCGATACACTGGTGGGGCCGGTAATGTGTTAATGTTAGTAAAACGTGTGTCTTTTTCTTTGATGTGCAATTTGACTAATGCATCTGTTTAAGTTAATATATAGTTATGTTTCTGTAATTTGTTTGGAGTAGCTAGTGTGTTTGTTATTCAATTCTTAAACTTGGAAGATAGATGTTTGAGCAGAGAAACAAGTGTAAACTAGGGCAATTCAAAGGGAAATGAGAATCTGGCATAAAGGATATCACTACGTAGTGGGAGAGTACTTTTTTTATTGGGCCTTTGTGGACTTTTATTGCGACACTGAGACTGGCCCATAGAGAGAATGTCACTAGTATTAAGCTTTCTGAATTTGCAACGGGCCAGGAGCCCAGCTTTTGCTTCCGACGAAATGTGTAATTTTTTTCATTCAAATGCTGCCTATAAATCTAGCAAGACATTCTGCATTACATGTATTTATTTTTCGGGTTACAAGGCAACGTGTGTCCTTGAGTTGAACGTCGGCGAAAACTTGCTAGCCTGGGGATAGTAGCAAAAATGCCCCCCAACCATTTACTAACCACGTCGGTATATGTAGCCCATATTAAGCACTCTCTATTTTCTTTTATCTATAATAAGTCGTCTTAGACTTTTTACAGAAAAAAAAATTTAAAAGCAAACTCTAATCACTACTTTGCCCTAGAATAGTATATTATTGACTGTTGAAGGATCAATCATTTAACAGGATGCTAATAGCGACCTGAATGACATATACCTTAAGACTGACACCTGTTACAGTATTGAAATGCTGTTCTGTCAGCTTGGACCGCCCAATATCTGCTGAATCATCTCGTACCGTATCATGCTTTGCATTGTGCATATATCCTTCCAAAGTCTCCAGGTTTGCATTGTGCATAGTTTTGTTTGCCAGCTGGCTTGCTGCTACATGCAGTGAGCTGACATGTCTGTGATGCACTCCAGGTTTTGACTGAGCGAGTGATGGATGGAGCAGGGAAGCCATCATCTCCAGGATTTTAGTGCTCTTGACAGATAATATGCAATTCTTTGGAAATCTAGCAGATATGCAATTCCATGCAGATGGTAGGTAATGGCCAAAATACTCGTGGGGGTGTTTAGTTCCTGGAAAAAGATGAAAAGTGAAGTGAAAAGGTCACATCGGACACTGTAGCACTTTTCGTTTGTTTGTGATAAACATTGTCCTACCATGACCTAACTAGGCTCAAAAGATTCGTCTCGTCGTGTACATCAAAACCATGTAACTAGTTTTTTTATTTACCCACGTTTAGTACTCCATGCATGAGGAGAGAGATTTGATGTGATAGATGAATAATGAAGTTTAGAGAGAGAATTTTTAGAAGTTTGATGATGTGATCGGGAACTAAACAGAGCCGTCCAAACAAACTGCAAAATGTCACGCTCACCTCCTTTGCAGAGAAATGACAAATGCACAAGTACTCTGGGTACAGGGATACTTGCCCAGCTCTTGTTATCTGTATATGCAGCTGAGCTTCTTGCTATTCCTGTACTGCAGCACAAAAATAGGCCGTTCCCCGTTCGTATCGTATCTAGCTAGATCATGTTCCTTTTCCAAGATGTATCCATCCTGCATTCCTGTTCCTGCAAAGGAGGAGAGGCTTCGCTTCGTTCTAACTGTTGTCGTCATGATTGCTCGAGGAAGATAGGCCTGCTCTTCACCGGCGAGCAGGAGTACATGTCCAATCAGACCCAAGAATCCAATCTTGGACGTTGGATCCAATATTCATACACCGCAGCTGCCGTTACGAGTTGTGCTTTCCCTTGAATCTCAAATGGAGTTGTGGGATAGAACAACAAAAGGAAAATGGTGGTCCGTCCCATGATATAAGGACCTGGAGGGTTCAAATTTTGTACCAAAATATAAGGTCATGAAGGGATAAAACAAAACTAAATGGAGTTGGTGGGTACGTGGAGAGTTGGTGAGTAGTGTAAAATGAGGGGTATAGATGTCATTTCTCCTTCATGTTATTTTTTGAGTTTGAATGCTTCAGGACCTTGTATTTTGGGACGGAGGGAGCAGTAGAAATTTTCCTGAAGCACAAATTGTTGTACGAGCGGTGGTTCAAATGGTGTATCCCGCGAAAAGGTGGTCGAAAAGCTACTTTGGACACTGTAGCGTAATGTAGCACTTATCGTTTGTTTATGGTAATCGTTGTTCTACCATGATCTAACTAGGCTCGAAAGATTCGTCTCGTCGTGTACATCAAAACTATGCAATTACTTTTTTTATTTACCCATGTTTAGTGCTCCATGCACGAGAAGAGAGATTTGATATGATAGGTGAATAGTTAAGTTTGGAGAGAGAAATTCCAAAACCAAATGTTGAAGTGGCATGCCATTGCCATAATTGAGGATTGGAGAGGAGAAGATGTGCACTTTAATGCTGATCATCATGAGTTCTTGCCTTGGGACCAAATCTGCTTCATATCTCGGCTCCAACTGGATTTCCTGCGAATTTCAAAATTCACCACCCTGCACGGCCGTTCGGCAGCAGGTTGACTCCATAGTCCATGCTCCATACTACCTCCGTCCCATAATATAAGGACCTGAAGGGTTTAAATTTTGTACCAAAATATAAGGTCCTGGAGGGATAGGACAAAACTATTTGGGGTTGGTGGGTAGGTGGAGAGTTGGTGGATAGTGTAAAATGAGGGGTATAGAGGTCATTTCTCCTCCCTGTTATTTTTTGAGCTTGAATGCTTCAGGACCTTATATTTTGGGACGGAGAGAGTACACAGACACGGAAAGACATCATTGCGACACTGGTTCAAAGGGGGTGTTTAGTTCCTGAGAAAAGGTGAAAAGTGAAGTGAAAAAGTCACATCGGACACTGTAGCACTTTTTGTTTGTTTGTGGTAAACATTGTCCTACCATGATCTAACTAGGCTTAAAAGGTTCGTCTCGTCGTGTACATCAAAACCATGCAACTAGTTTTTTTTATTTACCCACATTTAGTACTCCATGCATGAGGAGAGAAATTTGATGGAATAGGTGAATAGTGAAGTTTGGAGAGAGAATTTTTGAAAGTTTGATGATTTGATGGGGAACTAAACAGGGCCAAAGAAGCAGACTAAGTGACAGGCCCAGGTAGTGCTGAGCTCACATTCTCTGCTTCCAGTGATGGCCAAAACTACTCCTTGACTCGTATACAGTGTAAAGTTTGCATTCTGTCCTGTATGCAGCTCTTGTAAACAAAAAAGGGCAGGTAGAATATCGAATATATCATGCCCTTTTACCATGAACAAGCGGAGAGCCTTTGGAGCAAGGAAAATCGAAACAAATAAAAAAAAAGGATGGACTCATTGCTGCCTCTGCCTGCTTGCCTGACAAGTGACAACAACTGCAGTTCACCAATCATCACGGTTGCTCTGCTCAGTGTCCGATGTGACTTTCTCACCTCTTTTTTCACCTTTTTTTTTTGAAAGTAAACACAGCCAAAGTTTCCGAGGTCAACATGTCAAGTCAGACAATCTTGGACTCATTGCTGCCGGTGGAATGAGCAGGATTTTCGTCCTACAAGTGGAATTCTTTCCAACATAATGTTAACCAAAACAGTGATGATGTTGGACAAAACAAAACAGTGATGATCACATGATGTTTCAAGGGGTAATTTGTCTAGTTTCAAAACGTTGGGGTGTATAATATCCGATTTTCAAGATTAGGAGATCTTTTAGATTTCGTGATAAGATTAGATGATAAAACACACTTTACTCTATTTTTAACTCTTCTTAGTACCCGGATTTTATAGTATTGTTACGTACTGAGATTCCAAATGAGGAAATTTTTCAACTTTACCAAGGCTTCGACGAATAGTTAAGTATCACAAAACATAAATTTTGTGAGAGACGACAACACTTATGAAAATAGCCAAATCCACCATGACGTCCAACCCTCATGAAAATACTCTCACAAATCAGGCAACACAAATTTTTGTGAGAATTTTGCAACACCTTCATGAAAAATATTATTTTTCATGACGGTCAAGAAATACTTTCAGAAAATAGCTTTTCGTGAGCTTTATGGAACGCCTTCACGAAATCTACGCATATTTCATGAGAAATTTTACAACACATTTCATGAAAAACAATCATTTTCATGATGGTCCATAATTTGCCTCATAAAAATTACTTTTGTGAGAGTTTTTACAGGGCATCGCCAAAACGTGAGATATTCTTCTGTCGATATATATACTTGGGTTTTTTTGTCTGTGGCACATCGTCAAAAGGTGCTTTTGTGTGCAGCACATCACGCTCTTTGATTTAGTAGCATGGACACCGTGAAAAAACGATTTTGTATGTAGCACACCCTTCCTATTAAACTATTCTTTTGCAGCCTGGGAGGGGAGATAATGACTACAAAAAGACTAAAATGCCCTTGCCTAAACTGAAGCAGCACACACGAAGTCTCCAGAGCCCAGACCCACCGCTCACGCACCTTATCTGCTCAGCCTGCGGCGAATCGGAGCTGCGACCGCGACCGCGGCCGTGACCTCCTTCGCCCGCGGCCGTCGAACGGATCTCCTTCGCTCGTGACCGTCGTCGTGATCCCCTTCGCCCGCAAGTGAGCAAGTGCTTGTTCCCTAAATCTTCGGATCCTTTTTCTGTTTCTTTCTCGCGTTCTTTCTTACCGCACCGCAGCTCGCCATCTCTGAGCATGCCGCCCCAAGCAACTTGATCTGGAACTCTTATCACGGTGTGTTGAGGACCCAATGTCGTCAAATCGATCCCCAAATCCTCGACTTAGAGTGGTGAGGCTACACAGCACGAGATCTCCAACAAAGGCGTTGGACCTGTCATGGGTTCCTGATGGGTAATATTAAGAGTATCCTTATTGATCTATAATTGATGACTCTAGTGTTGAAGAAAGAAACAAGCTGGAGTATCTAGGGTTTCATATTTTATCGTCTCTATTAGTCTAATTTATAATCTGTCATATTGAATTTCCCGTACATCATTTTTATTTGTCTTAGGATGGACAGTAATGCAGCCTGTAGGCTTGCCATTCGCATCCCTGGATATGAGGAGCATGGCATTTGTATCATGCCACCCGTGATAAGAATTGGGTTCGTGATAAGGATACAATTTCATGGATGGATTTCTATGCTGACTTAGATGTTGAGGTAAAGCGAGATAGTAACCAAAGTTTGTCAGTGAGCTTTTGGAACAAGGTTGCATGCGAGTACAGCGAGATTAATTTAGATTCCTCATTGCTTGCTGCAATAGATATGTACTGGGACATCAGAAGACTTCCATTAGTAGTTTCAGTCATTAACCAGCCAAGTCATGTTAACAGTGTACCTACTGATGTTCTTGATGTTGATATAAAATCAAGCCAGCCTTTGATATGCACCTCTGAAAGCAAGTCGGCTCTTGTAACCAATGTCTCTACTGATCTTGTCACTAGTTTACATACTGATCTTATTGCCAATGTAACAAATGATCCTGCTTCTTACAATAATGATCCTTGGGGTGAAAATGATGAAATTGAGTATGTTGGTGTAGATGATGAGCCTGTTGAGTCTGCTTTTAACACTGCTTGTGACTACATTCCTGACACCGATGAAGAAGATAATGATGATTGTGCTGTTGATGATGAGAAAGGTTGTGAAGTTGTGGAGCATATAACTGACTTAGAAAACCCCATGATAGTTGTTGGTGTGACATTTGAAGATAGAGACACCTTCATGAGAGCTATTAGGCAGTATGCTATTCTGAATGAGATTGAAATTGCAGCTCCTTATAATGAAGCAAAGAGATATAGAGGATTCTGTAAAGGCAACAAGTGCAAGTGGAGAATACATGCATCACAATTACAGGATGAAAGGACATGGATGGTAATAAATTGCATCACAATTCTACTAATGTCTCTCTTTTAATTTATGTAACTATATTTATGTTCCTAATTTATATTCCTATGCATGCATTGCTTTGCAGATTAAGAAGATGCCTAACAAGCACTATTGTAGGAGTACAAGTAAAGTAGAGAGCAATTGTATGGCTAATCAGTTTTGGGTCAGGGATAGGGTAATTCAATGGCTAAGGCAGGATCCTACAATTGGTGCTTCTGCTTTGAGGAACAAATTGGAGGAGAACTACTTGATCAAGTTATCGTATTGGAAGGTATACAACGGCAGACAATTAGCACTTGATGAGATCTTGGGCAAGTGGGAGGACAGTTTTGACTATGCCTTTGCTTTCAAGGCGGAGATAGAGAGGAAGTCTCCTGGAAGCATAGTAGAGATAGATTATTAGAAGGTTGGGTCCAAGATGCGATTCAGCAGGATGTTTGTTGCTTTAAAGCCTTGTATTGATGGGTTCAAAAATGGCTGCAGACCCTATTTAGGCATTGACTCCACTGCTCTTACTGGGAGGTGGAAGGGGCAGCTAGCTTCAGCTATAGGTGTTGATGGACATAACTGGATGTTCCCCGTGGCATATGGTGTATTTGGGTCAGAGACACAGGATAATTGGGGCTGGTTCATGAGCAAGCTAGAAATGGCAATTGGATCCCCACCTGGACTTGTTATTTCAACTGATGCTGGGAAAGGCATTGACATAGCTGTGACCAAAGTCTTCACCAATGGAGTAGAGCATAGGGAATGCACGAGACATCTGTACAAAAATTTTAGGAAGAAATATCATGGAAAGGTCTTTGAGAAGAACCTCTGGCCTGCAGCAAGAGCTTACAGGAAGGACATATTTGACAATCACTATAACATCATGAAGGCAGCATCAACAAAAGCAATGAATTGGATTGAGGAGAATCACAAGCACTTATGGGCAAGATGTTACTTCTCTACAGCTAGCAAGTGTGATTATGTGACTAATAACATTGCTGAAGCCTTCAACAATTGGATAAAACATGACAAGTCACTGCCTGTGATAGAACTAATGGATAAAATCAGGCAAAAAATCATGGAGAAGCTATTTCAGAGAAGAAATTTTGCCATGAAGTTGAAAACTAAAGTGCTGCCACATATAAACAAGGCTAAGGCTACTCGCAGTGGGATGCGCTACGGCATACTTAAGTACGCATATAAAGTTTTTTGCGCTGCAGCGGCAGACGCAAAAACGAACGGCACGCAACCCAAGACGTGCACAGACGCCAAATACAGCGTCCGGCGAGGGCGTGCGCTACGCCTATGTGGCGTGGGGCCCGCGCGTGTACCGTTGTTCCGCGCCGCGAGCAGGAAGAGGGGGAGAGAGAAGGAAGGGCCGCCGTGGTGGTGGCCGTCGCCGCCGTCGAGGTCCGCGATGAGGTCTGCCGCCTTCAACATCGCTTCGCCGACCTCCATGGCGCCGTCGAGCTGCTCGGAGAAGCAGGGCCCACGCCGCCGCCGACCTCGTCCAGGACCACCAGGAGCGCGGCCGCGACGCGCTTGGCCGGCGGCTGCGCGGCCATGGCGGCCACGGCGTCGAGCTCGTTGTCGAAGGGCCGCACCGCCCGGCCGCCGTCGCCACATTCCTCCGTGTCGACGCGCGCCACCCGCCAAACTCCAGGTCCAACGCCGCCACCGCCGCCACCTGCAGCCAGCACCACCGCCCCTCATCCACCTCGCCATCGCCGCTGCCTCCACAGACCTGCCGCCGGAGCAACAGTGGATCTGCCGCCGGAGCAACAGCGGCCAGGGCCACCGCACCACCGCCGGAGCAGCAACAGCGGCCAGGGCCACCGCACCATCACCGGAGCAGCATCAGCGGCCAGGGCCTCCGCACCACCGCCGGAGCAGCAGCAGCGGGCGGCACGGGTCCTTCGCCGCCGCCGGCCATGACGCTGCTGCCCGCGTGCCGTGTGGTGGCCGCCGCCTGCACGCCGCTTGGAGGGGAAGGAGAGGTGATGCGGAGGAGGCGGAGTGGGCAGGGCCGCAGGGGAGGCGGGCGGCGGAGGCGGAGGGAGGGAGAGAGAGTGAGGGAGGGAGAGAGGAGAGAGAAGAATAAAAATGAGTATAATATGGTGGTAGTTGATATTGAGTATGAGGTATAGAGTATGACGAGTGCGGAAGAAAACATATAGAGAATGGAATCTCGATGACTAGACGAGAATATTCCTTTTAAAGTGTGTGTTTGAAGTATGACGAGTGCGGATAGTCTAACAATGCAAAACGTAGAGGACTAGTTGGTTATTCAATTAGCAAAGGTGTTGGCCATATGGCAGAGATCAGTGGTGTTTACAGGGACTTGACCCCTTGGAGACATACAGTTAATCTACAACAGAGAACTTGTACCTGCAAGAAATGGCAGCTCACTGGACTACCATGCACTCATGCAATCAGTTTGATATGCTCATATAGGGGTCTAGAGTTGGAGGATTATGTCGACAGTTGTTACTTTGTGTCCAAGTTCAAATCAGCATATGAAGGTTGGATTGAACCAATACCAGATAAGACACAATGGCCTCAAGTAAACCTTGGGTTCAAGCTATGGCCTCCGGTACTCAAGAGGGCAGCAGGTAGACCAAGGAGTAGGAGAATAAAAGCATTTGATGAGGGAGGCAGCAGGAAGAGGAAGAGATGCAAGAGATGTGGCCAGTTAGGGCACATGCAAAAAACTTGCAATGAGACGGTGTATGACTCCGATGCTCCACCTCCAGCACCACCAAAACCTAAGAGAAATAAAACCAAGAAGAAGGGGGAAGTAGCAGCCAACCCAAGTACACCTAAAAAAAAAGAGGACCAAGAAGAAAAAAGAAGTGATCCCAGAAGTAGCAGTCCAAGTACACCACTTAGGCTGCAGCAGGCAACAACAACACCATCAAGCCCATTTGATCTAAACTGTAGTCCTAGAGCACTAACTAGGAGGTAAGCATCTATAACTTTTTTTCAATAAGACCACACACTTAATTTTTTTTCCTAATATTTGTTATGTCTCACAGCCGAGCTAGAAAAATTGCAATGGAGGAGGCCGAGGTGCATGGTAGAATGGCACTGGAGCATCTTATGCACTTCTAATATGTGTGGGTTTGAGGGCACCTGATATGTGTGGTTGTGTGTGTGAAGTTACTGGATGCTATCTTTTGACATGCCAAATTGATGTAAATTTGTGACATGCTAAGAATTATGACATGCTAAGTTGTGGCCAAAAATATTGTATCTGACTATGCTATTCTACTGTTGTTTAATGTTGCACTGTCAAATATGTTGGAAAAAATTGACATGTTGCAGTTGGAAACCTGAAGTGTAGCTGTAAAATGCTGCCTTTGGGTATGTTAGTATTTTTGCCAGTCATTCTCTCCCCTCTAATGCTGGAAATGAGTAGTTTAATAGGAGAAGTGTGCTACATACAAAATCAGGTTTTGGCAGTGTCTATACGCCTAAATCAAAGAATAGGGTGTGCTGCACACAAAAGTAGGTTTTGACGATGTCCTCCAGACAAAAAACCCTATATAGCTTTGAACAGGATCAAGTAAGATAAGAATACGATGCATCTATGTATTGCTCACAAATCTTGGCACCAACATGGAGGATTGAAGGAGGTAGAATGGTAGATATGGTTTGAATTGTTTCCCTTGCTCAGCAGTAACGGGGCAATTGACTGAAGACAGGGAAGATGGGAAATGGTATGGCATTGGCATGCTCCCCTTTAATATTGCTCATCATCATTCGGCTGATGCCTCGGGACAGTAAGAAGGATCTCTCTGTTCCAAGATCAGCAAGAACATTTGAGTTGACAGCAAGACTCCACGCACACTCTACTGTGCAGTAGTAGATGGCTAGATGTAATCGAGTGCAAAGGTTAAATGCCCATTGACCTTGTGACACTGAGCTTAGCTCATCTCTCGGAGGGAGATGGGATCACGGGAGAGCGCGGAAGAAGCGGCAGAGGCGAGAACAGGAGACTGACAAGACCGAGGAGGAGGAAGAACATGATGATGGCGTATCTTTGGACCTTCTTCCCTGGACTTGCGTCATCAATTCCCCTCCATCATCTCGCTTTGTTGACTGCTAGCTACCGCACATCATCTCATCAACCTGTGTGTTGTGTCTGCAGCTGCAGGAGATGGTAGATGACGCACAGCATTGACTCGTGGCGCCACATGAACACACACACTACCCGGTCTCCATGGGGAGCTTGAGGCCGGCCGGGCCGGCTATAAATAAGCAACCACGATGCTTCAGCGCACCACAGCGAAACACATTGAGCTCTTTCTTCCTCAAGCCCACTCCTCCACCCTCCCTGCACATCATCTGCCTGCCACTGCCTCTGAAGGCCGCTCTATCAGCTTCAGGCTTCAGATCGAGAGAGGTGCTTGATCATTGTAAATACTAGTATTATCTTGTTTCGTTGCTTTGGCATCGATCTTTGTTTCTTGTTTCAACTTGAAGTTTTGTTTACCAAAGATCATGCACATTTTGACATACACATGCATGCATAGACGAATCCCCTTCTTTCTCCTCGCTGCAACTGCCATCCATGGATATCTCTAGGCTCTAGCTCATTCAGTATCTTTAGCACCGTTCATGCATGCTCGTAGTAAAACTGAAAGCAGTGGACAACTTGCCACCTGTGTTTTTCTGTACCTTATTTCGGTGTTTTTTGATGCATGCAGCAGAGAGGTCGCCAAGCAAGCAAGCAAGGCAGGATGGAGCGTGTGAACTCGAGCCTGTGCCTGGAGAACCTGCGCATGATGCACGAGAACGAGCGGCTGCGGAGGAAGGCGCTGCAGCTGGACCAGGAGAACAAGGCCCTCCTCGCCGAGCTCAAGCGCAAGCAGCAGCAGAATGCCTCGGCGTCCCAGGCCCAGGGCGGCGCCCCTTCCGGTTCCGGCGGCGGCCACTCTGCCGCCGCCGCGACGACCAGCAGCTTCAAGGCGGCCGGCAAGCAGCCAAAGTGAACAAGAGCGGCGGCGCTGCTCGTGCATGCTTGCCTTTTGTAAGTAGTGGCATGCAGTAGCTAGCTGGTTACTTAACTTGGTAGGCTAAGTGAGCTTGAGCATATGGTGGTAGGTTAGTTATTAGTTGGTTAGGAACTGATGATGCATGGTGAAGCAAGCATTTTGTGCTATATATGCATATGCAGGAGTACACTCTCTAGTACGTGATCAGTGTCAGTCAGCATGATGCTAGATAGCGGAGTATATGGAACGATTCCAGCACTCCTTTTGTAGAACCAGAACGTTCAGTGTACTGTCTCTATATGCAATGCACGCGTCGTTTCTTCAGAAGAAATGAGAGAGATCAGTACTGTAGATTATAATTGTGAATCACTGAATCAGCTTCAAGTAAAGGCCATTTCTCAAACGATGATATGGGATCTTTTGATTCGACACGATAACCATCTCCACAATTAATTATGTTAAAACTCCAGGTTAAATTTATTCTGAAAAAAAAACTCCATGCTTTGCTCGTCTTTACTTGAGATTGTCTCTGTGGGTTGACCATGAGGCCGCTGCTGGCGACGTCGATCGGCTGCACTCGAGTGAACTGAGCCCGACAGCGATGCCGATGCATGCATCCCCCGTCGTCCAGCTGCAAACGCGACACGCATTTACTCTCCCTGCTACGTTACGTAGTGTCATGTCATGCTCATGCCACTCCGAAAATTTAATAAGTGGTTCAAAAAATAAGTGAGATCTCCCTGTATGTAAACAATAAATTAAAAATGATCTCCGTTGATTGCAGTACGTACGTGTGATGTGTGCTTGCGAGACCAAGGCCCGTGCGTTTCACTGGAAAGCCCAGCCCAATATTTAGTTGAGGCCTAGTAGTATTGTCGGATGTCGGGTTACAAAGTTTCACGAGTCTGACTGCAGTTGGAACGATTTGCCTTTTGTACTCAGAGTTCCCTATATATATGGAACAATTTATTTGTTTTACACTTGCAGCCTTTTTTGGATAATTAGTGCTCTCCTGCTGGACAATGCCTAGTGTGAAATGTCGTCGGGCATCGGCTCTGCAGCAACCCCCTATGACAAGGATCAATTCATTAATTTACTTAATCATAGGTCGCCAGAATCCGGGGTTTCAGTATAGTTTAGTGCAGACATTTTCTCCTAAGAAATCTAGGAATTGTAGGCAACCTACTCTACCAGGTCACGATATCACACCACCTAACACGCACGCGGTCGCGTATGGAGACTGCGCAGGCAGGACATTTCCCAACCATCTTTACCAAGACAGTAGAACAAACTCACCCACCCTCGTCGATCATACTAATAACTACACATGCATGCTCGTCACTCGTGCAAGCAAAGCATCATGATCAGCTAGCTAGTCACGAGTTCAGAGGCAACATAACAAATCACAACATGGCAGGCATAGGCAGAATAATCACCACGATGAGTGCGACGCCGCCGCCGGCCAGCGACGCCGACAACCAGAGGAGGGTGAAGGTGATCGCCGACAATGACATCGACGAGGAGGACGAGCTGTTCGAGCTCGACATCTCCCTCCTCGACGGCGGCCGCGGCGACAGCCGTTCTTCCGCCGTCGCCGGCGACGACGACAGCGATGACGGTGGGCACGCGCTGCTGGCCAACTGCCTGCTGCCGGCGC
>OAMR01000211.1:1934239-1954512 GCA_900205405.1 Echinochloa crus-galli
TAAAATACTTAAGAGCTAGCACCCACAAGAGCCGACTGATGGAGGAGGCCTTACACTCCCTGTCAGTGCTAGTTCATTTCCCAAGCTAGCAAATTGGGCGGTGCATAAGGACAACTGAACAAGTTCAGATCCAAAATAGAATAAAGGCGTCGTCAAAATCAAAATGAAATAATTTAGGGTGCGCGATTTATATGCGTCGATCTGCCTCGCACGGGCGTACCTGAAAAGAAAAACGGATATGGTATTAATTTTGCCGTAGCTAGCGATCAACGAGGTAGTTACACAAGTGCAGCAATCGACAACGTACTCTATGCTGCCGATGAATTGATCATATCATCGAGTGATTTGTCACTTGGATTACATTACACAACTAGTTAATAAGCTAACTCTATTTTTCCTTTAAATATCTGTTATTTTTCCTAACGAATATGGCATTAGTTTTGCCTGAGCGCACACTCCTGTGGACTGTGGTTGCCAAAAAATGGGAAAAAAAAAGTTTGCATGTGAAGTGCCTACTATCTAGCTGAAAATCAAATGTACGATAAGATCCAACAGCTGAAGATTGCCTCTCAGCTCTTCAGTTCTCATTGTTCCGAGCTCTTGCAATGTACTCACTCCATTTTAAAATGCAGATCGTTTGATTTTTTTGACTCTAAGTTTGATCGTTTGGCTTATTCAAAATTTTGTGCAAATTAATATACTTTTATGGTGGTTTATTTTATTAATAAAAATCTTCAAAAATACCGACTATATTTTATAAATTTTTTGAATAAAATGAGCGGTCAAACTTTTGATAAAAAAATCAAACAACTTATATTTTAGAACAGAGGTAGTAATATTCAGACGTTGATTGGATTTCTTGTTGTATGTGCATGTCAAACTCCAGAGCTCATCGTTGGTTTGGGAACAATAAAAGGGTATTTCGTAGTTGCCGATACAGCTTTATTAGTACATCCTGCTGGGAACAGTAGTTTTTTTTTCGAGCGTGTTTTCTATGATGGTTCGATAGCATTGTTGTATCCGCTCTACAGTGTCTTCAAATTATGCACAACATTCTTTTTTTCCAGGAAACAGCAGGGTTTGTTACACAATGTCATTTTTTTTTCAAAAGGAAACGACGGCCGAGCTTTTATTTAAACTAAGCAAAATTACAAAATCTTTATCCAATTGCCAGGGCCGGCCTTGATCCGCTATGGCGGATGGCGGTTGGGACTTGGGAAGCATGCAAATCCATGTTGGGCGATGGATCAGAGTCCGATCCGAGATTCCTGGCGATTTTGTCTATAAATCCAGCGAGCATACGATCTCCGGCAGCGACAAGCACATCGATAGTCCATCTCCGGTGGCCGGCGTGATGCCGCCTGCGCGACGACCCCGCGCCCATCCCGACGCAGGTCGTCCCTACACCACCGACGGCTGGCTGTCGCGCCGCCGCCGCCGCCGCCGCCGCCTCCTCCGCGTCGCAGACGACGTTGGCGGCGCGACGGGGACGCCTCCGACCAATCTGCCCGACGACGTCCTCTTTGCGATCTTCTAGATGGCTAGATGTAATCGAGTGCAAAGGTTAAATGCCCATTGACCTTGTGACACTGAGCTTAGCTCATCTCTCGGAGGGAGATGGGATCACGGGAGAGCGCGGAAGAAGCGGCAGAGGCGAGAACAGGGAGACTGACAAGACCGGGGAGGAAGAAGAACATGATGATGGCGTATCTTTGGACCTTCTTCCCTGGACTTGCGTCATCAATTCCCCTCCATCATCTCGCTTTGTTGACTGCTAGCTACCGCACATCATCTCATCAACCTGTGTGTTGTGTCTGCAGCTGCAGGAGATGGTAGATGACGCACAGCATTGACTCGTGGCGCCACATGAACACACACACTACCCGGTCTCCATGGGGAGCTTGAGGCCGGCCGGGCCGGCTATAAATAAGCAACCACGATGCTTCAGCGCACCACAGCGAAACACATTGAGCTCTTTCTTCCTCAAGCCCACTCCTCCACCCTCCCTGCACATCATCTGCCTGCCACTGCCTCTGAAGGCCGCTCTATCAGCTTCAGGCTTCAGATCGAGAGAGGTGCTTGATCATTGTAAATACTAGTATTATCTTGTTTCGTTGCTTTGGCATCGATCTTTGTTTCTTGTTTCAACTTGAAGTTTTGTTTACCAAAGATCATGCACATTTTGACATACACATGCATGCATAGACGAATCCCCTTCTTTCTCCTCGCTGCAACTGCCATCCATGGATATCTCTAGGCTCTAGCTCATTCAGTATCTTTAGCACCGTTCATGCATGCTCGTAGTAAAACTGAAAGCAGTGGACAACTTGCCACCTGTGTTTTTCTGTACCTTATTTCGGTGTTTTTTGATGCATGCAGCAGAGAGGTCGCCAAGCAAGCAAGCAAGGCAGGATGGAGCGTGTGAACTCGAGCCTGTGCCTGGAGAACCTGCGCATGATGCACGAGAACGAGCGGCTGCGGAGGAAGGCCCAGCAGCTGGACCAGGAGAACAAGGCCCTCCTCGCCGAGCTCAAGCGCAAGCAGCAGCAGCAGCAGAACGCCGCGGCGTCCCAGGGCGGCGCCCCTTCCGGTTCCGGCGGCGGCGGCGGCGCGGCTGCCGCGACCAACTTCAAGGCGGCCGGCAACGGCAAGCAGCCCAAGTGAAGAAGTGGCCACTGCATATTCGCATGCACGATGCTGACGTGGAGGCCGCACTTGTCTTTTGCTTGTAATTAGTAGAGTACTGTAGTAGTTTAGTTTAGTACTGCTACTCCTTTATCAGTACGGTTAATGAAGTCCTTGTTTGTGTCTCTGAACCATGGTTATAGTTAACTACTGGCATTGGCACTAGTTGTAGTACATGATAAACCTGCAGTGGCAGCATTTTGACGCTAAAATTTCAGCAGCGTTTGTACGTACTACAGTACATATATAACTTCGGGTGTGTGTAGTTCCAAAAATAGGTAAGGAAAGATTGGTGAAAATGTCACATTGGACACCGTAGCGTATTGTAGCACTTCTCGTTTGTTTGTGGTAAACATTATCCTACAATGACCTAACTAGGCTTAAAAGATTCGTCTCATCGTGCACATCAAAACTATGTAATTACATTTTTTTATTTACCTACATTTAATACTCCATACACGAGGAGAGAGATTTAATGTCATAGGTGAATAGTGAAATTTAGAGAGAGAATTTTTAGAAGTTTGGTGATGTGATTGGAAACTAAACAGGGCCTTCAATCTAAACGCAGGCATTGTACCTTCTTAGTATCAGGACAATATTTTAGACGACTTGCTTGGCTCCCGGTTGACCCGGAGCTGAAGCGAAGCGACGTCATCACGAGCACTCGAGTGAGCCGTAGACCCGACTCGAGTCCGAGTCCGATCCGTCCCCCGTCCCATCCGCCAGATCACACCCTCCATCGCTATGGCTGTGTTTAGTTTGGCTGTGTTTAGTTCCAAAAAGTGCAGGAGAAAGTTTGAGGAAAATGTCACATCGGCCACTGTAGCGTACTGTAGCAGCTTTCGTTTGTTTGTGGTAAACATCGTCCTATCATGACCTAACTAGGCTCAAAAGATTCGTCTCGTCGTGTACATCAAAACCATGCAATTAGTTTTTTTATTTACCCACGTTTAATATTCCATGCATGAGGAGATTCCTAATTACTGTCTATTCTATGTTTTGTTAAGCTTCTATTTTCTTATTTGTGTCAGCAAAATGGGCCAGAAAAAGACCCAGTTATATATGTATTTTTTTCATTTGTTTAATGGCTAGAAAAACAGACAAATGTCCACCAACCTGTCTTATTTAGTGTTACCACTAGGTCCACAAATAGGCCATTAGCACCTGTGCAGTAGTACCTTCCAGTTTAACGGGCGCACAAAAAAAGGTGGACCAGCAGGCTCGTCCGTTGGATGGTGATCCAGTGGACAGAACAGGTGACTAATGGATAACCCAAATATCAGTCGTCTGACGACCAGACAGACCTTTATTTAAACTAAGCAAAATTACAAAATCTTTATCCAATTGCCAGGGCCGGCCTTGATCCGCTATGGCGGTTGGGAAAACTTATTAGCATGCAAATCCATGTTGGGCGATGGATCAGAGTCCGATCCGAGATTCCTGGCGATTTTGTCTATAAATCCAAGGAGCTTACGATCTCCGGCAACGACAGGCACATCTCGATCGTTATTATTCGTTCGTCTCCGGTGGCCGGCGAGATGCCGCCTGCGCGACGACCCCGCGCCCATCCCGACGCAGGTCGTCCCTACACCACCGACGGCTGGCTGTCGCGCCGCCGCCGCGTCGCAGACGACGTTGGCGGCGCGACGGGGACGCCTCCGACCAATCTGCCCGACGACGTCCTCTTTGCGATCTTCTCCCGCGTCTCGGCCGCCGCCGACGTCGCGCGCTGCGCCGCGACGTGCCGCCGCTGGGGCCGCGCGGTGGCCTCGCGCGCCGCCGCCATCTCCCGCGCCCTGCCGCCGCACGCCGGATACCTCCCTCACCTCGCCCTCGGCTTCTTCCACAATGGCTCCGCCTCCCGCCGCGCGCTGCGCTTCGTCCCGACGGCATCTGCCTCCCGGCTCCTCCTCGGCCCGTCCGGCGGCGGCGGCGCTGCTCGTCTCCTCGACGAAGACGGCGCGCTGTTCGAGCACTCCCGCCCCGTCGCGTCCCGCAACGGCCGCGTGGTGCTCGAGCTCCGGCGCGAGGGGCGCGCCGCCGGCGGCCTCGCGCTCTGCGTGTGGAACCCCATGACGGGGGACGTGTCCCTGCTCCCGCCCCTCTCCGGCAAGGATTATCCCGGAGACTACGCATGCGCGATACTCACCGGGGACGACCTCGACGACGACGCGCCGCCGCGCTCCTCAACGGAATTCCACCGCCTCCTCCTCGTCTACAACCGCCGCGGCTCCACAGCGCTGCGTTCCTACTCGTCGGAGACCGGCAGCTGGGGACCAGAAGCCAACAAGCCCGGCGCCACGATGAGCTCCGACGTGCTCCGCCAGCTCGGCCCGGCCGCCGTGCTCCGCGGCGTGGCCTACTGGCACACGCGCGACGGCGCGCTCGGCGTGCGCCTCGACGGCGGCGGCGGCGCGCCACCGGAGGTGTGCTCGCTGCCTTACAGGCTGGGCAGGTGCAAGCTGGACGAGCACGTGCTGGCAGTGTCGCCGGACGGGACGGCGCTGCGGTTCGTCGGAGTGAGGTTCTCCGCCGGGATACGATGCCTGGACATCCTCTTCTCAACTTATTTGCTTTTTCTTTAACCGAGTAATGATTATTCCAAATTTGTACATAAGGGTGTATCTCTTAATGTATTTTTTTGTAACTTGATTTTTGTCTTGTCTTTCAGTTTGTTTGGTGATAATTTTAAAATGTAAGAGGATCATGGACTATGCAAAAGATGCCGTTATGATGTATCTGAAGTGGAAAAAAAAACTATTGTTAGTTCTACTATGTGTCTTGGTTCTGTATATAGTGCTAGTACTACTACTACCACTAAATGTTTGTAGCATGAGTACATGTAACGACAAAGGAGTGTATCCATTTATATCAAATGAATATTCTATTTTGCGTCAAGGAAATTACATCTTGTCTCAATATATGCGATGCAATGTTGCGTAACTTCCCACAACATTAAGTGTAAATTTCATCTTTTTTGGTATTCCTGAATTTGAAGGTTCTCGGTTCTAGATGTGTAACAGGTTTACCGTGTCAAACTTTTATCTAAAATACCAGGTGTACCTCCCGCTACATCAATTGGAACAAAGCAAAATTATGATAGTGTTGTTTTTGTTCTTTTATTCCTAATTACTGTCTATTCTATGTTTTGTTAAGCTTCTATTTTCTTATTTGTGTCAGCAAAATGGGCCAGAAAAAGACCCAGTTATATATGTATTTTTTTCATTTGTTTAATGGCTAGAAAAACAGACAAATGTCCACCAACCTGTCTTATTTAGTGTTACCACTAGGTCCACAAATAGGCCATTAGCACCTGTGCAGTAGTACCTTCCAGTTTAACGGGCGCACAAAAAAAGGTGGACCAGCAGGCTCGTCCGTTGGATGGTGATCCAGTGGACAGAACAGGTGACTAATGGATAACCCAAATATCAGTCGTCTGACGACCAGACAGACCTTTATTTAAACTAAGCAAAATTACAAAATCTTTATCCAATTGCCAGGGCCGGCCTTGATCCGCTATGGCGGTTGGGAAAACTTATTAGCATGCAAATCCATGTTGGGCGATGGATCAGAGTCCGATCCGAGATTCCTGGCGATTTTGTCTATAAATCCAAGGAGCTTACGATCTCCGGCAACGACAGGCACATCTCGATCGTTATTATTCGTTCGTCTCCGGTGGCCGGCGAGATGCCGCCTGCGCGACGACCCCGCGCCCATCCCGACGCAGGTCGTCCCTACACCACCGACGGCTGGCTGTCGCGCCGCCGCCGCGTCGCAGACGACGTTGGCGGCGCGACGGGGACGCCTCCGACCAATCTGCCCGACGACGTCCTCTTTGCGATCTTCTCCCGCGTCTCGGCCGCCGCCGACGTCGCGCGCTGCGCCGCGACGTGCCGCCGCTGGGGCCGCGCGGTGGCCTCGCGCGCCGCCGCCATCTCCCGCGCCCTGCCGCCGCACGCCGGATACCTCCCTCACCTCGCCCTCGGCTTCTTCCACAATGGCTCCGCCTCCCGCCGCGCGCTGCGCTTCGTCCCGACGGCATCTGCCTCCCGGCTCCTCCTCGGCCCGTCCGGCGGCGGCGGCGCTGCTCGTCTCCTCGACGAAGACGGCGCGCTGTTCGAGCACTCCCGCCCCGTCGCGTCCCGCAACGGCCGCGTGGTGCTCGAGCTCCGGCGCGAGGGGCGCGCCGCCGGCGGCCTCGCGCTCTGCGTGTGGAACCCCATGACGGGGGACGTGTCCCTGCTCCCGCCCCTCTCCGGCAAGGATTATCCCGGAGACTACGCATGCGCGATACTCACCGGGGACGACCTCGACGACGACGCGCCGCCGCGCTCCTCAACGGAATTCCACCGCCTCCTCCTCGTCTACAACCGCCGCGGCTCCACAGCGCTGCGTTCCTACTCGTCGGAGACCGGCAGCTGGGGACCAGAAGCCAACAAGCCCGGCGCCACGATGAGCTCCGACGTGCTCCGCCAGCTCGGCCCGGCCGCCGTGCTCCGCGGCGTGGCCTACTGGCACACGCGCGACGGCGCGCTCGGCGTGCGCCTCGACGGCGGCGGCGGCGCGCCACCGGAGGTGTGCTCGCTGCCTTACAGGCTGGGCAGGTGCAAGCTGGACGAGCACGTGCTGGCAGTGTCGCCGGACGGGACGGCGCTGCGGTTCGTCGGAGTGAGGTTCTCCGCCGGGATACGATGCCTGGACATCCTCTTCTCAACTTATTTGCTTTTTCTTTAACCGAGTAATGATTATTCCAAATTTGTACATAAGGGTGTATCTCTTAATGTATTTTTTTGTAACTTGATTTTTGTCTTGTCTTTCAGTTTGTTTGGTGATAATTTTAAAATGTAAGAGGATCATGGACTATGCAAAAGATGCCGTTATGATGTATCTGAAGTGGAAAAAAAAACTATTGTTAGTTCTACTATGTGTCTTGGTTCTGTATATAGTGCTAGTACTACTACTACCACTAAATGTTTGTAGCATGAGTACATGTAACGACAAAGGAGTGTATCCATTTATATCAAATGAATATTCTATTTTGCGTCAAGGAAATTACATCTTGTCTCAATATATGCGATGCAATGTTGCGTAACTTCCCACAACATTAAGTGTAAATTTCATCTTTTTTGGTATTCCTGAATTTGAAGGTTCTCGGTTCTAGATGTGTAACAGGTTTACCGTGTCAAACTTTTATCTAAAATACCAGGTGTACCTCCCGCTACATCAATTGGAACAAAGCAAAATTATGATAGTGTTGTTTTTGTTCTTTTATTCCTAATTACTGTCTATTCTATGTTTTGTTAAGCTTCTATTTTCTTATTTGTGTCAGCAAAATGGGCCAGAAAAAGACCCAGTTATATATGTATTTTTTTCATTTGTTTAATGGCTAGAAAAACAGACAAATGTCCACCAACCTGTCTTATTTAGTGTTACCACTAGGTCCACAAATAGGCCATTAGCACCTGTGCAGTAGTACCTTCCAGTTTAACGGGCGCACAAAAAAAGGTGGACCAGCAGGCTCGTCCGTTGGATGGTGATCCAGTGGACAGAACAGGTGACTAATGGATAACCCAAATATCAGTCGTCTGACGACCAGACAGACCTTTATTTAAACTAAGCAAAATTACAAAATCTTTATCCAATTGCCAGGGCCGGCCTTGATCCGCTATGGCGGTTGGGAAAACTTATTAGCATGCAAATCCATGTTGGGCGATGGATCAGAGTCCGATCCGAGATTCCTGGCGATTTTGTCTATAAATCCAAGGAGCTTACGATCTCCGGCAACGACAGGCACATCTCGATCGTTATTATTCGTTCGTCTCCGGTGGCCGGCGAGATGCCGCCTGCGCGACGACCCCGCGCCCATCCCGACGCAGGTCGTCCCTACACCACCGACGGCTGGCTGTCGCGCCGCCGCCGCGTCGCAGACGACGTTGGCGGCGCGACGGGGACGCCTCCGACCAATCTGCCCGACGACGTCCTCTTTGCGATCTTCTCCCGCGTCTCGGCCGCCGCCGACGTCGCGCGCTGCGCCGCGACGTGCCGCCGCTGGGGCCGCGCGGTGGCCTCGCGCGCCGCCGCCATCTCCCGCGCCCTGCCGCCGCACGCCGGATACCTCCCTCACCTCGCCCTCGGCTTCTTCCACAATGGCTCCGCCTCCCGCCGCGCGCTGCGCTTCGTCCCGACGGCATCTGCCTCCCGGCTCCTCCTCGGCCCGTCCGGCGGCGGCGGCGCTGCTCGTCTCCTCGACGAAGACGGCGCGCTGTTCGAGCACTCCCGCCCCGTCGCGTCCCGCAACGGCCGCGTGGTGCTCGAGCTCCGGCGCGAGGGGCGCGCCGCCGGCGGCCTCGCGCTCTGCGTGTGGAACCCCATGACGGGGGACGTGTCCCTGCTCCCGCCCCTCTCCGGCAAGGATTATCCCGGAGACTACGCATGCGCGATACTCACCGGGGACGACCTCGACGACGACGCGCCGCCGCGCTCCTCAACGGAATTCCACCGCCTCCTCCTCGTCTACAACCGCCGCGGCTCCACAGCGCTGCGTTCCTACTCGTCGGAGACCGGCAGCTGGGGACCAGAAGCCAACAAGCCCGGCGCCACGATGAGCTCCGACGTGCTCCGCCAGCTCGGCCCGGCCGCCGTGCTCCGCGGCGTGGCCTACTGGCACACGCGCGACGGCGCGCTCGGCGTGCGCCTCGACGGCGGCGGCGGCGCGCCACCGGAGGTGTGCTCGCTGCCTTACAGGCTGGGCAGGTGCAAGCTGGACGAGCACGTGTTGGCCGTGTCGCCGGACGGCACGGCGCTGCGGTTCGTCGGAGTGAGATTCTGCGCCGGGAGACGATGCCTGATCATGACCTTCTCAACCTCGCAGCTCAAGGGCGTCGCCTTCGAGAGCACCACCGGAGATTTCTGGGACGATACGCTCGACGACAACACCTTCATGCCGCAGATCGAGGCGACGGGGAGAACCCCCGTCAAGCCGCGGTGGTTCGGCGAGAAGAGCGGCACGCTGATCTTCACCGTCGACAAGGAAGACGGCGGCACGTGTGACGTGTTCGCGTTCTGCCACGCCACGAGGTCACTGGAGAAGCTGGCCGGCGGCGTGAGCTGCCATGCGTGCAGAAACTTGTGTGGTTATGAGATGGATCGCGCCGCGCTCCTTGCGGCGGTAGCTCCTTTCTAACAATATCTCCATTATTGATGTCAAAATCTGAAATGCGGTAGTTTATTTATTGTACACACACATAGATGGTAAATTGTTGGGTTATTAGGCCTTAGCAAATTCAACAAATATCTGATCTGCTGGCAGCTGCTGCACAAGAGGAAAATTCTATTTCTGCATAATGACAGTGGCATTGGTGTTTTGTTTTCCTTTTTGAAAAAGAAAAATGACATTATGTAACAAACCCTGCTGTTTCCTGGAAAAGAAAATGTTGTGCATAATTTGAAGGCACTGCAGAGCGGATAAAACAATGCTAATGCTATCAAGCCATCATAGAATGAACAAACGCTAGAAAAAACCTACTGATCTCAGCAGGATGTAACCAACAATGGGCTCTGAAGTTTGACGACGCCGTTTGACGATGCCTTTATTCTATTTTGGATTTCAACTTGTTCTTGTGCACCGTCCTAAAATTTGGTCCATTGCTTGTTATCTAGCTAGCAAAATTAAGATTGTCTTCTTAAATTTCCAGTAATGAGAATAAATGAGCTTTTATTTAAACTAAGGACAAATAAATGCAAGGGTGATTTGGTTTTTTTGGCTTTATTTGATTTCTTTGAGTGTGCGTTTAAATTTGAAATATAATTTAAACTTTAAGTCCCAAAAGCTAATCTACCTAACTTACCCTATCTGACTTGGGCCGTAATCACCTATCTAAACTTTGCTAATTTAGTTATTTCGCTCCCCCGTCGCCTTTCTCCCCCTCGGCCCCCCGTCGCCTCCGAGGGTGACCCGGGCGGCGGCGCCTGCTCGCCGAGCTGCCGCCCTTCGCGTCCATCACCGTTGGTCCCCCTCCCTTCCCACCTCCGGCGTCTCGCCAGAGGACGGAGGGAGTGGAGATCCATCTCCCCTAATAGTCTCCATTAGATCGAGTCTAGGTTAGCATTAGGGTTTCTCATGCCGTGTTTTGTGGTATGGGAGTATTGTTTCCTCCTCTTCCTCTCCGGCAACGGCGAGGAAACGGAGTGGCTTGGAATTCTTCATGGCGGCTCCGATTTAGAAATTTGCGGCATCTACGATGCCGGCAACTTTCTCCGGGAAACGACATGGAGATTTAGGTTTTCGGATGGCGACATCGAGGCGGAGATGGTGCCATTATCGTGGAATAATTTTCTCCGGCCACTTCTTGTTTTGTCGTGGTTAGATCCAACCACGGTGAAAGGCTTGGGAGAATAGGTTTGTCCCCTGAACTGATGTCAAACAGTCTTGGGTCGGACAGATTGGGATCAATCTCTCTTTCTCATCGGTGGTAGAAAGATGAAGAAGAAAGATGCAAGAAGGAAGAAAAAGATTGTGCTCGTTCCAGCCTATAGGAATGTTGGTCGTGTTGGGCGAGTTTTCTCAGCCTGTTTGCTAAGCGTATGCCTGTGCGGTCTTCTAGTTGCTTTTGTACACAGGTTTGAAATTGAGATTTAGATCTGCTTAGTGAGTGAGTATATTGAGAGTGCTTGTAACTGGATCATGTACTCGACTTTGATATAATATAATTCTTCTTTGATCTTAAAAAAAACTTTGCTAATCTAGTTTGGATCTTGAGGTTGGCTTAACCCATCTCAATCATCCTCGCATATGCTTCTGCTCACGTAAAATCAGTCCCTTCTTTCTTTTTCTTTTCACGTCTCCAAGATCTTTCACGTGATGTATTCCTCTACCAAATTATCTATAGTTATTTTTTCTTCTTTCTCGAGTAATCACGATAAATAACATGAGCATATTTTAGCCAAATAAATAACATGAGCATATTTTAGCCAAATAAATAACATGAGCATATTTTAGCCAAATAAATAACATGAGCATATTTTAGCCAAATAAATAACATGAGCATATTTTAGCCAAATAAATAACATGAGCATATTTTAGCCAAATAAATAACATGAGCATATTTTAGCCAAATAAATAACATGAGCATATTTTAGCCAAATAAATAACATGAGCATATTTTAGCCAAATAAATAACATGAGCATATTTTAGCCAAATTTATGTTTAGTGTTCCATGCATTAGGAGAGAGATTTGATGTGATAGGTGGATAGTGATGTTTGGAGAGAGAATTTTGAGAATTTTGGTGATGTGATAGGGAACTAAACACAGCCTTTGGAAAAGAGGAAGAAAAAGTTTGGTGGAAAAGTCACATCGAACACTGTAGCGCACTGTAACACTTTTCGTTTGTTTGTGGTAAACATTGTCTTACCATGATCTAACTAGGCTCAAAAGATTCGTCTCGTCGTGTACATCAAAACCATGTAATTAGTTTATTTATTTATCCACATTTAGTGTTACATGCATGCGTCGTTTGCTATATTTAATGTTTCGATGGGATGGTGATGTGATGTGGATGTGATGGAAAGTTTGGGTTTTTAGGGGAAGTGAACACAGGCTGTGTTTAGTTCCAAAAAGTGTAGGAAAAAGTTTGGAGAAAATGTCACATCGGACACTGTAGCGGCGTAGCGTACTGTACCACTTTTCGTTTGTTTATGGTAATTGTTGCCCTACTATGACCTAACTAGGCTCAAAAGATTCGTCTCGTCGTGTACATCAAAACCATACAATTAGTTTTTTTATTTACCTACATTTAGTGTTCCATGCATGAGGAGAGAGATTTGATGTGATAGGTGGATAGTGATGTTTAGAGAGAGAATTTTGAGAATTTTGGTGATGTGATGGGGAACTAAACACAGCCACAGCCTATCTCCAAACGAGACATATATCTATTAGGCCTCCTCCAATAATCCGAGACACCACTAGCTCATAGCTACATTACTCAGACAGCGGCACAATCCTTGCGTGAGAGGGGGAACTGTCTGGGGCTTGATCTGAACGAGACTATCTCACCCCATATAGCGACTGACTCTCCATTTTGACACTGTTTACGGATAAAATACTTAAGAGCTAGCACCCACAAGAGCCGACTGATGGAGGAGGCCTTACACTCCCTGTCAGTGCTAGTTCATTTCCCAAGCTAGCAAATTGGGCGGTGCATAAGGACAACTGAACAAGTTCAGATCCAAAATAGAATAAAGGCGTCGTCAAAATCAAAATGAAATAATTTAGGGTGCGCGATTTATATGCGTCGATCTGCCTCGCACGGGCGTACCTGAAAAGAAAAACGGATATGGTATTAATTTTGCCGTAGCTAGCGATCAACGAGGTAGTTACACAAGTGCAGCAATCGACAACGTACTCTATGCTGCCGATGAATTGATCATATCATCGAGTGATTTGTCACTTGGATTACATTACACAACTAGTTAATAAGCTAACTCTATTTTTCCTTTAAATATCTGTTATTTTTCCTAACGAATATGGCATTAGTTTTGCCTGAGCGCACACTCCTGTGGACTGTGGTTGCCAAAAAATGGGAAAAAAAAAGTTTGCATGTGAAGTGCCTACTATCTAGCTGAAAATCAAATGTACGATAAGATCCAACAGCTGAAGATTGCCTCTCAGCTCTTCAGTTCTCATTGTTCCGAGCTCTTGCAATGTACTCACTCCATTTTAAAATGCAGATCGTTTGATTTTTTTGACTCTAAGTTTGATCGTTTGGCTTATTCAAAATTTTGTGCAAATTAATATACTTTTATGGTGGTTTATTTTATTAATAAAAATCTTCAAAAATACCGACTATATTTTATAAATTTTTTGAATAAAATGAGCGGTCAAACTTTTGATAAAAAAATCAAACAACTTATATTTTAGAACAGAGGTAGTAATATTCAGACGTTGATTGGATTTCTTGTTGTATGTGCATGTCAAACTCCAGAGCTCATCGTTGGTTTGGGAACAATAAAAGGGTATTTCGTAGTTGCCGATACAGCTTTATTAGTACATCCTGCTGGGAACAGTAGTTTTTTTTTCGAGCGTGTTTTCTATGATGGTTCGATAGCATTGTTGTATCCGCTCTACAGTGTCTTCAAATTATGCACAACATTCTTTTTTTCCAGGAAACAGCAGGGTTTGTTACACAATGTCATTTTTTTTTCAAAAGGAAACGACGGCCGAGCTTTTATTTAAACTAAGCAAAATTACAAAATCTTTATCCAATTGCCAGGGCCGGCCTTGATCCGCTATGGCGGTTGGGAAAACTTATTAGCATGCAAATCCATGTTGGGCGATGGATCAGAGTCCGATCCGAGATTCCTGGCGATTTTGTCTATAAATCCAGCGAGCATACGATCTCCGGCAGCGACAAGCACATCGATAGTCCATCTCCGGTGGCCGGCGTGATGCCGCCTGCGCGACGACCCCGCGCCCATCCCGACGCAGGTCGTCCCTACACCACCGACGGCTGGCTGTCGCGCCGCCGCCGCCGCCGCCGCCGCCTCCTCCGCGTCGCAGACGACGTTGGCGGCGCGACGGGGACGCCTCCGACCAATCTGCCCGACGACGTCCTCTTTGCGATCTTCTCCCGCGTCTCGGCCGCCGCCGACGTCGCGCGCTGCGCCGCGACGTGCCGCCGCTGGGGCCGCGCGGTGGCCTCGCGCGCCGCCGCCATCTCCCGCGCCCTGCCGCCGCCGCCGCACGCCGGATACCTCCCTCACCTCGCCCTCGGCTTCTTCCACAAATTATCTATAGTTATTTTTTCTTCTTTCTCGAGTAATCACCAAGCCTTCCTCTATTCTCTGGTCACAGGCCAGCCCATTGCTCCTCTCTTGTTATTTTTTATGGAAAAAGTTCATGCTACCTCCTTTAACTATCGTGTTTGTTAGCTTTACCTCCCTCATCACCAAAACAAGACAAGACACCTCCCTCGTCTCACAATTCTGGTCATTTTTCCTCCCTAAATGGTTTCAAAGTGGTTTTCAAAGTAATTAAAATTTCTAATATCTAACTTACTCTTAGAAAATTTGTTTTAGTTCAAAAAATATGAATTAGTTCCATATTTTTGTAAATTTCATACTCTATATTCTAGTGCTTAATAATAAGTTATTTAATTCTTTTATGGTCATGATTTGATTTTTTCGCTAAAAGTTGCTCATGTTTTTTTGGCTAAATCCTTCGGAGTGGCATCCATGCCTAGTCGCGAGCATGGTAAGGGGCAGACATGGCGGGCAATGATTATGGCAGAAGAGGTGGACATGCATGTGGCAATGACGGGGCATGATTACACTCATTTTTTTTAAAACATAAATTAGATGTTTTTTTAATAAAATTAACCTTTGACCTAGCTCATTTAGCTCGTCTCACGTTGGGTTTCAAATAATAAATAAGAATAACTTAATTCTGAAAAAACTCAGAATAAATAACAAGAGCATATTTTAACAAAAAAATCAAATCTTAATCATAAAAGATGTGTAACTGATAATTAAGCACTAGAAGATGGAACACAATTTGAAAGTTGAAACTAATTTCATATTTGTTGGAGCTAAAACAAATTTCTAGAGATTTTCTAAGAGAAAATTAGATATTATAATTTTTAATTAATCTTAAAACCACCTTTAAAACCGCTTAGGGAGGAAAAATGGCTGGAATTTTGAGATGGTTTTGGTGATGAGGGTGGTAAATCAGACAAACATGATAGTTAAGGGAGGTAATGTGGACTTGTTTCCTTTCTTTATTTTGTCATGCTGCATGTGAAGCCCAGCGGCAATCAGCTCCGGCCCCGCCCTTTGTAGAATGCAGCCCAGCAACCTGGCCTGCCACCGCATCTCTCTCCCTTTCTTTCTTCTTCCGCACGAAGCCGACCGCACCGCATCTCTCTCGCTAGCTCACTTTTCGATCTGTCGCTAGCCGACGAAGCTACGCTGCAAAAGAGAGGCCCAAGAGAGGAGAGATGAGATCGAGCAAGAAGATGGCGGACGGAAGGAGCCCGATCGATCGACGACGACGACGCCCGCTCCGTCCGAGCTGCGCCGCGCTCCGTGACGAAGAGGGAGAACCGAAACCCGACGCCAGCGCCGAGCATTCCGCGAATCCGTCGCCGCCGAGGAGCTTTGCCGCGAGCTTGCCAGTCACTGCGCCGAGCCTGCGCGCCCCGCCGCCGCCTCAGCTCTACCTGCCCGGCATCACCTCGATCATCGCTTCCTGCGCGCGTCACCATCAATGCCCCACCGAGCCCCTAGGTGAGCTCCCACTCCCAGCGCCGCCGTCCCTTTTCCCTGTGATGTGAGCCGCCGCGCCGTGGAGATCAAGGCCCCGCCTTCGCCCTTGCCGGCCTTGGTGCCAAGCGTTGCCGCACGGCCATCGTGCCGCGTTCCTCTCCTGCAGGTGCCACCGCCATCGCGCGCTCGCTCGCAACCCAGCCAGCAGCCGCGCTCTGTCGCGGCCGTGTCGGGGACACGGTCTGCAGTCCGTGACACCGCGCACACGCGCTACCATGCCTTTGCCTACCAGCGCGCTGCTGATTCCTTGCTCATAGCATCGCCGTGCCGACCCTCTAACCGTGGAGACGAGCAGTGCAATTGCCTCTAAGGCATTTCGTCGAACAAATGCAGAGCAGCCCAGAGCAGGCCACAAGCTAACCCAAACCAGCAGCTCCTACAAGATAAATAACATGAGCATATTTTAGCCAAATAAATAACATGAGCATATTTTAGCCAAATAAAAATCAAATCTTAATCATAAAAGATCTATAACTGATAATTAAGCACCAGAAGATGGAACATAATTTTAAAGTTAAAATTAATTCATATTTGTTTGAGCTAAAACAAATTTCTACCGATTTTCTAAGAGTATATTAGATATTATAAATTTTAATTGCTCTTAAAACCACCTTTAAAACCGCTTAGGCAGGAAAAATGGCTGGAATTTTGAGACGAGGGAGGTGTCATGTCTGGTTTTGGTGATAAGGGTGGTAAAGCAGACAAATACGATAGTTAAGGGGAGTAATGTAGACTTTGGCCCCCTTTGGGAGGGTTCCGGCTCCAGCTCCGGCTGCCGCTCCTGCTGGAGCTCTACCAAACAGTATCGTCAAAGACAGCTCCTCCAACGGAGCACCCAAGGAGCCAAAGCAGTTTTGTACTACCGGAGTGGAGCCAAAAAAATAGCAGCTCCCCCAGCTCCTCTCTATTCCCGTGCTGATGTGGGCAAATGCCCCGGGCTCCAAAAATAGTAGCGGAAGAGCGGTAACAGAGGAGGGCAGCAGCGGCAAAGGTTATTTGGTCCCTAACTGAATCGGCGCCTGTGCAATATATTCAAGTGTCTTCTGTTTTCTGAAGGGCCATATGTTCAGTACGCTAGCACATGCGGTTCCTGCTTGATAAATACGCAAGGCAACATAGTCCGAACAGCAGGGTCAAAACAGTACTAGGCAGCAGGGTCAACATAGTATATTAGACATTTATGAAAATTTAGGAGAAGCTATTTTATCAAACACATTTCTAAAATATCTCCACCTCCATCAGAGAAGCTGCTCCACTGGTGGAGCCATAGCTAGACTCATTTTAGAAGGAGCTGGAGTCCTACCAAAGAGGCCGTTTTCCTTTCTTTATTTTGTCATGCTGCATGTGAAGCCCAGCGGCAATCAGCTCCGGCCCCGCCCTTTGTAGAATGCAGCCCAGCAACTGGCCTGCCCTCTCTTCTTTCTCTCTCCCTCTCTTTCTTCTCCCGCACGAAGCCGACCGCCTCTCTCTCTCGATAGCTCACTTTTCTGTCGCTAGCCGACGAACCCACGCAACGGCCGCTGCAAAAGAAAGGCCGAAGAGAGGAGAGATGAGATGGAGCAAGAAGAGAAGAGGATGCCGGACGGAAGGATCGGACCCCGATCGATCGACGACGAGACGACGACGCCCGTTCCGTCCGAGCTGCGCCGACTCCGCCGCCGCGCTCCGTGGCGAAGAGGGAGAACCGAAACCCATCGCCGCCGAGGAGGTTTGCTGCGACGACGCCGGGACCGCGAGCTTGCCGAGCACTGCGCCGAGCCTGCGCCCCGCCGCCGCCTCAGCTCTACCTGCCCGGCATCACCTCATCGCTTCGTCCCTGCGTCGGCATCCATCCCCCACCGAGCCCCAAGGTGAGCTCCCACTCCCAGCTCCGCCGTCCCTTTTCCCTGTGACTTTGAGCCGCCGCGCCGTGGAGATCAAGGCCCCGCCTTCGCCCTGTTTGAGTTGCCGGCCTTGGTGCCAAGCGTTGCCGCACGGCCGTCGTGCCGCGTTCCTCTCCTGCAGGTGCCACCGCCATCGCTCGAGCTAGCAACCCAGCCAGCAGCCGCGCTCTGTCGCGGCCGTGTCGGGGACACGGTCTGCCGTCCGTGACACCGAGCGCGCGCACGCGACGCGCCAATAGCCACCGCCCATGCCTTTGCCTACCAGCGCGCTGCTGATTCCTTGCTCATAGCATCGCCGTGCCGAGCCTCTAACCGTGGAGACGAGCAGTGAAATTGCCTCTGAGGCATTTCGTCGAACAAATGCAGAGCAGTCCAGAGCAGGCCACAAGCTAACCCAAACCAGCAGTGCTCCTAGACCTGGCAACACCGGCTCCCAGTCTAATCCCATGGACCCGATGCATGTGAGCCCTTGACCCGGTCAACCACGAACCAAGGCCATGCAGCCCCGCAGCCTACATTGTTATTTCAACTTGAAAAAATGTATCCTTAAAAATATATAATCGTTTACGCTTCTAAAATCAATTTAATTATTTTTCTAAAATCATGCTCTACATTTAATAATAGGGCTTCTAAATGACATTTCTTGTTTTGTTTTGGTGTTTATTTGCATGTAGATTCTAGATATTTATTTTATTTACACCTCTAGAAGATGTAGACGAGAAAAACCTTAGCTGCTACTACAAAGAAGAGGAAGAACAAAAAGCAGGTTCACGCCCGTTCAAATCTTAAACGTCTATTAGACATTTCTACAAGTATGCTAGCGTTTTACTTTACTCGTATAAATATGTTATATCCTACCTGGATGTGAGTTATGCCAGTTACTCATTGCTACCCTGCTATACGCTGCCATATGCTTATGCTATGCTACGCTTAAAATTGTGTGGTGAGATAAAAGTGGTTTTAACCTCTCTTAGCGTGTGTGGATAAAACCGGGTGAAAGGAGAAGGTATTTTTCAAAATTATTTTTGCGGAGGCGAGAAAACTATATCCAACCTCGGATTGGGGTGCTTGGGAGGTTGCACCGAGCAACCCCTACGGAGTACTAGTGACATGTTCACCTGGTGGTTTTGTGATAAGGAGCTCGGGCGGCCATGTCTATAACTGGTGCCAATAGCAGACGGTTGGATATACATTTGGACGATGACGTCATTTCTTTAGCTTAAGAGATGACTTGGATTCACCGCTTTATGGGACTATATGTTAAACGTGCACACCACTTATCTATTATGCGGGTGTGTTCTAACCAGCCTTCTCTTGTACTCGACCATAGGAATTCATAGGATGGTGTGGGTGAGATTGTCGCTGGCCTTTCATTCCCTGATAGACCACATACCTGGTTTGATCTCGTGGGGTCTCACAGTTCTCGAGGTGGTGGCTTGTGGGTCGACATTCCCAGGTCCGCTGAGTGCAGGAGGGTTCCATAGTTAAACCTATTCGTATAGTACAATTATACCACAGGAAACACCACAGGTTGGGCTTGGGCCTGAACAGAGGCATCCACACCAAGATTTAGGATTTATCTTAGCATAAAACATGTTTAAATGAACTAGAAAGTTGATTTTTAGAGCTAAAATTATTCTTATTTCATCGAAAAAGTTCATAGATTATTAAAAATTACATGGAAATATTAGCACGATTTTTTTGAAAGCCTACAAAATTGAACCCTTGTTAACACAATCTATTCTTACCAGGTCAAGATAGTCATTTCCTAGATCAATATTTTTCCGGTGTAGATCTTTGCATAATAACAAATCTAACTAAAAAGTTAGGTCTTGTAGTTTTTAACAGGTTTTATAGGTTTCACTGGGATTTTTAAATCTATTTCCGAAAACATAAACTCGAAAAGCCCCAGCCAGAAACCTTTTCTCACCCAGCCAGCCCTGCGATACCCCCCTCCTCTTTTACTTTCCCGCTAACGCGCGGCCCCGGTCAAACTACAGTACGCTCGGTCAAGGCAGTGGGTACGCCGGCTTTGCTCGGCGGTTTCTCGCCGACGGCGAGGTTCCCGGAGACTTCATCACTCTGGGAGGGTTCAGCGTGGCGCGGAACATCTTGTGGATTAGGTTTAGCGATGAGAATCTAGCCCTAGTCCGCCGCCGGCGAACGGGGCGGCGCTGCAGCGGCGCGTGACGCGCTCCGGCGCGGCGACGGGAAACGCGAGAAAATAGCGCACGAATAGGCACTAGGGAGTAACGCGCACACGATTCCAGTGGTTTTCATGGGCTGGAATGGCCGGGAGGAGGGTGGTCGTCGGTGGGGGTGCGGCAAGGCAAACTGGCCGCGCTGGCGGGGCTCCGCCGCGTGAGTGCCGGCGTTGTGGCCGTCC
>OAMR01000211.1:1955295-1965560 GCA_900205405.1 Echinochloa crus-galli
ATCTATTATGCAGTTGTGTTCCAGCCAGCCTTCTCTGTGCCGTACTCGATCGTAGGAATTCATAGGATGGTGTGGTGGAAATTGTCGCTGGCCTTTTGTTGCCTGATACACCACATACCTGGTTTGATCTTGTGGGGAGGCTGTCATAGTTGTCGAGGCGGTGGCTCGCGGGCCGACATTCCCAGACCTGTTGAGTGCAGGAGGGTTCCATAGTTAAACCTATTCGAGTATTCGTATAGTATAGTACTGTTGAAAAAGGCACAAAGTAATTATGCCACATGAAACACCAAGGTTGGGCTTGATCCTGAACAGAGGTATCCACGCCAAGATTCATGTTTTATCTTAGCATAAAACATATTTAAATGAGTTACAAAGTTGATTTTTAGAGCTAAAATTATTATTATTTCATTGAAAAAGTTCATAGATTATTCAACAACGAATAGTAATTTGGAACGGAGGTAGTACATGAAAAGATTAGCATGATTTTTTTTGAAAGCCTACAAAAATTAAACCCTTGTTAACTCAATCTATGCTTACCGAGGTCAAGATAGCCATTTCCTAGATCAATATTTTTCTGGTGTAGATCGATCTTTGCATAATAACAAAGCTAAAAAGTTAGTCTTGTAGTTTTTAACATGTTTTCTAAGATTACTAGGCATTTATAGGTTTCACTAGGATTTTTTAAATCTATTTCCGAAAACATAAACTCGAAAAGCCCCTAGCCAGAAACCTTTTCTCACCGAGCCCTGCGATACCCCCCTCCTCTTTTACTTTCCCGCTAACGCGCGGCCCCGGTCAAACTACAGTACGCTCGGTCAAGGCAGTGGGTACGCCGGCTTTGCTCGGCGATTTCTCGCCGACGGCGAGGTTCCCGGCGACGACATCACTCTGGGAGGGTTCAGCGTGGCGCGGAACATGTGGTGGATTAGGTGTCGCGGTGAGAATCTAGCCCTAGTCCCCCGCCGGCGAACGGGGCGGCGCTGATGTGCAGCCGCGGCGGCGCGTGACGCGCTCCGGCGGCGGCGACGGGAAATGCGAGAAAATAGCGCACGAATAGGCACGAGGGAGTAACCAGCACACGATTCCAGTGGTTTTTCTCGGCTGGAAGGGCCGGGAGGAGGGTGGTCGTCGGTGGGGGTGCGGCAAGGCAAAATGGCCGCGTTGGCGGGGCTCCGCCGCGTGAGTGCCGGCGTTGTGGCCGTCCGGGCAACGCGGCAAGCTGTTGGGTACGTATCAGGAGAGGTGATGGAGCTTTGGGCATGAGGGATTTGGATGTGGTGACCAGTATGCAGCTAATTTGGCCGTCCAGGCTTCGCTTCATCCAATCCTCCCCGAGCAGAAACAGAGCATGGTGCGGTTCTTAATAATCAGTAGAAAAAAACAGATTAAACAGCCTTGTTGGCAGTTACACGCACCGACCCGGATCATTTCACAATCTTTATAAAGATCGACTCCTCCCTCCTCCTCCATCGCTTCTCTTCTTTCTCCTCGAACGGCACCCTTTCTCGGCCTCCCTAGAGCGGACCTTAGCAATGGCGGCATTTGTAGAAGCCCTTGTTGGCGTCGACTTCGGGCTGCCCTGCATCGCCGCGAGGTCCTTCTGCGGCATCTGTCAGGCGCCCGCGTGCCTCCATTGCTGCCCGGAGCACGCGGTCGCCCACCATCCCACCGTCGGCGATGGGATTCGCCGAACCATTGAGGTACGCAAGCAAAGATTATTACGCCGCATGCTCGCTCAACTGCTTTTCGTGATGCCTCGTTCGTGAGTGAACCAATGATTACTTGTCGTTACAGATCGTGCTGTTAGAGAATCAATTTCCTGCGGTGTCAGTTTCTACCATCAGGACAAGGGGATTAGGATACAGTTGGAATTTCATCCGGAGGGTTGAGCACGAGGGCTCCTCTTGGGTGATGCTTACCAGAGACCAGCCTCGGAGGAGAGGATGGTCCAGGGGAAATTGCATTTCCTGCGGATGCGCGATGAATGCGGGTTCGCAGTACTGCTGCGCTGATTGCAAGGTAACATCCAGATTTGGTTTGATGGATTGCTAATTCGCAATCGCTTCTTGTTCTTCAGAAAGGTTTCTGACGGGTTCTTTGCTGTTTCGAAAGGCCCCTCACGGGTTCTTTGGTGTTTCTCTCCGTGGAATTTGTTCGTGATCAATTGTTTTCGTGTTTGTCTCCGTGGGATTCGCTCGTGAATTTTGCGATTTGCCGAAAGGTTCCAGACGGGTTCTTTGGTGTTTCTCTCCGCGGAATTTGTTCGTGATCGATTGTTTTCCTGTTTCTCTCCGTGAGATTTGCTCATGAATTTTGCGATTTATCCAAAGGTTCCTGATGGATTCTCTGGTGTTTCTCTCCGCGGTTGTTGATGAAGTTTGCGATTTAGCCTCTGGGATTGCTATGGGGGGTTCTTAATCTTGATGCCCGTGGGTTTAATTTCTTCTGACCTTGGGATGCTTGCCATGTTTTCCGTTCCGTAGATTGCAGCTGTCCGCCAGGGACAAAGCTGGGAGTAGGGATGAAAACGGATCGGATCGGAGCGGATAATACCTTTTCCATATCCGCATCCTCTTTTTTATGTCGGATACGGAGCGGAGCGGATATTACCCGAATATTGATCGGATAATCCATATCCGCCGGATTTCACTAAAACCATATCCTACTCCCATCCACACACAATCGGATTCGGATTATCCATATCCACGCGGATATCCAAAACTCTTCTCCATATCTTTAAAATTCGGATTCGGATCGGATCGGACGCGGAAATTATCCACACCACTTTCATCCCTAGCTGGTAGGTCGTCCAGCGCCTCGTCGCCTGCGATTTCACTAGACGGCACTTATTTGACAGATTCTGCACTGCGTGCGAGCTCGCATTCTCTTCTGAGTTTTGTTCCGACCACTCTCTTCATCATGGCCCTGGAGAGCAGGCCCCTGTACTGAACATCTTCAGAGAGGACGGGTGGGTTCTCATCCCCGAACACCAGCTCCCGGCAGCTCTTACCGAAGGCATTAAGGTCTGCTCTTCGCTTGCTATCTCTCTGTTGTTTGAATTCGTGATTTGTGACTGCCACACACATGTTTTACAGAGAGTACAGTTGAACAATGGGACTCTGGCTGTCCCAATCCGACCGCGTCTTCTGCCGAACCCCCACGGTGGGCCCAATTTGTGCAGCGCCCCTGGGTGCGAGGAGGCACTCGACGGGGCTGAAGTAGTTTGCAGCATAGAGTGCAAGAACAATCTTTAGGCAGTAGAGTATACAAGGAGCTCAGGTATGTTAACCTGTACCTTAATCTGAAAGTTCTGTTGTGATATGTCAAATGTAATATGTTTGATGGCTCTATAGAATATCCAGATGCATTCTTGCTGCAGAGCTGCAGACTTGTTTTTCAAAAAGTAGTACAATAATTTCAGTGTGGGGATCAATGCCGTTATCTCTATGTGTAGTCTTTGCCCGATTGTTTGAGATAAAGTACTGTTTGACGAATGGCATTATCTGATCCTAGGAATTCTGGTTGGGTTTGATAATTTCATTTGTCAGATAGAAATGCTAATTATGCAAATAATTTTGATGCACATTTTCACGTAACTGGCTACTTGGCATCAACTGGAGGTATCATTGGTCATTTGGAGTTCATGTCGAATAAATATTGTTGTAGATAATTCTGTTGAGCAAAGCAGATTGATTCAGGCTCTGTTTAATTTATCCTTTTCTTATTCTGCTAATTTGGTTGTCTGTTCAGAGGATTGTATTGTTTGGCTTTCTCCAGTTCCTCCTTGAAAGTAATCAACTGATGAATGCAAGTCAATTGAACCCCATGATTAGCTTTCAATCACATGCTGTGATCCTTTTGGTAGTCTTTTTCTTGATTTTCTGTAGGTTTCGAATATTACCTATGGTAAAATGTGCAGTGTGTTCCAGTTTGACTTGTGTTTTGGTCTATTCTAGCCAGCGTAGATAACTGCAAACCTGTCTGCTGTCAGCAGGACGCCAACAGATTCCTGTCTTGCATTCATTTTGCATGGCACCACTCCTAAAGATGTAACTTTGGTCTTCTTTTAGCAGGGCAACATTTGGTTTTAATCCTGTGCGTAGAGTACCACCTATCTATTGTTTTATCTAGTTATGAAGTAGGCACTTTGGTGCATATTTCCTGCTTTGCATTGACATTGCCAGATACCTCTTGCTCAGTGGAAAAATATCTTGATAGGCTTTTGGGTTATCAGAATTTAGAAATTAGGTTGGTTTTGCGACAAATTGTGACCTTTGAATGAGTATGTCAACGTTTATATTAGTTTGTTGAGAGAGCAATTTCATTCTGTCCAGCACTACATTCCTATCCAATAATTTGTATATCCAAGTGGCACCAATCCACTAACTAGAGCATGGTTTCTTACATGTTTTTCTTCTCCAGTAAAATGCCACGTGACTAGAAGCTGGTGCTGAATATAAGGACATCACTGTTGATGCAGATGCATACTAGAGTAGTAACAGTTAAACTGTAAGTATCGCTATCATCCGAAGGCACAACCTTATGAATCTATTCTTCATTTATGATCCTTTTTAGCTTTGCATAATGATATGTATATGTATGCCACTCCATCTGACCTATGATGCCATTGTAACCATGGCTGCAGGTAACAAAGTTCGAATTGTTTGTTGGTGATACGAAGGAATAATGAAGCTTCTAGATGTGTTCAGCATAAGGGCAAGCAAGAAATATGAAATATGAAATTCCCGATAGAGTATGTACTAGGTGTTCCTGAGATGTTTTCTCTCTTTATAGAGTGGTACATGCTGTTCTGTGCTCAAACTCAGATTGCATATTTAGTCCATGATAGATGCATGTGGTTCAGTATACAACTCTCAACTTTTGAAATATGAAATTCGTTGGCTCAGTTGTTACTTGTTAGTATCCCTTTCAGTAAGTCTTGTTCTTTGGCTTACAGCTAAATTCGAAAGCTCCTGCCTCAAAACATTTTGCAGCTTGGATTCAGTTTCTTCCACAGCTCTGTGTTTGTGCAAGCATTGTTACTGTTATTCTGTTATCTGGGCTAGTACTGTCCCAGGAGTTGGGAGACTTGGATACATAATTGTTATTGGCCCCTCGCCGACAAGGGTTTGGGGGAGGTTTGAGAAAGAGATGGGCGGTTGAGGAGTTAAAGAGCCGGGGACGGGTGACGCCAACCCCCAGCCTTCCATCCCCTGTAGGGTTGGGCAGAGTCCGGTATTGCCTGTCTTGTCTCCCAGAGTTCTGCGAGACTGCTGTGAGTCCTACAGTCACAATTCAGAGCGTTTGCTATCAACTAGCCCCTGCATCTCTACTGAGCATCAGCAGATCATGCTCTGACATTTAAGTGAACGGTTCTGGTATACTACTAGTCTCACAATTCAGAGCATTTCCAATCAATTATGTTCTGCATCTCCACATGCATGGGAGGATCAAGGAGCATCAACAGATCATGCTCTGAATCTTGAGTGATGTTTTCTTTTGTGAATGTGCCAGAGCACATATTTCATTAAGAGGAAGAGGAATGTCAGCAACCAAAGGCGCATCCGCGCTGGCTCGACTGGCCTAGTACAGACACTGGACTAATCTGTAGGCGAGGACTCGGGATCTGACAGAAATCCGACAATAGTAAGGACAAGCCGTTGCAGTACTCCTGCTGAAAGAACAAAGACAACACTCTGAAGGCAGCACGACATGATAAGGGATTGATTGTGCCGGCGGCGGGAGTCGGCGACGAGTGCGACATGGACCAAATTCCCCAACACGGGCCTCAACACAGATCAAATCTTGACCGTAGGATTCGGATCCAATGGTTCAAAATACTCTAGGCCAGGTCGATAATTTGCCACATGCAATATATGATTGTGATAGTCTTCTATGTGATTAATTTGCATAATCACGTTCGCTTGTAATTTGCACATTTATGTATACTCTCATTTTGTTAATTTGAGCTTTCTGTATATGAGCAACTTTAACCTGTATGATACCATGAGAGGTCATTAATATGAGCATTGACCACGCCTCATAATTAGTATGTATGAGTAAAGAAAGGTCAAATTATAAACTTGGTAGCTATCTGACTTTTGTTTTTTGCAAGAACACTCACAGTACTGTGTTTCCATGTAAGAAAATGCTGAACTGCTGAAAAAGGTTTGTCGACGGCAATCTCTGTACATCTCAGTCAGTTATGAACTATCTAGGTGCACATCCCAGCACAGTTGATAGCGTGGTGTATGTCCCTGTGGAGACTTCCGTGTTATTGAGTCTATCATTGGATCTTAGCAACTTCAAGGTTGCCATGGTACACATTGGAGGTGTGATTGGTTTTAGGCTGATGAAGGAAATTTTTGTGAGTGTATTCGACCATGACAACCACTACAAAGTCGGGGATACAAGGCTGAAAGGAGTTGTTGAATTGATCAGAACTTCAGAAGCATTATGAAAAGAAGTGCAAATCGAGATGTTCAAAATGCAGAAGTTGAATTTAGTTCAAATCGAGATCCTAAGTAGTTGTGATGTCTGTTTGATCAAATTTCAGAGGAAGATGATGACAATGATGATCTTGAGGTCGAAAATGAATCTTCTATTGACATTGGTGTGATCAAGATAACAATGGAGGAGCAGAAACAGTTTCTGCAGAAGAGAATGGTGATGAATCTGGAGACGAAAGTGATATGGAAGCCTTGATTCCAGTTGATTTTCAGTGAGAATAACAATGCTTCTCATTCATCAGCCGAAGCTTTTAATTTGAACGAATGCCAGGTAGCAACAGTATGTCACCCGATGATTTGATCATATCATCGAATGATTGGACACCTGGATTACACAAGTAGTTAAGCTAGCTCAAATCTCGGGGGTTCAACAGAGTTCTACTGGTACAATTTATCTAAAAAAACACTACAACAAAGTTTAGAAATTAGGCAGCCTACTCTACCGGGAGTCAGCATGTCAGTATCATCCTCTGCCACACTTTCCCAACCATCTCTACCAAGATCGTAGAACAAACTCACCCACCCTGATTGGCTAATATATATATGCCCCCCAGTGCACTGAGACAGTGAGACCAAGCTAGTCGCAGAAGCTTGAGAGAGAGCAGGAGTCACAACATGGCAATACTCGTGGAAGCGAAGGCCATGGCCAATCGAGACGCCACCGCCACGGCCACCGCAGCGGCCAAGGACAGCAGCGGCAAGAACGCGACGCCGGCCAACCACGGCGACGGCCATCCGGCGATCGCCGACATCGACGACGAGGACGATGAGCTGTTTGAGCTCGACATCGCCCGCCTCGACGGCGGCCTCAGCGACGACGGCCACCACAGCCGTTCTACTGCCGCCGCCGCCGACGACGACGACGACGATGCCGGTGGGCATGCGCTGCTGGCCAACTGCCTGCTGCCGGTGCGGTCGGTGAGCAAGGCGGTGCCGGTGGACGCGAGCAGCGCGCTGTCGCCGTCGTCGTACTACCCCTACTATTCCGGCTACTCCGGCTACTGCAGCTCGAGGAGGCTCATCTTCACCGGCGGCGGCATCGGCAGGAGGTTTCTTTTTGGACGGTCAGCAGCCGGGAACTCGTCGAGGTTGTTTTCCTTCTCGAGCAGAGGCTTCGAAACCTACTTTCAGAGGTACTGACTTCTGAGCGTTGAGCCGCTGAACGACTCACCAAACTTGCAGTTTTCGTGTCATGTAGCACTGTAGCAGTACGTACAGACAGAGCAAGCAGATAGGTTCAGTGGCTTAAGCGGGAGAGAGACTGCTTTTTCGATCGGCACAAATATGATTCATTTCTGTACTCGATCATTTGGGTATGTACAAGATAATAAGATAATAAGAGCAACTCCAACAGTTCCCCTTTCCCCTTTCCCTTTATTTTTCTATAGGGGAATCCCCTTTCATATTTCCAACGTATAGGGGAGAGATGCTCCAGCAGTTCCCCTATTCCTATTCCCCTTTCCCTTTCTTTTCCCCCCTCCCCCGCCCACGCCAAAGCCGACCTCCCGACGCGCTCCTTGCGACGCGCCGCCGCCCCGACGCGCCGCCACTCCGCTCGCCGTCCTTGCCCCCACTGCAGAGCTCACCTACACCTCGTCGGCCTCCACCTCGTCGGCCTCTCCGTGCTCGCCATCACCGCCTTCTCGCCCTCCCCGTTCGTCGCCCTCGCCGCGCTCGCCATCCCCAAGATCCGCCCGGTCCGGTGGCGCTCGCCGTCCCCAAGACCCGCTCGCCGTCCCCAAGACCCGCTCGCCGTCCCCAAGACCCGCTCGCCGTCCCCAAGACCCGCTCGCCGTCCCCAAGACCCGCTCGCCGTCCCCAAGACCCGCTCGCCGTCCCCAAGACCCGCTCGCCGTCCCCAAGACCCGCTCGCCGTCCCCAAGACCCGCTCGCCGTCCCCAAGACCCGCTCGCCGTCCCCAAGACCCGCTCGCCGTCCCCAAGACCCGCTCGCCGTCCCCAAGACCCGCTCGCCGTCCCCAAGACCCGCTCGCCGTCCCCAAGACCCGCTCGCCGTCCCCAAGACCCGCTCGCCGTCCCCAAGACCCGCACGCTCGCAGGCGATGAGGATCCCAGGAAGACGGTCATCCACCTGCTGCCCCGAGCTTTCCCCTGCCACTGCTCGTTCCAGCCCGTGCCCGGCGCGCCGGCGGAGCTCTGCCTGCATGGTGCAAGAGAGCGGCGACGGCAAGAAAATTCACAAGCTTCCTCGGCCTGGAGCTGCAGAGCCTCCACCCTCGCTGTCCGACACGCCGCCGCCCCTTCTGGTCTGCACTCGGCCTGGAGCTGCAGAGTTGGTGTACTGCAAGGTATTTTTTCATGAGTTCATGTTGTTTATTTCAACTTAGAAGAATTGTCCTACCACATGGCATGGACAATTCACTGGGCAATGCCATGATCCAACAATCATTCTAGAGGCAGTTGCATCCCATGATCTATGGATCTGGCATGCGTACTTTGGAATGCCTGGCTCTCACAATGACATCAACGTCCTCCACAGATCTCCTCTGTTTGCAAGGCTAGCTGCTGGGAAAGCTCCACCTTTACCTTTGAACTTTGAAGTCAATGGCCATGAGTATACAATGGGCTACTATCTTGCCGATGGCATATATCCTGCATGGTCCACCTTTGTCAAGACAATAGGAAACCCAAAGAGTAACAAGGAAGCACACTTTGCTAAGGCTCAAGAAGCTGCGAGGAAGGACATTGAGAGAGCATTTGGGGTGTTGCAGTCTCGGTTTGCAATTGTCCGTGGACCTGCTCGTCTTTGGGACCAAGAGACCTTGGGCCATATCATGAAAGCATGCATCATTATGCATAACATGATAATAGAGGATGAGAGGGGTCAACCTGAAGACTTTGTGTATGAAGATGTGGGAACACCGGTGGAGCCCGAGAAAAATGAAGAACGAATTTTTGGAATTGCATTATCTGGAATTGCCACCTTATGGAATATTATGGAATTTTGTCCATCAATTAATAGAAATCATCATTGATCTTCTCTGCAAAGATAATTGTGTCTTCTTGACAGTTACATCATATGTTAATGTTTGTGCAACCTGGGTATTCATTTTTACTTGTGTTAAAGATTTGAGTAAATTTTGCACCTCCCTGTCTACAGGTCATATTGTGATTAATGCTGGTACAGAAATATGCTGCTGGTACAGGAATATCCTCATGAAAGATTCAGTTTTTTCCACACTAGCAGATCACAGACTTCTAGGATTTTTTTTCTAGACTGAATATGTGTCTGAAGTGTTTTGCTTCAATGTTTCAGGATCATGAAGCTTACTGAAGCAGGGCGCAGTGACCTGGTGCCTGCAACTTGTCGAGGCTGAGTCTGTAGTGGCAAATATATTTTAGTTCAGTTTTGGTTAGGGGTGCCATGTACATACTGTGAGCTGTACCATTGTTAACAGCAAAGCTAACAGAGAGAAGGAACTCTGTAGTGCAAATCTTTTTCACTATTAATTCAGTTAATGATTTAGTTTATGAATGATTCATGTTTGTTAACACCAAAATTTGGCACCAGAAAGAGACTAACATGTGGGCCGGGATTAGTAAAAGATATCGTTCGGAAAGGAAAGCTTGTCTTCAAGGGCGTTCGGCAAAGGCATTCTGCGGTCGGGAGTCCATCGCCGATTCGGCAAGGAGCTGCTCTATGGAAAGCATTCGGGAACGCGTGATGACGTGGATCAAGCAAGGAAGATGCCGATCTGATGGTGTTCGTTTCAGATGTGTATGCATGTGACAAACG
>OAMR01001271.1:0-33019 GCA_900205405.1 Echinochloa crus-galli
GTTCCATTTAATGCACCGATTCGGTTCAGAAACAAAATGATGCACCGATTCGGGCCAGAAACGAAACGAACGCACCCAATCCACTTTTTTGGACCCAATAGTGATGTTTTGGTTTGTTTTGGTCAGTTTCGTTACTGTGCCAGAAACCATGTCGTGGTTGCATATAATGCACCGATTCGGGTCGGAAACGAAATGATGCACTGATTCGGGCCAAAAACGAAATGAACGCACCTAATTCACTGTTTGGGACCCAATAGTGATGTTTTGGTTCGTTTTGGTCAGTTTCTTTACTGTGCCGGAAACCATGTCGTGGTTGCATTGAATGCACCGATTCGGGTCGCAAACGAAACGATGCACCGATTCGGGCCAGAAACGAAACGAACGCAACCAATCCACTTTTTTCCAGCCGACAATGATGTTCTGGTTAGTTTTAGTTAGTTTCGTTACGGTGCCGGAAACCATGTCGTGGTTGCATTGAATGCACCGATTCGGTTCGGAAACGAAATGATGCACCGATTCGGGCGAGAAACGAAATGAACGCACCCAATCCACTTTTTTGGACCCAATAGTGACGTTCTGGTTCGTTTTGGTTAGTTTCGTTACTGTGCCGGAAACCATGTCATTTTTTGGACCCAATAGTGATGTTCTGGTTCTTTTTGGTCAGTTTCGTTACTGTGCCAAAAACCATGCCAGGGTTCCATATAATGCACCGATTCGGGTCGGAAACGAAATGATGCACCGATTCGGGCCAAAAACGAAATGAACGCACCTAATTCACTATTTGGGACCCAATAGTGATGTTCTGGTTCTTTTTGGTCTTACTGTGCCGGAAACCATGTCGTGGTTGCATATAATGCAGCGATTCGGGTCGGAAACGAAATGATGCACCGATTCGGGCCAAAAACGAAATGAACGCACCTAATGCACTGTTTGGGACCCAATAGTGATGTTCTGGTTCGTTTTGGTTAGTTTCGTTACTGTGCCGGAAACCATGTCGTGGTTGCATATAATGCACCGATTCGGGTCAGAAATAAAGCGATGCACCGATTCCGGCCAGAAACGAAACGAACGCAACCAATCAACTTTTTTTGGACCCAATAGTGATGTTCTGGTTCATTTTGGTCAGTTTAGTTATGGTGCCGGAAACCATGCCGGGGTTGCGTTGAATGTACCGATTTGGGCGGGAAAAAAAACGATGCACCGATTCGGGTAAGAAACGAAATGAACGCACCAAATCCACTTTTTTGGACCCAATAGTGATGTTCTGGTTCGTTTTGGTTAGTTTCGTTACTATGCCAGAAACCATGTCGCTGTTGCATTTAACGCACCGATTCAGGTCGGAAACGAAATGATGCACCGATTCGGGCCAAAAACAAAATGAACACACTTAATGCACTGTTTGGGACCCAATAGTGATGTTCTGGTTCTTTTTGGTCAGTTTCGTTACTGTGCCAGAAACCATGTCGCTGTTGCATTTAAAGCACCGATTCAGGTCGGAAACGAAATGATGCACCGATTCGGACCAAAAACAAAATGAACACACTTAATGCACTGTTTGGGACCCAATAGTGATGTTCTGGTTCATTTTGGTCAGTTTCTTTACTGTGCCGGAAACCATGTCGTGGTTGCATTGAATGCACAGACTCGGGTCGCAAACGAAACGATGCACCGATTCGGGCCAGAAACGAAACGAACGCACCCAATCCACTTTTTTGGACTGAATAGTGATGTTCTGGTTCATTCTCGTCAGTTTAGTTATGGTGCCGGAAACCATGTCAAGGTTGCAATTAATACAATTATTCGGGCCGGAAAATGAAACGATGCACCGATTCGGGCGAGAAACGAAATGAACGCACCCAATCCACTTTTTTGGACCCAATAGTGATGTTCTGGTTCTTTTTGGTCAGTTTCGTTACTGTGCCAAAAACCATGCCAGGGTTCCATTTAATGCACCGATTCGGTTCGGAAACGAAATGATGCACCGATTCGGGCCAGAAACGAAATGAACTCAGCCAATCCACTTTTTTCCAGCCGACAATGATGTTCTGGTTAGTTTTAGTTAGTTTCGTTACGGTGCCAGAAACCATGCCGTGGTTGCAATTAATACAATTATTCGGGCCGGAAACGAAATGAACGCACCCAATCTACTTTTTTGGATCCAATAGTGATGTTTAGGTTCGTTTTGGTCAGTTTCGTTACTGTGCAAAAAACAATGCTATGTATGCATTTAATGGCCCGATTCGGGCCGGAAACGAAACGATGCACCGATTCGGGCCAGAAACGAAACGAACGCACCCAATCCACTTTTTTGGACCCAATAGTGATGTTTAGGTTCGTTTTGGTCAGTTTCGTTACTGTGCAAAAAACAATGCTATGTATGCATTTAATGGCCCGATTCGGGCCGGAAACGAAACGATGCACCGATTCGGTCCAGAAACGAAACGAACGCACCCAATCCACTTTTTTGGACCCAATAGTGATGTTTAGGTTCGTTTTGGTCAGTTTCGTTACTGTGCAAAAAACAATGCTATGTATGCATTTAATGGCCCGATTCGGGCCGGAAACGAAACGATGCACCGATTCGGTCCAGAAACGAAACGAACGCACCCAATCCACTTTTTTGGACCCAATAGTGATGTTTAGGTTCGTTTTGGTCAGTTTCGTTACTGTGCAAAAAACAATGCTATGTATGCATTTAATGGCCCGATTCGGGCCGGAAACGAAACGATGCACCGATTCGGTCCAGAAACGAAACGAACGCACCCAATCCACTTTTTTGGACCCAATAGTGATGTTTAGGTTCGTTTTGGTCAGTTTCGTTACTGTGCAAAAAACAATGCTATGTATGCATTTAATGGCCCGATTCGGGCCGGAAACGAAACGATGCACCGATTCGGTCCAGAAACGAAACGAACGCACCCAATCCACTTTTTTGGACCCAATAGTGATGTTTAGGTTCGTTTTGGTCAGTTTCGTTACTGTGCAAAAAACAATGCTATGTATGCATTTAATGGCCCGATTCGGGCCGGAAACGAAACGATGCACCGATTCGGTCCAGAAACGAAACGAACGCACCCAATCCACTTTTTTGGACCCAATAGTGATGTTTAGGTTCGTTTTGGTCAGTTTCGTTACTGTGCAAAAAACAATGCTATGTATGCATTTAATGGCCCGATTCGGGCCGGAAACGAAACGATGCACCGATTCGGTCCAGAAACGAAACGAACGCACCCAATCCACTTTTTTGGACCCAATAGTGATGTTTAGGTTCGTTTTGGTCAGTTTCGTTACTGTGCAAAAAACAATGCTATGTATGCATTTAATGGCCCGATTCGGGCCGGAAACGAAACGATGCACCGATTCGGTCCAGAAACGAAACGAACGCACCCAATCCACTTTTTTGGACCCAATAGTGATGTTTAGGTTCGTTTTGGTCAGTTTCGTTACTGTGCAAAAAACAATGCTATGTATGCATTTAATGGCCCGATTCGGGCCGGAAACGAAACGATGCACCGATTCGGTCCAGAAACGAAACGAACGCACCCAATCCACTTTTTTGGACCCAATAGTGATGTTTAGGTTCGTTTTGGTCAGTTTCGTTACTGTGCAAAAAACAATGCTATGTATGCATTTAATGGCCCGATTCGGGCCGGAAACGAAACGATGCACCGATTCGGTCCAGAAACGAAACGAACGCACCCAATCCACTTTTTTGGACCCAATAGTGATGTTTAGGTTCGTTTTGGTCAGTTTCGTTACTGTGCAAAAAACAATGCTATGTATGCATTTAATGGCCCGATTCGGGCCGGAAACGAAACGATGCACCGATTCGGTCCAGAAACGAAACGAACGCACCCAATCCACTTTTTTGGACCCAATAGTGATGTTTAGGTTCGTTTTGGTCAGTTTCGTTACTGTGCAAAAAACAATGCTATGTATGCATTTAATGGCCCGATTCGGGCCGGAAACGAAACGATGCACCGATTCGGTCCAGAAACGAAACGAACGCACCCAATCCACTTTTTTGGACCCAATAGTGATGTTTAGGTTCGTTTTGGTCAGTTTCGTTACTGTGCAAAAAACAATGCTATGTATGCATTTAATGGCCCGATTCGGGCCGGAAACGAAACGATGCACCGATTCGGTCCAGAAACGAAACGAACGCACCCAATCCACTTTTTTGGACCCAATAGTGATGTTTAGGTTCGTTTTGGTCAGTTTCGTTACTGTGCAAAAAACAATGCTATGTATGCATTTAATGGCCCGATTCGGGCCGGAAACGAAACGATGCACCGATTCGGTCCAGAAACGAAACGAACGCACCCAATCCACTTTTTTGGACCCAATAGTGATGTTTAGGTTCGTTTTGGTCAGTTTCGTTACTGTGCAAAAAACAATGCTATGTATGCATTTAATGGCCCGATTCGGGCCGGAAACGAAACGATGCACCGATTCGGTCCAGAAACGAAACGAACGCACCCAATCCACTTTTTTGGACCCAATAGTGATGTTTAGGTTCGTTTTGGTCAGTTTCGTTACTGTGCAAAAAACAATGCTATGTATGCATTTAATGGCCCGATTCGGGCCGGAAACGAAACGATGCACCGATTCGGTCCAGAAACGAAACGAACGCACCCAATCCACTTTTTTGGACCCAATAGTGATGTTTAGGTTCGTTTTGGTCAGTTTCGTTACTGTGCAAAAAACAATGCTATGTATGCATTTAATGGCCCGATTCGGGCCGGAAACGAAACGATGCACCGATTCGGTCCAGAAACGAAACGAACGCACCCAATCCACTTTTTTGGACCCAATAGTGATGTTTAGGTTCGTTTTGGTCAGTTTCGTTACTGTGCAAAAAACAATGCTATGTATGCATTTAATGGCCCGATTCGGGCCGGAAACGAAACGATGCACCGATTCGGTCCAGAAACGAAACGAACGCACCCAATCCACTTTTTTGGACCCAATAGTGATGTTTAGGTTCGTTTTGGTCAGTTTCGTTACTGTGCAAAAAACAATGCTATGTATGCATTTAATGGCCCGATTCGGGCCGGAAACGAAACGATGCACCGATTCGGTCCAGAAACGAAACGAACGCACCCAATCCACTTTTTTGGACCCAATAGTGATGTTTAGGTTCGTTTTGGTCAGTTTCGTTACTGTGCAAAAAACAATGCTATGTATGCATTTAATGGCCCGATTCGGGCCGGAAACGAAACGATGCACCGATTCGGTCCAGAAACGAAACGAACGCACCCAATCCACTTTTTTGGACCCAATAGTGATGTTTAGGTTCGTTTTGGTCAGTTTCGTTACTGTGCAAAAAACAATGCTATGTATGCATTTAATGGCCCGATTCGGGCCGGAAACGAAACGATGCACCGATTCGGTCCAGAAACGAAACGAACGCACCCAATCCACTTTTTTGGACCCAATAGTGATGTTTTGGTTTGTTTTGGTCAGTTTCGTTACTGTGCAAAAAACCATGCCAAAGTTGCATTTATGCACCGATTCGGGCCGGAACCGAAACGAACTACCGATTCGGGCCAGAAACGAAACGAACGCACCCAATCCACTTTTTTGGACCCAATAGTGATGTTTTGGTTTGTTTTGGTCAGTTTCGTTACTGTGCAAAAAACCATGCCAAAGTTGCATTTATGCACCGATTCGGGCCGGAACCGAAACGAACTACCGATTCGGGCCAGAAACGAAACGAACGCACCCAATCCACTTTTTTGGACCCAATAGTGATGTTTTGGTTTGTTTTGGTCAGTTTCGTTACTGTGCAAAAAACCATGCCAAAGTTGCATTTATGCACCGATTCGGGCCGGAACCGAAACGAACTACCGATTCGGGCCAGAAACGAAACGAACGCACCCAATCCACTTTTTTGGACCCAATAGTGATGTTTTGGTTTGTTTTGGTCAGTTTCGTTACTGTGCAAAAAACCATGCCAAAGTTGCATTTATGCACCGATTCGGGCCGGAACCGAAACGAACTACCGATTCGGGCCAGAAACGAAACGAACGCACCCAATCCACTTTTTTGGACCCAATAGTGATGTTTTGGTTTGTTTTGGTCAGTTTCGTTACTGTGCAAAAAACCATGCCAAAGTTGCATTTATGCACCGATTCGGGCCGGAACCGAAACGAACTACCGATTCGGGCCAGAAACGAAACGAACGCACCCAATCCACTTTTTTGGACCCAATAGTGATGTTTTGGTTTGTTTTGGTCAGTTTCGTTACTGTGCAAAAAACCATGCCAAAGTTGCATTTATGCACCGATTCGGGCCGGAACCGAAACGAACTACCGATTCGGGCCAGAAACGAAACGAACGCACCCAATCCACTTTTTTGGACCCAATAGTGATGTTTTGGTTTGTTTTGGTCAGTTTCGTTACTGTGCAAAAAACCATGCCAAAGTTGCATTTATGCACCGATTCGGGCCGGAACCGAAACGAACTACCGATTCGGGCCAGAAACGAAACGAACGCACCCAATCCACTTTTTTGGACCCAATAGTGATGTTTTGGTTTGTTTTGGTCAGTTTCGTTACTGTGCAAAAAACCATGCCAAAGTTGCATTTATGCACCGATTCGGGCCGGAACCGAAACGAACTACCGATTCGGGCCAGAAACGAAACGAACGCACCCAATCCACTTTTTTGGACCCAATAGTGATGTTTTGGTTTGTTTTGGTCAGTTTCGTTACTGTGCAAAAAACCATGCCAAAGTTGCATTTATGCACCGATTCGGGCCGGAACCGAAACGAACTACCGATTCGGGCCAGAAACGAAACGAACGCACCCAATCCACTTTTTTGGACCCAATAGTGATGTTTTGGTTTGTTTTGGTCAGTTTCGTTACTGTGCAAAAAACCATGCCAAAGTTGCATTTATGCACCGATTCGGGCCGGAACCGAAACGAACTACCGATTCGGGCCAGAAACGAAACGAACGCACCCAATCCACTTTTTTGGACCCAATAGTGATGTTTTGGTTTGTTTTGGTCAGTTTCGTTACTGTGCAAAAAACCATGCCAAAGTTGCATTTATGCACCGATTCGGGCCGGAACCGAAACGAACTACCGATTCGGGCCAGAAACGAAACGAACGCACCCAATCCACTTTTTTGGACCCAATAGTGATGTTTTGGTTTGTTTTGGTCAGTTTCGTTACTGTGCAAAAAACCATGCCAAAGTTGCATTTATGCACCGATTCGGGCCGGAACCGAAACGAACTACCGATTCGGGCCAGAAACGAAACGAACGCACCCAATCCACTTTTTTGGACCCAATAGTGATGTTTTGGTTTGTTTTGGTCAGTTTCGTTACTGTGCAAAAAACCATGCCAAAGTTGCATTTATGCACCGATTCGGGCCGGAACCGAAACGAACTACCGATTCGGGCCAGAAACGAAACGAACGCACCCAATCCACTTTTTTGGACCCAATAGTGATGTTTTGGTTTGTTTTGGTCAGTTTCGTTACTGTGCAAAAAACCATGCCAAAGTTGCATTTATGCACCGATTCGGGCCGGAACCGAAACGAACTACCGATTCGGGCCAGAAACGAAACGAACGCACCCAATCCACTTTTTTGGACCCAATAGTGATGTTTTGGTTTGTTTTGGTCAGTTTCGTTACTGTGCAAAAAACCATGCCAAAGTTGCATTTATGCACCGATTCGGGCCGGAACCGAAACGAACTACCGATTCGGGCCAGAAACGAAACGAACGCACCCAATCCACTTTTTTGGACCCAATAGTGATGTTTTGGTTTGTTTTGGTCAGTTTCGTTACTGTGCAAAAAACCATGCCAAAGTTGCATTTATGCACCGATTCGGGCCGGAACCGAAACGAACTACCGATTCGGGCCAGAAACGAAACGAACGCACCCAATCCACTTTTTTGGACCCAATAGTGATGTTTTGGTTTGTTTTGGTCAGTTTCGTTACTGTGCAAAAAACCATGCCAAAGTTGCATTTATGCACCGATTCGGGCCGGAACCGAAACGAACTACCGATTCGGGCCAGAAACGAAACGAACGCACCCAATCCACTTTTTTGGACCCAATAGTGATGTTTTGGTTTGTTTTGGTCAGTTTCGTTACTGTGCAAAAAACCATGCCAAAGTTGCATTTATGCACCGATTCGGGCCGGAACCGAAACGAACTACCGATTCGGGCCAGAAACGAAACGAACGCACCCAATCCACTTTTTTGGACCCAATAGTGATGTTTTGGTTTGTTTTGGTCAGTTTCGTTACTGTGCAAAAAACCATGCCAAAGTTGCATTTATGCACCGATTCGGGCCGGAACCGAAACGAACTACCGATTCGGGCCAGAAACGAAACGAACGCACCCAATCCACTTTTTTGGACCCAATAGTGATGTTTTGGTTTGTTTTGGTCAGTTTCGTTACTGTGCAAAAAACCATGCCAAAGTTGCATTTATGCACCGATTCGGGCCGGAACCGAAACGAACTACCGATTCGGGCCAGAAACGAAACGAACGCACCCAATCCACTTTTTTGGACCCAATAGTGATGTTTTGGTTTGTTTTGGTCAGTTTCGTTACTGTGCAAAAAACCATGCCAAAGTTGCATTTATGCACCGATTCGGGCCGGAACCGAAACGAACTACCGATTCGGGCCAGAAACGAAACGAACGCACCCAATCCACTTTTTTGGACCCAATAGTGATGTTTTGGTTTGTTTTGGTCAGTTTCGTTACTGTGCAAAAAACCATGCCAAAGTTGCATTTATGCACCGATTCGGGCCGGAACCGAAACGAACTACCGATTCGGGCCAGAAACGAAACGAACGCACCCAATCCACTTTTTTGGACCCAATAGTGATGTTTTGGTTTGTTTTGGTCAGTTTCGTTACTGTGCAAAAAACCATGCCAAAGTTGCATTTATGCACCGATTCGGGCCGGAACCGAAACGAACTACCGATTCGGGCCAGAAACGAAACGAACGCACCCAATCCACTTTTTTGGACCCAATAGTGATGTTTTGGTTTGTTTTGGTCAGTTTCGTTACTGTGCAAAAAACCATGCCAAAGTTGCATTTATGCACCGATTCGGGCCGGAACCGAAACGAACTACCGATTCGGGCCAGAAACGAAACGAACGCACCCAATCCACTTTTTTGGACCCAATAGTGATGTTTTGGTTTGTTTTGGTCAGTTTCGTTACTGTGCAAAAAACCATGCCAAAGTTGCATTTATGCACCGATTCGGGCCGGAACCGAAACGAACTACCGATTCGGGCCAGAAACGAAACGAACGCACCCAATCCACTTTTTTGGACCCAATAGTGATGTTTTGGTTTGTTTTGGTCAGTTTCGTTACTGTGCAAAAAACCATGCCAAAGTTGCATTTATGCACCGATTCGGGCCGGAACCGAAACGAACTACCGATTCGGGCCAGAAACGAAACGAACGCACCCAATCCACTTTTTTGGACCCAATAGTGATGTTTTGGTTTGTTTTGGTCAGTTTCGTTACTGTGCAAAAAACCATGCCAAAGTTGCATTTATGCACCGATTCGGGCCGGAACCGAAACGAACTACCGATTCGGGCCAGAAACGAAACGAACGCACCCAATCCACTTTTTTGGACCCAATAGTGATGTTTTGGTTTGTTTTGGTCAGTTTCGTTACTGTGCAAAAAACCATGCCAAAGTTGCATTTATGCACCGATTCGGGCCGGAACCGAAACGAACTACCGATTCGGGCCAGAAACGAAACGAACGCACCCAATCCACTTTTTTGGACCCAATAGTGATGTTTTGGTTTGTTTTGGTCAGTTTCGTTACTGTGCAAAAAACCATGCCAAAGTTGCATTTATGCACCGATTCGGGCCGGAACCGAAACGAACTACCGATTCGGGCCAGAAACGAAACGAACGCACCCAATCCACTTTTTTGGACCCAATAGTGATGTTTTGGTTTGTTTTGGTCAGTTTCGTTACTGTGCAAAAAACCATGCCAAAGTTGCATTTATGCACCGATTCGGGCCGGAACCGAAACGAACTACCGATTCGGGCCAGAAACGAAACGAACGCACCCAATCCACTTTTTTGGACCCAATAGTGATGTTTTGGTTTGTTTTGGTCAGTTTCGTTACTGTGCAAAAAACCATGCCAAAGTTGCATTTATGCACCGATTCGGGCCGGAACCGAAACGAACTACCGATTCGGGCCAGAAACGAAACGAACGCACCCAATCCACTTTTTTGGACCCAATAGTGATGTTTTGGTTTGTTTTGGTCAGTTTCGTTACTGTGCAAAAAACCATGCCAAAGTTGCATTTATGCACCGATTCGGGCCGGAACCGAAACGAACTACCGATTCGGGCCAGAAACGAAACGAACGCACCCAATCCACTTTTTTGGACCCAATAGTGATGTTTTGGTTTGTTTTGGTCAGTTTCGTTACTGTGCAAAAAACCATGCCAAAGTTGCATTTATGCACCGATTCGGGCCGGAACCGAAACGAACTACCGATTCGGGCCAGAAACGAAACGAACGCACCCAATCCACTTTTTTGGACCCAATAGTGATGTTTTGGTTTGTTTTGGTCAGTTTCGTTACTGTGCAAAAAACCATGCCAAAGTTGCATTTATGCACCGATTCGGGCCGGAACCGAAACGAACTACCGATTCGGGCCAGAAACGAAACGAACGCACCCAATCCACTTTTTTGGACCCAATAGTGATGTTTTGGTTTGTTTTGGTCAGTTTCGTTACTGTGCAAAAAACCATGCCAAAGTTGCATTTATGCACCGATTCGGGCCGGAACCGAAACGAACTACCGATTCGGGCCAGAAACGAAACGAACGCACCCAATCCACTTTTTTGGACCCAATAGTGATGTTTTGGTTTGTTTTGGTCAGTTTCGTTACTGTGCAAAAAACCATGCCAAAGTTGCATTTATGCACCGATTCGGGCCGGAACCGAAACGAACTACCGATTCGGGCCAGAAACGAAACGAACGCACCCAATCCACTTTTTTGGACCCAATAGTGATGTTTTGGTTTGTTTTGGTCAGTTTCGTTACTGTGCAAAAAACCATGCCAAAGTTGCATTTATGCACCGATTCGGGCCGGAACCGAAACGAACTACCGATTCGGGCCAGAAACGAAACGAACGCACCCAATCCACTTTTTTGGACCCAATAGTGATGTTTTGGTTTGTTTTGGTCAGTTTCGTTACTGTGCAAAAAACCATGCCAAAGTTGCATTTATGCACCGATTCGGGCCGGAACCGAAACGAACTACCGATTCGGGCCAGAAACGAAACGAACGCACCCAATCCACTTTTTTGGACCCAATAGTGATGTTTTGGTTTGTTTTGGTCAGTTTCGTTACTGTGCAAAAAACCATGCCAAAGTTGCATTTATGCACCGATTCGGGCCGGAACCGAAACGAACTACCGATTCGGGCCAGAAACGAAACGAACGCACCCAATCCACTTTTTTGGACCCAATAGTGATGTTTTGGTTTGTTTTGGTCAGTTTCGTTACTGTGCAAAAAACCATGCCAAAGTTGCATTTATGCACCGATTCGGGCCGGAACCGAAACGAACTACCGATTCGGGCCAGAAACGAAACGAACGCACCCAATCCACTTTTTTGGACCCAATAGTGATGTTTTGGTTTGTTTTGGTCAGTTTCGTTACTGTGCAAAAAACCATGCCAAAGTTGCATTTATGCACCGATTCGGGCCGGAACCGAAACGAACTACCGATTCGGGCCAGAAACGAAACGAACGCACCCAATCCACTTTTTTGGACCCAATAGTGATGTTTTGGTTTGTTTTGGTCAGTTTCGTTACTGTGCAAAAAACCATGCCAAAGTTGCATTTATGCACCGATTCGGGCCGGAACCGAAACGAACTACCGATTCGGGCCAGAAACGAAACGAACGCACCCAATCCACTTTTTTGGACCCAATAGTGATGTTTTGGTTTGTTTTGGTCAGTTTCGTTACTGTGCAAAAAACCATGCCAAAGTTGCATTTATGCACCGATTCGGGCCGGAACCGAAACGAACTACCGATTCGGGCCAGAAACGAAACGAACGCACCCAATCCACTTTTTTGGACCCAATAGTGATGTTTTGGTTTGTTTTGGTCAGTTTCGTTACTGTGCAAAAAACCATGCCAAAGTTGCATTTATGCACCGATTCGGGCCGGAACCGAAACGAACTACCGATTCGGGCCAGAAACGAAACGAACGCACCCAATCCACTTTTTTGGACCCAATAGTGATGTTTTGGTTTGTTTTGGTCAGTTTCGTTACTGTGCAAAAAACCATGCCAAAGTTGCATTTATGCACCGATTCGGGCCGGAACCGAAACGAACTACCGATTCGGGCCAGAAACGAAACGAACGCACCCAATCCACTTTTTTGGACCCAATAGTGATGTTTTGGTTTGTTTTGGTCAGTTTCGTTACTGTGCAAAAAACCATGCCAAAGTTGCATTTATGCACCGATTCGGGCCGGAACCGAAACGAACTACCGATTCGGGCCAGAAACGAAACGAACGCACCCAATCCACTTTTTTGGACCCAATAGTGATGTTTTGGTTTGTTTTGGTCAGTTTCGTTACTGTGCAAAAAACCATGCCAAAGTTGCATTTATGCACCGATTCGGGCCGGAACCGAAACGAACTACCGATTCGGGCCAGAAACGAAACGAACGCACCCAATCCACTTTTTTGGACCCAATAGTGATGTTTTGGTTTGTTTTGGTCAGTTTCGTTACTGTGCAAAAAACCATGCCAAAGTTGCATTTATGCACCGATTCGGGCCGGAACCGAAACGAACTACCGATTCGGGCCAGAAACGAAACGAACGCACCCAATCCACTTTTTTGGACCCAATAGTGATGTTTTGGTTTGTTTTGGTCAGTTTCGTTACTGTGCAAAAAACCATGCCAAAGTTGCATTTATGCACCGATTCGGGCCGGAACCGAAACGAACTACCGATTCGGGCCAGAAACGAAACGAACGCACCCAATCCACTTTTTTGGACCCAATAGTGATGTTTTGGTTTGTTTTGGTCAGTTTCGTTACTGTGCAAAAAACCATGCCAAAGTTGCATTTATGCACCGATTCGGGCCGGAACCGAAACGAACTACCGATTCGGGCCAGAAACGAAACGAACGCACCCAATCCACTTTTTTGGACCCAATAGTGATGTTTTGGTTTGTTTTGGTCAGTTTCGTTACTGTGCAAAAAACCATGCCAAAGTTGCATTTATGCACCGATTCGGGCCGGAACCGAAACGAACTACCGATTCGGGCCAGAAACGAAACGAATGCACCCAATCCACTTTTTTGGACCCAATAGTGATGTTATGGTTCGTTTTGGTCAGTTTCGTTACTGTGCAAAAAACCATGCCAAAGTTGCATTTATGCACCGATTCGGGCCGGAACCGAAATGATGCACCGATTCGGGCCAGAAACGAAACGAACGCAGCCAATCCACTTTTTTCCAGCCGACAATGATATTCTGGTTAGTTTTAGTTAGTTTCATTACGGTGCCGGAAACCAAGCCGAGGTTGCAATTAATGCAATTATTCGGGCCAGAAAATGAAACGATGAACCGATTCGGGAGAGAAAAAAAATGAACACACCCCATCCACTTTTTTGGACCCAATGGTGATGTTCTGGTTCGTTTTGGTTAGTTTCATTACTGTGCCGGAAACCATGTCGTGGTTGCATATAATGCACCGATTCGGGTCGGAAACGAAACGATGCACCGATTCAGGCAAGAAACGAAATGAACGCACCTAATGCACTGTTTGGGATCCAATAGTGATGTTCTAGTTCCTTTTGGTCAGTTTACTTATGGTGCCGGAAACCATGCCGGGGTTGCATTGAATGTACCGATTTGGGCCGGAAACAAAACGATGCACCGATTCGGGCCAGAAACGAACTGAACGCACCAAATCCACTTTTTTGGACCCAATAGTGATGTTTTGGTTTGTTTTGGTCAGTTTCGTTACTGTGCCAAAAACCATGCCAGGGTTCCATTTAATGCACCGATTCAGGTCGGAAACGAAATGATGCACCGATTCGGGCCAAAAACGAAATGAACACACTTAATGCACTGTTTGGGTCCCAATAGTGATGTTCTGGTTCTTTTTGGTAAGTTTCGTTACTGTGCCAGAAACCATGTCGTGGTTGCATTTAATGCACCGATTCGGGTCGGAAACGAACTGATGCACCGATTCGGGCCAAAAATGAAACGAACGCACCCAATCCACTTTTTTGGACCCAATAGCTGTCTCTTATACACATCTGCCAATCCACTTTTTTCCAGCCGACAATGATGTTCTGGTTAGTTTTAGTTAGTTTCGTTACGGTGCCGGAAACCATGTCGAGGTTGCAATTAATGCAATTATTCGGGCCGGAATATGAAACGATGCACCGATTCGGGCGAGAAACGAAATGAACGCACCCAATCCACTTTTTTGGACCCAATAGTGCTGTTCTGGTTCGTTTTGGTTAGTTTCGTTACTATGCCGGAAACCATGTCGTGGTTGCATATAATGCACGGATTCGGGTCGGAAACGAAATGATGCACCGATTCGGGCCAAAAACGAAATGAACACACTTAATGCACTGTTTGGGACCCAATAGTGATGTTCTGGTTCTTTTTGGTCAGTTTCGTTACTATGCCAGAAACCATGTCGTGGTTGCATTTAATGCACCAATTCGGGTCGGAAACGAAACAATGCACCGATTCGGGCCAGAAACGAACGCACCCAATCCACTTTTTGGACCCAATAGTGATGTTCTGGTTCATTTTGGTCAGTTTAGTTATGGTGCCGGAAACCATGCCGGGGTTGCATTGAATGTACCGTGTTGGGTCGGAAACAAAACGATGCACCGATTCGGGTAAGAAACGAAATGAACGCACCAAATCCACTTTTTTGGACCCAATATTGATGTTTTGGTTCGTTTTGGTCAGTTTCGTTACTGTGCCAAAAATCATGCCAGGGTTCCATTTAATGCACCGATTCGGTTCGGAAACGAAATGATGCACCGATTCGGGCCAGAAACGAAACGAACGCAGCCAATCCCCTTTTTTCCAGCCGACAATGATGTTCTGGTTAGTTTTAGTTAGTTTCGTTACGGTGCCGGAAACCATGCCGAGGTTGCAATTAATGCAATTATTCGGGCCAGAAAATGAAACGATGCACCGATTCGGGCGAGAAACGATATGAATGCACCAAATCCACTTTTTTGGACCCAATAGTGATGTGTTGGTTTGTTTTGGTCAGTTTCGTTACTGTGCCAAAAACCATGCCAGGGTTCCATTTAATGCACCGATTCGGTTCGGAAACGAAATGATGCACCGACCCGGGCCAGAAACGAAACGAACGCAGCCAATCCACTTTTTTCCAGCCGACAATGATGTTCTGGTTAGTTTTAGTTAGTTTCGTTACGGTGCCGGAAACCATGCCGAGGTTGGAATTAATGCAATTATTCGGGCCAGAAAATGAAACGATTCACCGATTCGGGCAAGAAACGAAATGAACGCACCCAATCCACTTTTTTGGACCCAATAGTGATGTTTTGGTTCGTTTTGGTCAGTTTCGTTACTGTGCCAGAAACCATGTCGTGGTAGCATTGAATGCACCGATTCGGGTCGCAAACGAAACGATGCACCGATTCGGGCCAAAAATGAAACGAACGCACCCAATCCACTTTTTTGGACCCAATAGTGATGTTTTGGTTCGTTTTGGTCAGTTTCGTTACTGTGCCAGAAACCATGTCGTGGTAGCATTGAATGCACCGATTCGGGTCGCAAACGAAACGATGCACCGATTCGGGCCAAAAATGAAACGAACGCACCCAATCCACTTTTTTGGACCCAATAGTGATGTTTTGGTTCGTTTTGGTCAGTTTCGTTACTGTGCCAGAAACCATGTCGTGGTAGCATTGAATGCACCGATTCGGGTCGCAAACGAAACGATGCACCGATTCGGGCCAAAAATGAAACGAACGCACCCAATCCACTTTTTTGGACCCAATAGTGATGTTTTGGTTCGTTTTGGTCAGTTTCGTTACTGTGCCAGAAACCATGTCGTGGTAGCATTGAATGCACCGATTCGGGTCGCAAACGAAACGATGCACCGATTCGGGCCAAAAATGAAACGAACGCACCCAATCCACTTTTTTGGACCCAATAGTGATGTTTTGGTTCGTTTTGGTCAGTTTCGTTACTGTGCCAAAAACTATGCCAGGGTTCCATTTAATGCACCAATTCGGTTCGGAAACGAAATTTATGCACCGATTCGGGCCAGAAACGAAACGAACGCAGCCAATCCACTTTTTTCCAGCCGACAATGATGTTGTGGTTACTTTTAGTTAGTTTCGTTACGGTGCCGGAAACCATGCCGAGGTTGCAATTAATACAATTATTCGGGCCGAAAAATGAAACGATGCACCGATTCGGGCGAGAAACGAAATGAACGCACCCAATCCACTTTTTTGGACCCAATAGGGATGTTTTGGTTCGTTTTGGTTAGTTTCGTTACTGTGCCAAAAACCATGCCAGGGTTCCATTTAATGCACCGATTTAATGCACCGATTCAGGTCGGAAACGAAATGATGCAACCCAATAGTGCTGTTCTGGTTCGTTTTGGTTAGTTTCGTTACTGTGCCAAAAACCATGCCAGGGTTCCATTTAATGCACCGATTTAATGCACCGATTCAGGTCGGAAACGAAATGATGCAACCCAATAGTGCTGTTCTGGTTCGTTTTGGTTAGTTTCGTTACTGTGCCAAAAACCATGCCAGGGTTCCATTTAATGCACCGATTTAATGCACCGATTCAGGTCGGAAACGAAATGATGCAACCCAATAGTGCTGTTCTGGTTCGTTTTGGTTAGTTTCGTTACTGTGCCAAAAACCATGCCAGGGTTCCATTTAATGCACCGATTTAATGCACCGATTCAGGTCGGAAACGAAATGATGCAACCCAATAGTGCTGTTCTGGTTCGTTTTGGTTAGTTTCGTTACTGTGCCAAAAACCATGCCAGGGTTCCATTTAATGCACCGATTTAATGCACCGATTCAGGTCGGAAACGAAATGATGCAACCCAATAGTGCTGTTCTGGTTCGTTTTGGTTAGTTTCGTTACTGTGCCAAAAACCATGCCAGGGTTCCATTTAATGCACCGATTTAATGCACCGATTCAGGTCGGAAACGAAATGATGCAACCCAATAGTGCTGTTCTGGTTCGTTTTGGTTAGTTTCGTTACTGTGCCAAAAACCATGCCAGGGTTCCATTTAATGCACCGATTTAATGCACCGATTCAGGTCGGAAACGAAATGATGCAACCCAATAGTGCTGTTCTGGTTCGTTTTGGTTAGTTTCGTTACTGTGCCAAAAACCATGCCAGGGTTCCATTTAATGCACCGATTTAATGCACCGATTCAGGTCGGAAACGAAATGATGCAACCCAATAGTGCTGTTCTGGTTCGTTTTGGTTAGTTTCGTTACTGTGCCAAAAACCATGCCAGGGTTCCATTTAATGCACCGATTTAATGCACCGATTCAGGTCGGAAACGAAATGATGCAACCCAATAGTGCTGTTCTGGTTCGTTTTGGTTAGTTTCGTTACTGTGCCAAAAACCATGCCAGGGTTCCATTTAATGCACCGATTTAATGCACCGATTCAGGTCGGAAACGAAATGATGCAACCCAATAGTGCTGTTCTGGTTCGTTTTGGTTAGTTTCGTTACTGTGCCAAAAACCATGCCAGGGTTCCATTTAATGCACCGATTTAATGCACCGATTCAGGTCGGAAACGAAATGATGCAACCCAATAGTGCTGTTCTGGTTCGTTTTGGTTAGTTTCGTTACTGTGCCAAAAACCATGCCAGGGTTCCATTTAATGCACCGATTTAATGCACCGATTCAGGTCGGAAACGAAATGATGCAACCCAATAGTGCTGTTCTGGTTCGTTTTGGTTAGTTTCGTTACTGTGCCAAAAACCATGCCAGGGTTCCATTTAATGCACCGATTCGGGCCGCAAACGAAACGATGCACCGATTCGGGCCAAAAATGAAACGAACGCACCTAATCCACTTTTTTGGACCGAATAGTGATGTTCTGATTCATTCTGGTTAGTTTAGTTATGGTGCCGAAAACCATGCCGAGGTTGCAATTAATGCAATTATTCGGGCGGGAATATGAAACGATGCACCGATTCGGGCGAGAAACGAAATGAACGCACCCAATCCACTTTTTTGGACCCAATAGTGATGTTTTGGTTCATTTTGGTCAGTTTCGTTACTGTGCCAAAAACTATGCCAGGGTTCCATTTTATGCACCGATTCGGTTCGGAAACGAAATGATGCACCGATTCGGGCCAGAAACGAAACGAACGCAGCCTATCCACTTTTTTCCAGCCGACAATGATGTTGTGGTTAGTTTTAGTTAGTTTCGTTACGGTGCCGGAAACCATGCCGATGTCGCAATTAATGCAATTATTCGGGCCGGAAAATGAAACGATGCACCAATTCGGGCGAGAAACGAAATGAACGCACCCAATCCACTTTTTTGGACCCAATAGTGATGTTCTGGTTCGTTTTGGTTAGTTTCGTTACTGTGCCGGAAACCATGTCGTGGTTGCATATAATGCACCGATTCGTGTCGGAAACGAAATGATGCACCGATTCGGGCCAAAAATGAAATGAACGCACCTAATGCACTGTTTGTGATACAATAGTGATGATCTGGTTCTTTTTGGTAAGTTTCTTTACTGTGCCGGAAACCATGTCGTGGTTGCATATAATGCACCGATTCGGGTCGGAAACGAAATGATGCACCTTCGGGCCAGAAACGAAACGAACGCACCCAATCCACTTTTTTGGACCCAATAGTGATGTTTTGGTTTGTTTTGGTCAGTTTCGTTACTGTGCAAAAAACCATGCCGGGTTGCATTGAATGCACCGATTCGGGCCGGAACCGAAACGAACTACCGATTCACGCCAGAAACGAAACGAACGCACCCAATCCACTTTTTTGGACCCAATAGTGATGTTTTGGTTTGTTTTGGTCAGTTTCGTTACTGTGCCAAAAACTATGCCAGGGTTCCATTTAATGCACCGATTCGGTTCGGAAACGAAATGATGCACCGATTCGGGCCAGAAACGAAACGAACGCAGCCAATCCACTTTTTTCCAGCCGACAATGATGTTCTGGTTAGTTTTAGTTAGTTTCTTTACGGTGCCGGAAACCATGCCGAGGTTGGAATTAATGCAATTATTCGGGCCAGAAAATGAAACGATGCACCGATTCGGGCAAGAAACGAAATGAACACACCAAATCCACTTTTTTGGACCCAATAGTGATGTTTTGGTTCGTTTTGGTCAGTTTCGTTACTGTGCAAAAAACCATCCCGGGTTGCATTGAATGCACCGATTCGGGCCGGAACCGAAACGAACTACCGATTCACGCCAGAAACGAAACGAACGCACCCAATCCACTTTTTTTGGACGCAATAGTGATGTTTTGGTTCGTTTTGGTCAGTTTCGTTACTGTGCAAAAAACCATCCCGGGTTGCATTGAATGCACCGATTCGGGCCGGAACCGAAACGAACTACCGATTCACGCCAGAAACGAAACGAACGCACCCAATCCACTTTTTTTGGACGCAATAGTGATGTTTTGGTTCGTTTTGGTCAGTTTCGTTACTGTGCAAAAAACCATCCCGGGTTGCATTGAATGCACCGATTCGGGCCGGAACCGAAACGAACTACCGATTCACGCCAGAAACGAAACGAACGCACCCAATCCACTTTTTTTGGACGCAATAGTGATGTTTTGGTTCGTTTTGGTCAGTTTCGTTACTGTGCAAAAAACCATCCCGGGTTGCATTGAATGCACCGATTCGGGCCGGAACCGAAACGAACTACCGATTCACGCCAGAAACGAAACGAACGCACCCAATCCACTTTTTTTGGACGCAATAGTGATGTTTTGGTTCGTTTTGGTCAGTTTCGTTACTGTGCAAAAAACCATCCCGGGTTGCATTGAATGCACCGATTCGGGCCGGAACCGAAACGAACTACCGATTCACGCCAGAAACGAAACGAACGCACCCAATCCACTTTTTTTGGACGCAATAGTGATGTTTTGGTTCGTTTTGGTCAGTTTCGTTACTGTGCAAAAAACCATCCCGGGTTGCATTGAATGCACCGATTCGGGCCGGAACCGAAACGAACTACCGATTCACGCCAGAAACGAAACGAACGCACCCAATCCACTTTTTTTGGACGCAATAGTGATGTTTTGGTTCGTTTTGGTCAGTTTCGTTACTGTGCAAAAAACCATCCCGGGTTGCATTGAATGCACCGATTCGGGCCGGAACCGAAACGAACTACCGATTCACGCCAGAAACGAAACGAACGCACCCAATCCACTTTTTTTGGACGCAATAGTGATGTTTTGGTTCGTTTTGGTCAGTTTCGTTACTGTGCAAAAAACCATCCCGGGTTGCATTGAATGCACCGATTCGGGCCGGAACCGAAACGAACTACCGATTCACGCCAGAAACGAAACGAACGCACCCAATCCACTTTTTTTGGACGCAATAGTGATGTTTTGGTTCGTTTTGGTCAGTTTCGTTACTGTGCAAAAAACCATCCCGGGTTGCATTGAATGCACCGATTCGGGCCGGAACCGAAACGAACTACCGATTCACGCCAGAAACGAAACGAACGCACCCAATCCACTTTTTTTGGACGCAATAGTGATGTTTTGGTTCGTTTTGGTCAGTTTCGTTACTGTGCAAAAAACCATCCCGGGTTGCATTGAATGCACCGATTCGGGCCGGAACCGAAACGAACTACCGATTCACGCCAGAAACGAAACGAACGCACCCAATCCACTTTTTTTGGACGCAATAGTGATGTTTTGGTTCGTTTTGGTCAGTTTCGTTACTGTGCAAAAAACCATCCCGGGTTGCATTGAATGCACCGATTCGGGCCGGAACCGAAACGAACTACCGATTCACGCCAGAAACGAAACGAACGCACCCAATCCACTTTTTTTGGACGCAATAGTGATGTTTTGGTTCGTTTTGGTCAGTTTCGTTACTGTGCAAAAAACCATCCCGGGTTGCATTGAATGCACCGATTCGGGCCGGAACCGAAACGAACTACCGATTCACGCCAGAAACGAAACGAACGCACCCAATCCACTTTTTTTGGACGCAATAGTGATGTTTTGGTTCGTTTTGGTCAGTTTCGTTACTGTGCAAAAAACCATCCCGGGTTGCATTGAATGCACCGATTCGGGCCGGAACCGAAACGAACTACCGATTCACGCCAGAAACGAAACGAACGCACCCAATCCACTTTTTTTGGACGCAATAGTGATGTTTTGGTTCGTTTTGGTCAGTTTCGTTACTGTGCAAAAAACCATCCCGGGTTGCATTGAATGCACCGATTCGGGCCGGAACCGAAACGAACTACCGATTCACGCCAGAAACGAAACGAACGCACCCAATCCACTTTTTTTGGACGCAATAGTGATGTTTTGGTTCGTTTTGGTCAGTTTCGTTACTGTGCAAAAAACCATCCCGGGTTGCATTGAATGCACCGATTCGGGCCGGAACCGAAACGAACTACCGATTCACGCCAGAAACGAAACGAACGCACCCAATCCACTTTTTTTGGACGCAATAGTGATGTTTTGGTTCGTTTTGGTCAGTTTCGTTACTGTGCAAAAAACCATCCCGGGTTGCATTGAATGCACCGATTCGGGCCGGAACCGAAACGAACTACCGATTCACGCCAGAAACGAAACGAACGCACCCAATCCACTTTTTTTGGACGCAATAGTGATGTTTTGGTTCGTTTTGGTCAGTTTCGTTACTGTGCAAAAAACCATCCCGGGTTGCATTGAATGCACCGATTCGGGCCGGAACCGAAACGAACTACCGATTCACGCCAGAAACGAAACGAACGCACCCAATCCACTTTTTTTGGACGCAATAGTGATGTTTTGGTTCGTTTTGGTCAGTTTCGTTACTGTGCAAAAAACCATCCCGGGTTGCATTGAATGCACCGATTCGGGCCGGAACCGAAACGAACTACCGATTCACGCCAGAAACGAAACGAACGCACCCAATCCACTTTTTTTGGACGCAATAGTGATGTTTTGGTTCGTTTTGGTCAGTTTCGTTACTGTGCAAAAAACCATCCCGGGTTGCATTGAATGCACCGATTCGGGCCGGAACCGAAACGAACTACCGATTCACGCCAGAAACGAAACGAACGCACCCAATCCACTTTTTTTGGACGCAATAGTGATGTTTTGGTTCGTTTTGGTCAGTTTCGTTACTGTGCAAAAAACCATCCCGGGTTGCATTGAATGCACCGATTCGGGCCGGAACCGAAACGAACTACCGATTCACGCCAGAAACGAAACGAACGCACCCAATCCACTTTTTTTGGACGCAATAGTGATGTTTTGGTTCGTTTTGGTCAGTTTCGTTACTGTGCAAAAAACCATCCCGGGTTGCATTGAATGCACCGATTCGGGCCGGAACCGAAACGAACTACCGATTCACGCCAGAAACGAAACGAACGCACCCAATCCACTTTTTTTGGACGCAATAGTGATGTTTTGGTTCGTTTTGGTCAGTTTCGTTACTGTGCAAAAAACCATCCCGGGTTGCATTGAATGCACCGATTCGGGCCGGAACCGAAACGAACTACCGATTCACGCCAGAAACGAAACGAACGCACCCAATCCACTTTTTTTGGACGCAATAGTGATGTTTTGGTTCGTTTTGGTCAGTTTCGTTACTGTGCAAAAAACCATCCCGGGTTGCATTGAATGCACCGATTCGGGCCGGAACCGAAACGAACTACCGATTCACGCCAGAAACGAAACGAACGCACCCAATCCACTTTTTTTGGACGCAATAGTGATGTTTTGGTTCGTTTTGGTCAGTTTCGTTACTGTGCAAAAAACCATCCCGGGTTGCATTGAATGCACCGATTCGGGCCGGAACCGAAACGAACTACCGATTCACGCCAGAAACGAAACGAACGCACCCAATCCACTTTTTTTGGACGCAATAGTGATGTTTTGGTTCGTTTTGGTCAGTTTCGTTACTGTGCAAAAAACCATCCCGGGTTGCATTGAATGCACCGATTCGGGCCGGAACCGAAACGAACTACCGATTCACGCCAGAAACGAAACGAACGCACCCAATCCACTTTTTTTGGACGCAATAGTGATGTTTTGGTTCGTTTTGGTCAGTTTCGTTACTGTGCAAAAAACCATCCCGGGTTGCATTGAATGCACCGATTCGGGCCGGAACCGAAACGAACTACCGATTCACGCCAGAAACGAAACGAACGCACCCAATCCACTTTTTTTGGACGCAATAGTGATGTTTTGGTTCGTTTTGGTCAGTTTCGTTACTGTGCAAAAAACCATCCCGGGTTGCATTGAATGCACCGATTCGGGCCGGAACCGAAACGAACTACCGATTCACGCCAGAAACGAAACGAACGCACCCAATCCACTTTTTTTGGACGCAATAGTGATGTTTTGGTTCGTTTTGGTCAGTTTCGTTACTGTGCAAAAAACCATCCCGGGTTGCATTGAATGCACCGATTCGGGCCGGAACCGAAACGAACTACCGATTCACGCCAGAAACGAAACGAACGCACCCAATCCACTTTTTTTGGACGCAATAGTGATGTTTTGGTTCGTTTTGGTCAGTTTCGTTACTGTGCAAAAAACCATCCCGGGTTGCATTGAATGCACCGATTCGGGCCGGAACCGAAACGAACTACCGATTCACGCCAGAAACGAAACGAACGCACCCAATCCACTTTTTTTGGACGCAATAGTGATGTTTTGGTTCGTTTTGGTCAGTTTCGTTACTGTGCAAAAAACCATCCCGGGTTGCATTGAATGCACCGATTCGGGCCGGAACCGAAACGAACTACCGATTCACGCCAGAAACGAAACGAACGCACCCAATCCACTTTTTTTGGACGCAATAGTGATGTTTTGGTTCGTTTTGGTCAGTTTCGTTACTGTGCAAAAAACCATCCCGGGTTGCATTGAATGCACCGATTCGGGCCGGAACCGAAACGAACTACCGATTCACGCCAGAAACGAAACGAACGCACCCAATCCACTTTTTTTGGACGCAATAGTGATGTTTTGGTTCGTTTTGGTCAGTTTCGTTACTGTGCAAAAAACCATCCCGGGTTGCATTGAATGCACCGATTCGGGCCGGAACCGAAACGAACTACCGATTCACGCCAGAAACGAAACGAACGCACCCAATCCACTTTTTTTGGACGCAATAGTGATGTTTTGGTTCGTTTTGGTCAGTTTCGTTACTGTGCAAAAAACCATCCCGGGTTGCATTGAATGCACCGATTCGGGCCGGAACCGAAACGAACTACCGATTCACGCCAGAAACGAAACGAACGCACCCAATCCACTTTTTTTGGACGCAATAGTGATGTTTTGGTTCGTTTTGGTCAGTTTCGTTACTGTGCAAAAAACCATCCCGGGTTGCATTGAATGCACCGATTCGGGCCGGAACCGAAACGAACTACCGATTCACGCCAGAAACGAAACGAACGCACCCAATCCACTTTTTTTGGACGCAATAGTGATGTTTTGGTTCGTTTTGGTCAGTTTCGTTACTGTGCAAAAAACCATCCCGGGTTGCATTGAATGCACCGATTCGGGCCGGAACCGAAACGAACTACCGATTCACGCCAGAAACGAAACGAACGCACCCAATCCACTTTTTTTGGACGCAATAGTGATGTTTTGGTTCGTTTTGGTCAGTTTCGTTACTGTGCAAAAAACCATCCCGGGTTGCATTGAATGCACCGATTCGGGCCGGAACCGAAACGAACTACCGATTCACGCCAGAAACGAAACGAACGCACCCAATCCACTTTTTTTGGACGCAATAGTGATGTTTTGGTTCGTTTTGGTCAGTTTCGTTACTGTGCAAAAAACCATCCCGGGTTGCATTGAATGCACCGATTCGGGCCGGAACCGAAACGAACTACCGATTCACGCCAGAAACGAAACGAACGCACCCAATCCACTTTTTTTGGACGCAATAGTGATGTTTTGGTTCGTTTTGGTCAGTTTCGTTACTGTGCAAAAAACCATCCCGGGTTGCATTGAATGCACCGATTCGGGCCGGAACCGAAACGAACTACCGATTCACGCCAGAAACGAAACGAACGCACCCAATCCACTTTTTTTGGACGCAATAGTGATGTTTTGGTTCGTTTTGGTCAGTTTCGTTACTGTGCAAAAAACCATCCCGGGTTGCATTGAATGCACCGATTCGGGCCGGAACCGAAACGAACTACCGATTCACGCCAGAAACGAAACGAACGCACCCAATCCACTTTTTTTGGACGCAATAGTGATGTTTTGGTTCGTTTTGGTCAGTTTCGTTACTGTGCAAAAAACCATCCCGGGTTGCATTGAATGCACCGATTCGGGCCGGAACCGAAACGAACTACCGATTCACGCCAGAAACGAAACGAACGCACCCAATCCACTTTTTTTGGACGCAATAGTGATGTTTTGGTTCGTTTTGGTCAGTTTCGTTACTGTGCAAAAAACCATCCCGGGTTGCATTGAATGCACCGATTCGGGCCGGAACCGAAACGAACTACCGATTCACGCCAGAAACGAAACGAACGCACCCAATCCACTTTTTTTGGACGCAATAGTGATGTTTTGGTTCGTTTTGGTCAGTTTCGTTACTGTGCAAAAAACCATCCCGGGTTGCATTGAATGCACCGATTCGGGCCGGAACCGAAACGAACTACCGATTCACGCCAGAAACGAAACGAACGCACCCAATCCACTTTTTTTGGACGCAATAGTGATGTTTTGGTTCGTTTTGGTCAGTTTCGTTACTGTGCAAAAAACCATCCCGGGTTGCATTGAATGCACCGATTCGGGCCGGAACCGAAACGAACTACCGATTCACGCCAGAAACGAAACGAACGCACCCAATCCACTTTTTTTGGACGCAATAGTGATGTTTTGGTTCGTTTTGGTCAGTTTCGTTACTGTGCAAAAAACCATCCCGGGTTGCATTGAATGCACCGATTCGGGCCGGAACCGAAACGAACTACCGATTCACGCCAGAAACGAAACGAACGCACCCAATCCACTTTTTTTGGACGCAATAGTGATGTTTTGGTTCGTTTTGGTCAGTTTCGTTACTGTGCAAAAAACCATCCCGGGTTGCATTGAATGCACCGATTCGGGCCGGAACCGAAACGAACTACCGATTCACGCCAGAAACGAAACGAACGCACCCAATCCACTTTTTTTGGACGCAATAGTGATGTTTTGGTTCGTTTTGGTCAGTTTCGTTACTGTGCAAAAAACCATCCCGGGTTGCATTGAATGCACCGATTCGGGCCGGAACCGAAACGAACTACCGATTCACGCCAGAAACGAAACGAACGCACCCAATCCACTTTTTTTGGACGCAATAGTGATGTTTTGGTTCGTTTTGGTCAGTTTCGTTACTGTGCAAAAAACCATCCCGGGTTGCATTGAATGCACCGATTCGGGCCGGAACCGAAACGAACTACCGATTCACGCCAGAAACGAAACGAACGCACCCAATCCACTTTTTTTGGACGCAATAGTGATGTTTTGGTTCGTTTTGGTCAGTTTCGTTACTGTGCAAAAAACCATCCCGGGTTGCATTGAATGCACCGATTCGGGCCGGAACCGAAACGAACTACCGATTCACGCCAGAAACGAAACGAACGCACCCAATCCACTTTTTTTGGACGCAATAGTGATGTTTTGGTTCGTTTTGGTCAGTTTCGTTACTGTGCAAAAAACCATCCCGGGTTGCATTGAATGCACCGATTCGGGCCGGAACCGAAACGAACTACCGATACACGACAGAAACGAAACGAACGCAGTCAATCCACTTTTTTCCAGCCGACAATGATATTCTGGTTAGTTTTAATTAGTTTCGTTATGGTGCCGGAAACCATGCCGAGGTTGCAATTAATGCAATTATTCGGGCCGGAAAATGAAACGATGCACCGATTCGGGCAAGAAAGGAAATGAACGCACCCAATCCACTTTTTTTGACCCAATAGTGATGTTCTGGTTCGTTTTGGTTAGTTTTGTTACTGTGCCGGAAACCATGTTGTGGTTGCATATAATGCACCGATTCGATCGGAAACGAAATGATGCACCGATTCGGGCCAAAAATGAAATGAACGCACCTAATGCACTGTTTGGGACCCAATTGTGATGATCTGGTTCTTTTTGGTAAGTTTCTTTACTGTGCCGGAAACCATGTCGTGGTTGCATTGAACGCACCGATTCGGTCCGCAAACGAAATGATGCCCCGATTCGGGACAGAAACGAAACGAACGCACCCAATCCACTTTTTTGGACCCAATAGTGATGTTCTGGTTCATTCTGGTCAGTTTAGTTATGGTGCCGGAAACCATGTCAGGGTTTCATTGAATGTACCGATTTGGGCCGGAAACAAAACGATGCACCGATTCGGGCAAGAAAGGAAATAAACGCACCTAATGCACTGTTTGGATTTGGTCAGTTTTGTTACTGTGCCATTTTGGACCCAATAGTGATGTTCTGGTTCGTTTTGGTTAGTTTCGTTACTGTGCCGGAAACCATGTCGTGGTTGCTTATAATGCACCGATTCGATCGGAAACGAAATGATGCACCGATTCGGGCCAAAAACGAAATGAACGCACCTAATGCACTTTTTGGGACCCAATAGTGATGTTCTGGTTCAATTTGGTCAGTTTTATGATTGTGCCGGAAACCATGCCCGGGTTGCATTGAATGCACCGATTCGGGCTGCACACGAAACGATGCACCAATTCGGGCCATAAACGAAACGAACCCACCGAAGCCACTTTTTTTGACCCAGTAGTGATTTTTTGGTTCGTTTTGGTTAGTTTCGTTACTGTGCTAGAAACCATGTCAGGGTTCCATTTAATGCACCGATTCGAGCCGGAAAAAAATGATGCACCGATTCGAGCCAGAAATGAAACGAACACACCCAATAGTGATGTTCTGGTTCGTTTTGGTTAGTTTCGTTACTATGCCGGAAGCCATGTCGTGGTTGCATATAATGCACCGATTCGGGTCGGAAACGAAATGATGCACCGATTCGGGCCAAAAACGAAATGAACGCACCTAATGCACTATTTGGGACCCAATAGTGATGTTCTGGTTTTTTGTTCAGTTTCGTTACTATGCCAGAAACCATGTCGTGGTTGCATTTAATGCACCGATTCGGGACGGAAACGAAATGATGCACCGATTCGGGCCAAAAATGAAACGAACGCACCCAATCCACTTTTTTCAACCCAATAGTGATGTTTTGGTCCATTTTGGTCAGTTTAGTTATGGTGCCAGAAACCATGTCGGGGTTGCATTGAATGCACCGATTTGGGCCGGAAAAAAAACGATGCACCGATTCGGGCAAGAAACGAAATGAACGCACCAAATCCTCTTTTTTGGACCCAATAGTGATGTTTTTGTTTGTTTTGGTCAGTTTCGTTAATATGCCAGAAACCATGTCGCTGTTGCATTTAATGCACCGATTCGGGTCGGAAATGAAATGATGCACAGATTTGGGCCAAAAACGAAACGAACGCACCCAATCTACTTTTTTGGACCCAATAGTGATGTTCTGGTTCAATTTGATCAGTTTCGTGCTTGTGCCTGAAACCATGCGGGGGTTGCATTGAATGCACCGATTCGGGCCGGAAACAAAACGATGCACCGATTCGGGCAAGAAACGAAATGAACGCACAGAATCCACTTTTTTGGACCCAATAGTGATGTTTTTGTTTGTTTTGGTCAGTTTCGTTAATATGCCAGAAACCATGTCGCTGTTGCATTTAATGCACCCATTCGGGTCGGAAATGAAATGATGCACCGATTTGGGCCAAAAACGAAACGAACGCACCCAATCTACTTTTTTGGACCCAATAGTGATGTTCTGGTTCAATTTCGTTAGTTTCATGATTGTGCCGGAAACCATGCGGGGGTTGCATTTAATGCACCGATTCGGGCCAAAAATGAAATGAACGCACCCAATCCACTTTTTTGGACCCAATAGTGATGTTCTGGTTCAATTTCGTTAGTTTCATGATTGTGCCGGAAACCATGCGGGGGTTGCATTTAATGCACCGATTCGGGCCAAAAATGAAATGAACGCACCCAATCCACTTTTTTGGACCCAATAGTGATGTTCTGGTTCAATTTCGTTAGTTTCATGATTGTGCCGGAAACCATGCGGGGGTTGCATTTAATGCACCGATTCGGGCCAAAAATGAAATGAACGCACCCAATCCACTTTTTTGGACCCAATAGTGATGTTCTGGTTCAATTTCGTTAGTTTCATGATTGTGCCGGAAACCATGCGGGGGTTGCATTTAATGCACCGATTCGGGCCAAAAATGAAATGAACGCACCCAATCCACTTTTTTGGACCCAATAGTGATGTTCTGGTTCAATTTCGTTAGTTTCATGATTGTGCCGGAAACCATGCGGGGGTTGCATTTAATGCACCGATTCGGGCCAAAAATGAAATGAACGCACCCAATCCACTTTTTTGGACCCAATAGTGATGTTCTGGTTCAATTTCGTTAGTTTCATGATTGTGCCGGAAACCATGCGGGGGTTGCATTTAATGCACCGATTCGGGCCAAAAATGAAATGAACGCACCCAATCCACTTTTTTGGACCCAATAGTGATGTTCTGGTTCAATTTCGTTAGTTTCATGATTGTGCCGGAAACCATGCGGGGGTTGCATTTAATGCACCGATTCGGGCCAAAAATGAAATGAACGCACCCAATCCACTTTTTTGGACCCAATAGTGATGTTCTGGTTCAATTTCGTTAGTTTCATGATTGTGCCGGAAACCATGCGGGGGTTGCATTTAATGCACCGATTCGGGCCAAAAATGAAATGAACGCACCCAATCCACTTTTTTGGACCCAATAGTGATGTTCTGGTTCAATTTCGTTAGTTTCATGATTGTGCCGGAAACCATGCGGGGGTTGCATTTAATGCACCGATTCGGGCCAAAAATGAAATGAACGCACCCAATCCACTTTTTTGGACCCAATAGTGATGTTCTGGTTCAATTTCGTTAGTTTCATGATTGTGCCGGAAACCATGCGGGGGTTGCATTTAATGCACCGATTCGGGCCAAAAATGAAATGAACGCACCCAATCCACTTTTTTGGACCCAATAGTGATGTTCTGGTTCAATTTCGTTAGTTTCATGATTGTGCCGGAAACCATGCGGGGGTTGCATTTAATGCACCGATTCGGGCCAAAAATGAAATGAACGCACCCAATCCACTTTTTTGGACCCAATAGTGATGTTCTGGTTCAATTTCGTTAGTTTCATGATTGTGCCGGAAACCATGCGGGGGTTGCATTTAATGCACCGATTCGGGCCAAAAATGAAATGAACGCACCCAATCCACTTTTTTGGACCCAATAGTGATGTTCTGGTTCAATTTCGTTAGTTTCATGATTGTGCCGGAAACCATGCGGGGGTTGCATTTAATGCACCGATTCGGGCCAAAAATGAAATGAACGCACCCAATCCACTTTTTTGGACCCAATAGTGATGTTCTGGTTCAATTTCGTTAGTTTCATGATTGTGCCGGAAACCATGCGGGGGTTGCATTTAATGCACCGATTCGGGCCAAAAATGAAATGAACGCACCCAATCCACTTTTTTGGACCCAATAGTGATGTTCTGGTTCAATTTCGTTAGTTTCATGATTGTGCCGGAAACCATGCGGGGGTTGCATTTAATGCACCGATTCGGGCCAAAAATGAAATGAACGCACCCAATCCACTTTTTTGGACCCAATAGTGATGTTCTGGTTCAATTTCGTTAGTTTCATGATTGTGCCGGAAACCATGCGGGGGTTGCATTTAATGCACCGATTCGGGCCAAAAATGAAATGAACGCACCCAATCCACTTTTTTGGACCCAATAGTGATGTTCTGGTTCAATTTCGTTAGTTTCATGATTGTGCCGGAAACCATGCGGGGGTTGCATTTAATGCACCGATTCGGGCCAAAAATGAAATGAACGCACCCAATCCACTTTTTTGGACCCAATAGTGATGTTCTGGTTCAATTTCGTTAGTTTCATGATTGTGCCGGAAACCATGCGGGGGTTGCATTTAATGCACCGATTCGGGCCAAAAATGAAATGAACGCACCCAATCCACTTTTTTGGACCCAATAGTGATGTTCTGGTTCAATTTCGTTAGTTTCATGATTGTGCCGGAAACCATGCGGGGGTTGCATTTAATGCACCGATTCGGGCCAAAAATGAAATGAACGCACCCAATCCACTTTTTTGGACCCAATAGTGATGTTCTGGTTCAATTTCGTTAGTTTCATGATTGTGCCGGAAACCATGCGGGGGTTGCATTTAATGCACCGATTCGGGCCAAAAATGAAATGAACGCACCCAATCCACTTTTTTGGACCCAATAGTGATGTTCTGGTTCAATTTCGTTAGTTTCATGATTGTGCCGGAAACCATGCGGGGGTTGCATTTAATGCACCGATTCGGGCCAAAAATGAAATGAACGCACCCAATCCACTTTTTTGGACCCAATAGTGATGTTCTGGTTCAATTTCGTTAGTTTCATGATTGTGCCGGAAACCATGCGGGGGTTGCATTTAATGCACCGATTCGGGCCAAAAATGAAATGAACGCACCCAATCCACTTTTTTGGACCCAATAGTGATGTTCTGGTTCAATTTCGTTAGTTTCATGATTGTGCCGGAAACCATGCGGGGGTTGCATTTAATGCACCGATTCGGGCCAAAAATGAAATGAACGCACCCAATCCACTTTTTTGGACCCAATAGTGATGTTCTGGTTCAATTTCGTTAGTTTCATGATTGTGCCGGAAACCATGCGGGGGTTGCATTTAATGCACCGATTCGGGCCAAAAATGAAATGAACGCACCCAATCCACTTTTTTGGACCCAATAGTGATGTTCTGGTTCAATTTCGTTAGTTTCATGATTGTGCCGGAAACCATGCGGGGGTTGCATTTAATGCACCGATTCGGGCCAAAAATGAAATGAACGCACCCAATCCACTTTTTTGGACCCAATAGTGATGTTCTGGTTCAATTTCGTTAGTTTCATGATTGTGCCGGAAACCATGCGGGGGTTGCATTTAATGCACCGATTCGGGCCAAAAATGAAATGAACGCACCCAATCCACTTTTTTGGACCCAATAGTGATGTTCTGGTTCAATTTCGTTAGTTTCATGATTGTGCCGGAAACCATGCGGGGGTTGCATTTAATGCACCGATTCGGGCCAAAAATGAAATGAACGCACCCAATCCACTTTTTTGGACCCAATAGTGATGTTCTGGTTCAATTTCGTTAGTTTCATGATTGTGCCGGAAACCATGCGGGGGTTGCATTTAATGCACCGATTCGGGCCAAAAATGAAATGAACGCACCCAATCCACTTTTTTGGACCCAATAGTGATGTTCTGGTTCAATTTCGTTAGTTTCATGATTGTGCCGGAAACCATGCGGGGGTTGCATTTAATGCACCGATTCGGGCCAAAAATGAAATGAACGCACCCAATCCACTTTTTTGGACCCAATAGTGATGTTCTGGTTCAATTTCGTTAGTTTCATGATTGTGCCGGAAACCATGCGGGGGTTGCATTTAATGCACCGATTCGGGCCAAAAATGAAATGAACGCACCCAATCCACTTTTTTGGACCCAATAGTGATGTTCTGGTTCAATTTGGTCAGTTTCGTCATTGTGCCGGAAACCATGCCGGGGTTGCATTGAATGCACCGATTCGGGCCGGAAACAAAACGATGCACCGATTCGGGCAAGAAACGAAATGAACGCACAGAATCCACTTTTTTGGACCCAATAGTGATGTT
>OAMR01001271.1:66961-77250 GCA_900205405.1 Echinochloa crus-galli
AATAGTGACTGTCTCTTATACACATCTATGCCGTGGTTGCAATTAATACAATTATTCGGGTCGGAAACGAAATGATGCACCGATTCGGGCCAAAAACGAAATGAACGCACCCAATCCACTTTTTTGGACCCAATAGTGATGTTCTGGTTCGTTTTGGTTAGTTTCGTTACTGTGCCGGAAACCATGTCGTGGTTGCATTTAATGCACCGATTCGGGTCGGAAACGAAATGATGCACCGATTCGGGCCAGAAACGAAACGAACGCAGCCAATCCACAAAACGAACGCAGCCAATCCACTTTTTTCCAGCCGACAATGATGTTCTGGTTAGTTTTAGTTAGTTTCGTTACGGTGCTGGAAACCATGCCGAGGTTGCAATTAATGCAATTATTCGGGCCGGAAAATGAAACGATGCACCGATTCGGCGAGAAACGAAATGAACGCACCCAATCCACTTTTTTGGACCCAATAGTGATGTTTGGTTCGTTTTGGTTAGTTTCGTTACTGTGCCGGAACCATGTCGTGGTTGCATATAATGCAACGATTCGGGTCGGAAACGAAATGATGCACCGATTCGGGCCAAAAAACGAAATGAACACACCTAATGCAGCTGTTTGGGACCCAATAGTGATGTTCTGGTTCTTTTTGGTCAGTTTCGTTACTGTGCCAGAAACCATTGTCGTGGTTGCATTGAATGCACCGATTCGGGCCGGCAAACGAAACGATGCAACGATTCGGGCCAGAAACGAAACGAACGCACCCAATCCACTTTTTTGGACCAATAGTGATGTTCTGCTTCATTCTGGTCAGTTTAGTTATGGTGCCGGAAACCATGTCGGGGTTGCATTGAATGTACCGATTTGGGCCGGAAACAAAACGATGCACCGATTCGGGCAAGAAACGAAATGAACGCACCAAATCCACTTTTTTGGACCCAACAATGATATTCTGGATCGTTTTAGTTAGTTTCGTTACGGTGCCAGAAATCATGCCGGGGTTGCAATTAATGTAACTATTCGGGCCGAAAAATTAAACGATGCACTGATTCGGGCCAGAAATGAAACGGACGCTCCGAATCCACTTTTTTGGACCCATTAGTGATGTTTTGGTTCGTTTTGGTCAGTTTAGTTACTGTGCCAAAAAGCATGCCAGGGTTCCATTTAATGCACCGATTCGGTTCGGAAACGAAATGATGCACCGATTCGGGCCAGAAACGAAACGAACGCAGCCATACCACTTTTTTCCAGCCGACAATGATGTTCTGTTTAGTTTTAGTTAGTTTTGTTACGGTGCCGGAAACCATGCCGAGGTTGCAATTAATGCAATTATTCGGGCCGAAAAATGAAACGATGCACCGATTCGGGCGAGAAACGAAATGAACGCACCCAATCCACTTTTTTGGATCCAATAGTGATGTTCTGGTTCGTTTTGGTTAGTTTCGTTACTGTGCCGGAAACCATGTCGTGGTTGCATATAATGCACCGATTCGGGTCGAAAACGAAATGATGCACCGATTCGGGCCAAAAACGAAATGAACGCACCTAATGCACTGTTTGGGACCCAATAGTGATGTTCTGGTTCTTTTTGGTCAGTTTTGTTACTGTGCAAAAAAGCATGCCAGGGTTCCATTTAATGCACCGATTCGGTTCGGAAACAAAATGATGCACCGATTCGGGCCAAAAACGAAATGAACGCACCTAATGCACTGTTTGGGACCCAATAGTGATGTTCTGGTTCGTTTTGGTTAGTTTCGTTACTGTGCCGGAAACCATGTCGTGGTTGCATATAATGCACCGATTCGGGTCAGAAACGAAATGATGCACCGATTCGGGCCAAAAATGAAACGAACGCACCCAATCCACTTAATACAATTATTCGGGCCGGAAAAAGTTTCGTTACGGTGCCGGAAACCATGTCGAGGTTGCAATTAATGCAATTATTCGGGCCGGAAAATGAAACGATGCACCGATTCAGGCGAGAAACGAAATGAACGCACCCAATCCACTTTTTTGGACCCAACAATGATGTTCTAGTTCGTTTTGGTTAGTTTCGTTACTGTGCCGGAAACAATGTCATGGATGCATATAATGCACCGATTCGGGTCGGAAACGAAATGATGCACCGATTCGGGCCAAAAACGAAATGAACACACCTAATGCACTGTTTGGGACCCAATAGTGATGTTCTGGTTCTTTTTGGTCAGTTTCGTTACCGTGCCAGAAACAATGTCGTGGTTGCATTGAATGCACCGATTCGGGCCGCAAACAAAACGATGCAACGATTCGGGCCAGAAACGAAATGAACGCACCCAATCCACTTTCTTGGACCCAATAGTGATGTTCTGCTTCATTCTGGTCAGTTTAGTTATGGTGCCGGAAACCATGTCAGGGTTGCATTGAATGTACCGATTTGGGCTAGAAACAAAACGATGCACCGATTCGGGCAAGAAACGAAATGAACGCACCAAATCCACTTTTTTGGACCCAATAGTGATGTTTTGGTTTTGGTTTTGGTCAGTTTGTTATTGTGTCAGAAAACATGCCGGGATTACATTTAATGCACCGAGTCTGGTCGGAAACGAAACGATGCATCAATTTGGGCTAGAAACAAAACGAGAAACGAACGCACCCAATCCACTTTTTTGGACCCAATAGTGATGTTCTGGTTCATTTTGGTCAGTTTAGTTATGGTGCCGGAAACCATGCCGGGGTTGCATTGAATGTACCGATTTGGGCCGGAAACAAAACGATGCACCGATTCGGGCGAGAAACGAAATGAACGCACCCAATCCACTTTTTTAGACCCAATAGTGATGTTCTGGATCGTTTTGGTTAGTTTCGTTACTGTGCCGGAAACCATGCCGTGGTTGCATATAATGCACCGATTCGGGTCGGAAACGAAATGATGCACCGATTCAGGCCAAAAACGAAATGAACGCACCTAATGCACTGTTTGGGACACAATAGTGATGTTCTGGTTCTTTTTGGTCAGTTTCTTTACTGTGCCGGAAACCATGCCGGGGTAGCATTGAATGCACCGATTCGGGCCGCAAACAAAACAATGCACCGATTCGGGCCAGAAATGAAACGAACGCACCCAATCCACTTTTTGGACCAAATAGTGATGTTCTGGTTCATTTTGGTCAGTTTAGTTATGGTGCCGGAAACCATGTCAGGGTTGCATTGAATGTACCGATGTGGGCCGAAAACAGAACGATGCACCGATTCAGGTAAGAAACGAAATGAACGCACCAAATCCACTTTTTTGGACCCAATATTGATGTTTTGGTTCGTATTGGTCAGTTTCGTTACTGTGCCAAAAATCATGCCAGGGTTCCATTTAATGCACCGATTCGGATCGGAAACGAAATGATGCACCGATTCGGGCCAGAAACGAAACGAACGCAGCCAATCCACTTTTTTCCAGCCGACAATGATGTTCTGGTTAGTTTTAGTTAGTTTCGTTACGTTGCCGGAAACCATGCCGAGGTTTCAATTAATGCAATTATTCGGGCCGGAAAATGAAACGATGCACCGATTCGGGCGAGAAACGAAATGAACGCACCCAATCCACTTTTTTCCAGCCGACAATGATGTTCTGGTTAGTTTTAGTTAGTTTCGTTACGTTGCCAGAAACCATGCCGAGGTTGCAATTAATGCAACTATTCGGGCCAGAAAACGAAACGATGCACTGATTCGGGCCTAAAGATGTTCTGGTTAGTTTTAGTTAGTTTCGTTACGTTGCCAGAAACCATGCCGAGGTTGCAATTAATGCAACTATTCGGGCCAGAAAACGAAACGATGCACCGATTCGGGCCAGAAACGAAACGAACCCACCGAATCCACTTTTTTGGACCCAGTAGTGATGTTTTGGTTCATTTTGGTTAGTTTCGTTACTGTGCTAGAAACCATGTCAGGGTTCCATTTAATGCACCGATTTGAGCCGGAAAAAAATGATGCACCGATTCAGGCCAGAAATGAAACGAACACACCCAATCCACTTTTTTGGAGCCAACAATGATATTCTGGATCGTTTTAGTTAGTTTCGTTACGGTGCCGGAAACCATGCCGGGGTTGCAATTAATGTAACTATTCGGGCCGAAAAATTAAACGATGCACCGATTCGGGCCACAAATGAAACGGGCGCACCGAATCCACTTTTTTGGACCCATTAGTGATGTTTTGGTTCGTTTTGTTCCATTTCTTTACTGTGCCAGAAACCATGCCATGGTTCCATTTAATGCACCGATTCGAGCCGTAAACGAAACGATGCACCGATTCGGGCAAGAAACAAAACGAATGCATCCAATCCACTTTTTTGGTGCCAACAATGATGTTCTGGTTCGTTTTAGTTAGTTTTGTTACTGTGCCGAAAACCATTCAAGGGTTGCAATTAATGCACCTATTTCAGACAAAAAATGAAACGATGCACCGATTCGGGCAAGAAACGAAACAAACGCACCCAATATACTTTTTCAGACCCAATAGTGAAGTTCTGGTTCATTTTGGTTAGTTTCGTTACTGTGCCGGAAACCATGCCGTGGTTGCATTTAATGCATCGATTTGGTTCGGAAACGAAATGATGCATCAATTCGTGCAAAAAAAACGAAACGAACACACCCAATCCACGTTTTTGGACCCAAAAGTGATGTGTTGATTCATTTTGGTCAGTTTTGTTACTGTGTCGAAAACCATGCCAGCGTTGCATTTAATGCACCGATTCTGGCCGGAAACAAAACGAACGCACCGAATCTACCTTTTTGTAACCAATAGTGATGTTTTGGTTCATTTTAGTTAGGTTCGTTACTGTGCCAGAAACCATGTAAGGGTTCCATTTAATGAACCGATTTGAGCCGGAAATGAAACGATGCACCGATTCGGGCCAGAAATGAAACTAAGGCACCCAATCCACTTTTTTGGTGCCAACATTGATGTTCTGATTCGTTTTAGTTAGTTTAGTTACTGTGCCGGAAACAATGCCGGTGTTGCATTGAATCAACCGATTCGGGCCGGAAACAAAACGATGCACCGATTCAGGCAAGAAACGAAAGGAACGCACCCAATCCACTTTTTTGCACCCAATAATGATGTTCTGGTTCGTTTTGGTTAGTTTCGTTATTGTGCCAGAAACCATGTCGTGGTTGCATATAATGCACCGATTCGAGTCAGAAATAAAACGATGCACCGATTTGGGCCAAAAACGAAACGAACGCACCCAATCAACTTTTTTTGGACCCAATAGTGATGTTTTGGTTTGTTTTGGTCAGTTTCGTTACTGTGCCAGAAACCACGTCGTCGTTGCATTTAATGCACCGATTCGGGTCGGAGAGAAAATGATGCACCGATTCGGGCCAAAAATGAAACGAAAGCACCCAATCCACTTTTTTGGACCCAAAAGTGATGTTCTGGTTCATTTTGGTCAGTTTCATTACTCTGCCGGAACTCATGCCGGGGTTGCATTGAATGCACCGATTCGGGCCGAAAAGGAAACGATGAACCGATTCGGGCAAGAAACGAAATGAACGCACCGAATCCACTTTTTTGGACCTAATAGTGATGGTTTAGTTCGTTTTGGTCAATTTCGTTACTGTGCCAGAAACCATGCCAGTGTTCCATTTAATGCAACGATTCAAGCCGGAAAAGAAATGATCCACCGATTCGGGCTAGAAACAAAAGGAACGCAACCAATCTACTTTTTTGGAGCCAACAATGATGTTCTCGTTCGTTTTAGTTAGTATCGTTACGGTGCCGGAAACCATGCCGAGGTTGCAATTAATGCAACTATTCGGGCCAGAAAACGAAACGATGCACTGATTCGGGCCTGAAACGAAATGAACGCACCCAATCCACTTTTTTGGAACCAATAGTGATGTTCTGGTTTGTTTTGGTTAGTTTCGTTACTGTGCCAAAAACCATGCCGTGGTTGTATTTAATGTATCGATTCGGGTCGGAAACGAAATGATGCACCGATTTGGGCAAAAAATGAAGCGAACGCACCTAATCCACTTTTTTGGACCCAATAGTGATGTTCTGGTTTGTTTTGGTTAGTTTTTTTACTGTGCTGGAAAAAACGATGCACCGATTCGGACCAGAAACGAAACGACGCACGGATTCGGGCCAGAAACAAAACGAACGCACCCAATCTACTATGTTGGACCCAATAGTATGTTTTGGATTGTTTTGGTCAGTTCCGTTACTGTGCCGGAAACCACACTGGGGTTGCATTTAATGCACCGATTGGGATCAGAAACAAAACGATGCAACGATCGGGGCAGAAATGAAACGATGGAACAATTGGGGAAGAAACGAAACGAATGCACCCAATCTACTATTTTGGACCCAGTAGTATGTGTGGATTGTGTTGGTCAGTTTCGTTACAGTGCCGGAAACTATGCCGGGGTTGCATTTAATGCACCGATTCAAGTCGGAAACGAAATGATGCACAGATTCGGGCCAAAAACGAAACGAACGCACCCAATCCACTTTTTTGGACCCAAAAGTGATGTTTTGGATTGTTTTGGTTAGTTTCGTCACTGTGCCGGAAATCATGTCGTGGTTGCATTTAATGCACCGATTCGGGTCGGAAACGAAATGATGCACCGATTTGGGCCAGAAATGAAACAAATGCACCCAATCCACTTTTTTGGACCCAATAGTGATGTTCTGGTTCGTTTTGGTTAGTTTCGTTACTATGCCGGAAACCATGTCGTGGTTGCATATAATGCACCGATTCAGGTCCGAAATAAAACGATGCACCGATTCGGGCAAAAAACGAGACGAACGCACCAAATCAACTTTTTTTCGACCCAATAGTGATGTTCTAGTTTGTTTTGGTCAGTTTCATTACTATGCCAGAAACCTTGTCGTGGTTGCATTTAATGCACCGATTCGGGTCGGAAATGAAATGATGCACCGATTCAGGCCAAAATGAAACGAACGCGGCCAATCCACTTTTTTGGACCTAATAGTGAAGTTCTAGTTTGTTTTGGTCAGTTTCGCTACTATGACAGAAACCATGTCGTGGTTGCATTTAATGCCCCGATTCGGGTCGGAAACGAAATGATGCACCGATTTGGGCCAAAAAGAAAACTAACGCACCCAATCCACTTTTTTGGACCCAATAGTGATGTTCTGGTTCAATTTGGTCAGTTTTATGATTGTGCCGGAAACCATGCCGGCGTTGCATTTAATGCATCGATTCGGGCCGGAAACAAAACGATGCACCGATTAAGACAAGAAACGAACTGAATGCACCGAATCCCCTTTTTCGACACCCAATAGTGATGTTCTGGTTCGTTTTAGTCAGTTTCGTTACTGTGCCAGAAACCATGCCAGGGTTCCATTTAATGAACCGATTCGAGCCGAAAAAGAAATGATGCACCAACTTGGGCCAGAAACGAAACGAACGCACCCAATCCACTTTTATGGAGCCAACAATGATGTTCTAGTTCGTTTTAGTTAGATTCGTTACGGTGCCAGAAACCATGCTGTGGTTGCATTTAATGCACTGATTCGGGTTAGAAACGAAATGATGCACCGATTCGGGCCAAAAATGAAACGAATGTACCCAATCCACTTTTTTGGAACCAATAGTGATGTTCTGGTTCGTTTTCGTTAGTTTCGTTACCGTGCCAAAAACCATGCCGTGGTTGCATTTAATGCACCGATTCGGGTCCGAAATAAAACAATGCACCGATTCGGGCCAAAAACGAAACGAACGCACCCAATCAACTTTTTTGGACCCAATAGTGATGTTCTGGTGTGTTTTGGTCAGTTTCGCTACTATGCCAGAAACCATGTCGTGGTTGCATTTAATGCACCGATTCGGGCCGGTAACAAAATGATGCACCGATTCGGGCCAAAAATGAAAGGAACGCCCCCAATCCACTTTTTTGGACCCAACAGTGATGTTCTGGTTCAATTTGGTCATTTTCGTGATTGTGCCGGAAACCATGCTGGGGTTACATTGAATGCACCGATTCGGGCCAGAAAAGAAACGATGCACCGATTCGCGCAAGAAATGAAACGAATGTACCGAAAACGAAATGGTGGACCGATTCGGACCAGAAATGAAACGAACGCACCCAATCCAATTTTTTGAATCCACTTTTTTGGAGCCAACAATGATGTTCTGGTTCGTTTTAGTTAGATTCGTTACGATGCCAGAAACCATGTCGTGGTTGCATTTAATGCACCGATTCGGGCCGGAAACGAAATCATGCACCGATTCGCGCCAAAAATGAAACGAACGCACCCAATCCACTTTTTTGGAGCCAACAATGATGTTCTGGTTCGTTTTAGTTAGATTCGTTACGGTGCCAGAAACCATGTTGTGGTTGCATTTAATGCACCGATTCGGGTTAGAAACGAAATAATGCACCGATTCGAGCCAGGAACGAAGCAAACGCACCCAACCCACTTTTTGGACCCAATAGTGATATTCTGGTTCATTTTGGTTAGTTTCGTTACTGTGCCGGAAACCATGTCGTTGTTGCATATAATGCACCGATTCGGGTCCGAAATAAAATGATGCACCGATTCGAGCCAAAAACGAAACGAACGCACCCAATCAACTTTTTTGGACCCAATAGTGATGTTCTGGTTTGTTTTGGTCAGTTTCGCTACTATGCCAGAAACTATGTCGTGGTTGCATTTAATGCACCGATTCGGGCCGGAAACGAAATGATGAACCGATTTGCGCAAGAAATGAAACGAATGTACCGAAAACGAAATGGTGGACCGATTCGGGCCAGAAATGAAACGAACGCACCCAATCCACTTTTTTGGACCCAATAGGGATGTTCTGGTTTGTTTTGGTCAGTTTCGCTACTATGCCAGAAACCATGTCGTGGTTGCATTTAATGCACCGATTCGGGCCGGAAACGAAACGATGCACCGATTCGCGCAAGAAATGAAACGAATGTACCGAAAACGAAATGGTGGACCGATTCGGGCCAGAAATGAAACGAACGCACCCAATCCACTTTTTCGGACCAAACAGTGATGTTCTGGTTCAATTTGGTCATTTTCGTGATTGTGCCGGAAACCATGCCGGGGTTGCATTGAATGCACCGATTCGGGACGGAAACGAAACGATGCACCGATTCGCGCAAGAAATGAAACGAATGTACCGAAAACGAAATGGTGGACCGATTCGGGCCAGAAATGAAACGAACGCACCCAATCCACTTTTTTGGACCCAATAGTGATGTTTAGGTTCGTTTCGGTCAGTTTCGTTACTGTGCAAAAAACCATGCTCGGTAGCATTTAATGACCCGATTCGGGTCGGAACCGAAACGATGCACCGATTCGAGCCAGAAACGAAACGAACGCACCCAATCCACTTTTTTGGACCCAATAGTGATGTTTTGGTTCATTTTGGTCAGTTTAGTTATGGTGCCGGAAACCATGCCGAGGTTGCAATTAATGCAATTATTCGGGCCGGAAAATGAAACGATGCACCGATTCGGGCGAGAAACGAAATGAACGCACCCAATCCACTTTTTTGGACCCAATAGTGATGTTCTGATTCGTTTTGGTTAGTTTCGTTACTATGCCGGAAACCATGCCGTGGTTGCATATAATGCACCGATTCGGTTCCGAAATAAAACGATGCACCGATTCGGGCAAAAAACGAAACGAACGCACCAAATCAACTTTTTTTTGACCCAATAGTGATGTTCTGGTTTGTTTTGGTCAGTTTGATTACTATGCCAGAAACCTTGTCATGGTTGCATTTAATGCACTGATTCGGGTCAGAAATGAAATGATGCACCGATTCAAGCCAAAATGAAACGAACGCGGCCAATCCACTTTTTTGGACCCAATAGTGATGTTCTGATTTGTTTTGGTCAGTTTCATTACTATGCCAGAAACCTTGTCATGGTTGCATTTAATGCACCGATTCGGGTCAGAAATGAAATGATGCACCGATTAAAGCCAAAATGAAACGAACGCGGCCAATCCACTTTTTTGGACCCAATAGTGATGTTCTGATTTGTTTTGGTCAGTTTCATTACTATGCCAGAAACCTTGTCATGGTTGCATTTAATGCACCGATTCGGGTCAGAAATGAAATGATGCACCGATTCGGGCCAGAAACGTAACGAACGCACCCAATCCACTTTTTTGGACCCAATAGTGATGTTTAGGTTCGTTTCGGTCAGTTTCGTTACTGTGCAAAAAACCATGCTCGGTAGCATTTAATGCACTGATTCTGGCCGGAACCGAAACGATGCTCCGATTCGGGCCAGAAACGAAACGAACGCACCCAATCCACTTTTTTGGACCCA
>OAMR01000423.1:9524-26047 GCA_900205405.1 Echinochloa crus-galli
TCACATCGGACACTGTAGCGTACTGTAGCACTTTTCGTTTGTTTGTGGTAATTGTTGTCCTACCATGACCTAACTAGGCTTAAAAGATTCGTCTCGTCGTGTACATCAAAACCATGTACTTAGTTTTTTTATTTACCTACATTTAATGCTCCATGCAAGAGATTTGATGTGATAGTGAATAGTGAAGTTTAGAGAGAGAAAGTTTGTGGGAAGTTTTGGATTTGAAGGGAAGTGAACACCACCATAATGTGAACATATATGCAGTGGTTGTCAACATATACACAGTTGACAAATATAGTAGTTGGTGACTCACCCATTAACAAAATCTCTAATACACAGCTGACGCAACATTTTGCAAGGATGTCCATTCACTTTATAACTGAAATATCCGGTTCAAGTAGGGTGCCCCTGCAAAAACCCGAGGAAGAAACGGAGCGCAAGAGCCAAAAACCCGCCCACCCCTTCCCATTATTTATCCCCTCTCCCTCACCGCAACAGCCCGTCTCCGCCTCGCCCTCCGCCGCCGCCGCCGGATTCGCTTCCGCCTCCGGCGGCCTCGCCCATTTCCCGCACCACCACCTCTCCTCACCCGCCCGCTCCGATCCTCACGGCCGCCGCGGCACCATCTCATCCACCCCATGACCAGTAGCGCCTCCCCCCCCAACGGGAAGAATCCATTCGGCCAGTCCACCCATCAGGGGCGCTGCACCCCCATCTTTGACTCCCCCTCCGCGTCCAGATCTAGGCCGGTGGAGCGAGCAGCGATGAACGGAGGCACCGCCCCATCGGCCGCGGCGGCGGCGGCGGCGGCGACGCCACCTCACCGGCGGCTGCCGGACTTCCTCCAGAGCGTGAACCTCAAGTACGTGAAGCTGGGGTACCACTACCTCATCACCCATCTGCTCACGCTGATGCTGCTCCCGCTCATGGCCGTGATCCTGCTCGAGGCCGGGCGCACCGACCCCGACGATCTGCGCCAGCTCTGGCTCCACCTCCAGTACAACCTCGTCTCCGTGCTCGTCCTCTCCGCCGTCCTCGTCTTCGGCGCCACCGTCTATGTGCTCACCCGCCCCCGGCCCGTCTACTTCGTCGACTTCGCCTGCTACAAGCCGCCCGACCACCTCAAGGTCCGCTTCGAGGAGTTCATGCGCCACTCCAAGCTCTGCGGCTTCTCCGAAGACGCGCTCGAGTTCCAGCGCAAGATCCTCGAGCGCTCCGGCCTCAGCGAGGAGACCTACGTCCCGGAGGCCATGCACGCGCTCCCGCCGCAGCCGACAATGGCCAACGCCCGCGCCGAGGCCGAGACCGTCATGTTCGGCGCGCTCGACAACCTCTTCAAGTCCACCGGCGTCAAGCCCAAGGACGTCGGCGTCCTCGTCGTCAACTGCAGCCTCTTCAACCCCACGCCGTCCCTCTCGGCCATGATCGTGAACAAGTACAAGCTCCGCGGGAACATCCGGAGCTTCAACCTCGGAGGGATGGGCTGCAGCGCGGGCGTCATCGCCATCGACCTCGCGCGCGACATGCTGCAGGTGCACCGCAACACCTACGCCGTGGTGGTCAGCACGGAGAACATCACCCAGAACTGGTACTTCGGCAACCGCAAGTCGATGCTGATCCCCAACTGCCTGTTCCGCGTCGGCGGCGCGGCGGTGCTGCTCTCCAACCGCGGCGCCGACCGCCGCCGCGCCAAGTACAGCCTGAAGCACGTCGTGCGCACGCACAAGGGCGCGGACGACAAGGCGTTCAACTGCGTGTACCAGGAGCAGGACGGCGAGGGCAAGACCGGCGTGTCGCTGTCCAAGGACCTCATGGCCATCGCCGGCGGCGCGCTCAAGACCAACATCACGACGCTGGGCCCGCTCGTCCTGCCCGTGAGCGAGCAGCTCCTCTTCTTCGCGACGCTCGTCTCCAAGAAGCTCTTCAACGCCAAGATCAAGCCCTACATCCCGGACTTCAAGCTGGCGTTCGAGCACTTCTGCATCCACGCCGGCGGCCGCGCCGTGATCGACGAGCTCGAGAAGAACCTGCAGCTGAGCCCGGCGCACGTGGAGGCGTCCCGGATGACGCTCCACCGGTTCGGCAACACGTCGAGCAGCTCCATCTGGTACGAGCTCGCCTACATGGAGGCCAAGGGCCGCGTCCGCCGCGGCCACCGCATCTGGCAGATCGCCTTCGGCAGCGGGTTCAAGTGCAACAGCGCCGTCTGGCACGCTCTGCGGAACGTCAAGGCGTCGCCCAACAGCCCATGGGAGGACTGCATTGACCGCTACCCTGTGGAGCTCGTCGACGGCTTCCCCACACACAACGCGCAGCAATAGCATCCACATGACCACACCCATGGACGCTCCAATACTGAAATCTTAGCTTGAAATCCTCATCTGGCTAGTAGTGACACAATGGGGGCTGCTTTTCCAGGGCATGATTGCATTGGAAGAATCTCTAGGCTTACTGCAGGTCTGCTCTGTTCGTCAGCATTGGATCTTTGGTGTGTACTTCATGGATCATCCGGTCCAAGGGAGAGCATCGGCCCTGTTGTCGCTGCACCTGTGGTAAGTTTGCTTGTGCAGACTTGTGCTGATGATGGTTGTATGTACATTTGTCTGTTTAGCCATTGATGCCGATTGTCATTTACCAGTACCTGTTTTTTTCTTGTTTGTGAAAACTTTCTACGCCTTTTCCACCGTTAGACCTAACATGTAGATCCTTTTATGATTTATGAGAGGTGGGTAGGAATTGTTTAGGTTAATCTGATAATGTATTTAAAGATCATATATATAATTTTGTAAATAAAGTATGCAATGATGAACAAGAATTAATTCCTACAAGCTACATTAGCTATCAATCTTTATTCTATAAAAAATATACCATTTGTGCATGATCTACATTACCAAACAGGTAAGGGGAAGGACAACTCAAAAAACACACCGGCTACTCGAGAGGATTATTAATTACCAGGGGAACTCGGCCTGCTCTATTGCAATTTGAAAATTGCGATTTGCAAACAAACTAGTCACACGTTAGCATATATTAACTTAACTAGACCTGATAAATGGCTAGAGAAATATTTTTACATGGGTTTGTATTAGATTTTTTAGGTATGCCACGGCATACCAGGACCACCCACTGGGTCCGCCAGTGGTAGGTAGTGGTCCAGACTCAAGAGAATGGGCCGTTCCTTTTATTTTTTACAAAGATGATGTTGGTGACGAAGGAGTGTCTCGAGTGGAGTGTGTCGTCGTATCCATAGAGTGAGTATTTGTGCTGTTCGCTTGGAAATTTTGCTCTTTCTTAGCTATATCACTGGCCTTGATAAACTGAATGCTGATATATGCATCATTTTTTCCCTTCAACAGTTTGTCTTGTTAAAAACCTATAAACCTCTATCAGTTTATCTTGTTGGCACATGTTGTTTCACTTATCTCTATCAGTTTGTCTTGCTAATATCCTTGTTTATTTCCTTTATGAAGGCTAAGTTAACAGATACAGTATTCAGCTAGTTGATATCTCACTTTATGTTATGCGACCATTTATTTGCTGTAAAACATAGGCATGTTTTAGTTGTCACTTGACAAGGAGGAAACTCAGATTCTCATTGCTATGCCCATGGTTTTTTATTCTCTTCTTTTTTTAATAAAAAAGGTGGTGCTATGCAATATAATTATGAAAAAAAAGATATGACATTCAAACTGGTGCTCTTCAATAGATTTGAAAAAACTTGACATTTTTTTTGGTTACCTGGTGATTCCTGCTCGACGAACTATCCTTCTTCTCCGAAAAGGGGATCCTGGGTTATGACGTGCGCGCTGGTGTCAGAGCATGCCATCGATAATCGATGATCCAAAAATCTGTTGCTAGATGAGCTTGAAATGACCACATGCAACCTTGTTTGGGTGTTTCACGATTGATGCTAAATATGAAAAATCTATGTCGAACTTTTTCATAATTGAAGAGCACCTTCTCATCATCAATTAATGGAAGTATCTTCTACCACAAGTCCACAAATGATTTGGATGTCCTTGTTGCTTGAGCCATCTTCTTTTTTTGAAACTCAAATTAAAAAAAATGAAATGCAAACTTGAGCTATCTTCTTATTTGTGCTGAGAAAGGGACAGAAACAACATGCTCGTTATTTTACTATAAAAAGGGCGCATCGTATTATGTCATTGTGGTCTTTAGTTTTGTACCTCACTGTATAAGCAGCTTACTATTAACACTAGTTCCTTTAATTGGCACCAAGTGGAAACCATGACTTTGTGCTTTGCAGAATGCTTAGTCGTTCGGTGCTTTCTTTTGTTGCCTTTTCGTCGTTACTGATAAACGCCAGCCTTTTGGCCGTTGTCTTATAGTTACAGGAAGCGCTCTATTTTTGGATGAGTCTCCTCTGCTCTGCAGTGGAACCCCTGCAGTTTTTTTGCTGTTTTGAAGAGCGCTCGAAGTGCTCATCCCTCCTTCGGAAAAAAATATAAAATATGTAAAGCGAGAACCGCAGCCATGTCCATGTGCAACAAGGCAAGATCTGCATATATGTTGTTTTTTAAAACAGCGAAACCAAGAATCTTGGTACAAGATGAGACGGATGCTAGTGTGCATCATGTTCTTTGCGCTGGGCCACATCATAGGACTTGTTTAGTTCTCAAATTTAGTGTATCAAATTTAGAAGTTTGAGGTCCGTTGTAATTATTGCGTCACTATAGTATTTCGTTTGTATGCGCGAAATTTTTTTCAAAAAATGATTAATTAGTCTCAAAATGTTCGTCTGGCACAGTACAACAAAACTGTGCAATTAGTATTTGATTTCATCTACATTTAGTAGATAATACGTAATCCTGCCATAGTGAAGCAGCCCACCTCTTCCCATGCGTAATCCTGTCTGGACAGAAGTACAGACTGGCTGTTAATCAAGTACTTTACTTATAAACCAGTCAGTGGCGAGTGAAGCAAATGTCCAACCGTTGGATATAATTGCTAATGCTGCCAAGTGCCAGCCGTTGGTTTCTAGGCTTTTTCTTTGGAAGGGTGAGTCATTTGGTGTTTTTTTTGTAGGACTCTGCCAGAAGTTTTAAAAAGGACACTGGACTGACAGAGCTGCCTCGACAGGTGTCTTTGTGTGTCACTGTGGTACATTATTTGACTGAGCTGCTTGTGATTCTGTCATTCTATTCTATGGTTATTACGAGTACCATTTCGGGGAAAAGGAAAGAGAGAATTCCCTAGTTGACACTGAGAAAAGTTACTCGTTCTTTCTTTGACCCTGAAAAAATTTTGTTCCCTATTTGACACCAGAAAACTTACTCATTCCTTATTTGACATTCCATCATGTTTTCCATCCATGAACCGTTAACTCCTGTGCGAAAAGACTATTTTACCCCTCTGTCCTCGTGGGCCCCACTGCAGCCTCTCTTCTCCTTCCTCTCCTTCCCTTCTCACACTCTGGCTGTCGCAACACCTATAATATACTAGTACCAATGCCCGTACGACACGTGCACTATCTTTATTGTGTGGTTATTTTAAACTATTTGGTTGGTTGGTACACGGGTGAGTAAAGAAACTCCATGGTGAGAAAAATAATGTCAAAATGGTAGAAACTCTATAAACATTGTTTTTTTCTTGTTTGTGAAAACTTTCTACGCCTTTTCCACCCGGGACACGGGAGCGAGAGAAGGGAAGGAGAAGAAGGAGAAGAGAGGCTGCGGTGGGGCCCACGAGGACAGAGGGGCAAAATCGTCTTTTCGCACGGGAGTTAACGGTTTATGGATGGAAAACATGATGGCATGTCAAATAAGGAATGAGTATGTTTTTCAGTGTCAAATAGGGAACAAATTTTTTTTCAGGGTTAAAGAAGGAACGAATAACTTTTTCAGTGTCAAATATAGAATTCTCTCAAAAGAAAAGGAGACCATATGCTTGGCAGGTTTCGCAAGGCCCAGCGCACCTGTGCTTAGATTCCATCGCCTGTCCCTCTCACCCTTTGCAGCCGCCTGCTTCTAAAAGATGGGCCGGGATGAGCTGGGGACGGGGGCTCTCAATCCGAAAAGGCTGAAGCCCAATACCAAGAGGGCTGATCTCCATAACACTTGAAAAAAAGTCCATTCAACACCCTCCCGACTATCAACCTTTCTGATTTACAACCCCCAACAAAATCAGATATTTGACTCCCTTCAACTTTCTAAACAGTTAGATTTTGATGCATGATGCAGTGTTCAGAACGTGGTGCCGATAGATCAAAACAAGAGAGGCACATGAACAAGACAGAAATCTAGACGGAATTGTAACTCACAAATTCCTTCTAGTATTCACTGGTAGTAGTAGATAACTTCATCCTCTTTTCCCCTTCGTAAGCCAGGAGTTTTTACATATATAGACCACGCAGGGCCAATCAAAACCAGTATGTGAAAAAACTAGTAAAACTGAAACACTAAATAGGACTCTTAAGCTTCTTATTTAAACCAATAAATACTTTAACTATTAGCCTTCCTTCTGTAGTTGGCATGCACGTCATATCCTCTCCATGAAAGCTAGCATTACTTGCCTGCATCATCCTCCCTGGGCTGGAAAGAACTCGACCTCGAGGTCAAGTTGTCGTCTCCAATTGGATCTCCATGATAGGGCAAGACATGTTTTACATTAAACACATCAGATGTCCGAAGGTGACTTGGCAGTTGCAACTGATATGCGTTATCATTTATCTTTTTCAGAACCTTACATGGTCCAACTTTGCGAGGACTTAACTTATTATACTGTCCAGCAGGGAAACGATCTTTGGTTAAGACAGCCCACACCAAATCTCCGATGTTGAAAACAATGCATCGACGATGTTGATCAGCGGAGGCCTTGTATTGAGCATTGCTTTCATTGATCCTTTGTTGAACTAGCTTGTGAATCACGCCCATCTCACTGACCAATTCATCTGCTCGTTGGCTTTTGTGGCTAATAGAAGGAATAGGTGCTAACTCAAGCACGCCATTTGGTACTCGACCATATACTACTTCGAACGGACAAAATCCAGTAGAACGATTTGGAGTGCGGTTGAAGGAAAATTCAGCATATGGCAAAATTTGATCCCACTTCGATTCACCACTTCGGTTTGACCGTCTGTTTGCGGGTGGTAAGCTGTACTGAAATTTAAGGATGTTCCCATTTTCTTCCATAAAGACCGCCAAAAGTGAGACATGAATTTAGTGTCACGTTCAGAAGTAATACTCTGTGGAATTCCATGGAGAGGCACAATCTTGCGGAAAAATAAGTGAGAAATTTGACTGGCATCTGATGTCTTTCGACAAGCAATGAAATGGGCCATCTTGCTGAAGCGATCGACAATAACAAATATCGAATCCACTCGTCGTTGTGTACGCGGAAGGCCCAGGACAAAATCCATACTAACATCTGTCCAAGGTCCAGTAGGTGTCGGCAATGGCATATATAAACCGGCATTGGTAACTACTCCTTTCGAAACTTGGCAGGTATGACACCGTGCAACAAATCTTTCCATATCTCGGCGAGCGTGAGGCCAAAAATATTGTTGCAATAATAATTCTACAGATTTATCTCTACCACGATGACCCTCATTGTGAATCTCCTTGATAATCACATCTCGCACCGAACAATCAGAAATACAAAGTTGTGTGCCACGAAAAAGAAACCCATCCTGTATTGTATACTCTGCTGATTTCTTTGCTTGGGCAGCTTCGAAAACTTTACTAAAGTAAGGATAAGTAGCATACAGCTCAGGAATATTGTCAAAGCCAACAACTTTGATTTGTGTTATGCTAAGGCAATGTGTTCTTCTACACAATGCATCAGCCACCTTATTTTGTGTGCCAGACTTGTGTTTGAGAACAAAGTTGTACTCCTCAAGAAAGTTAGCCCAGCGTGCATGCTTACTGTTCAGGTTAGCCTGACTTCGGATATGTTTCAGTGCCTCATGGTCGCTGTAAAGAACGAACTCTTGATGTAGCAAGTAATGGCGCCAATACTGCAAAGCTCGAACAATTGCATATAATTCAGTTTCATAAGTGGAATACCGTAGTTGTGCACCTGTTAATTTCTCACTAAAGAAGGCCACAGGGTGAGACCCTTGACTTAGAACAGCTCCAATTCCTGTTCCTGAAGCATCACAATGAACTTCAAATAATTTTTCAAAATCTGGCTTCAAGCGCGGCCTCTGTTAATGCAAAGACACGACTTTGTTTCATGCAATCAGTAAAAGGACCCATGATTGTGCTAAAATTCCGAATGAATCGGCGATAGAAAGAAGCAAGACCATGAAAGCTACGAGCTTCAGTCTGAGTACATGGAGCAGGCCAATTTTGAATGGCTTCAACTTTGCTTGGATCTGGTTTTAAGCCTTTTTCTGACACAATGAAACCCAAAAAATTAACAGATGTAGTCATCAACTCACACTTGTTTGGGTTTGCATATAGTTGCTCACGTCTTAATGCAGACAAGACTTGTCTCAAATATTGCAGATGTTGTGACATACTATTACTGTAGACTAGTATATCATCAAAATATACTACAACAAACTTGCCAATGAAAGGTTGCAACACATGATTCATCAACCTCATGAATGTACTCGGAGCATTAGAGAGGCCAAATGGCCTTACTAACCATTCATAAAGACCATCTCTTGTCTTGAAAGCAGTCTTCCACTCATCGCCCGGATGAATTCTCAATTGGTGATAGCCACTCTTTAAATCAATCTTGGAAAAATATGAGAGCCCCAGCTAGATTATCCAACATATCATCCAAGCGAGGAATTGGAAACCGATACTTAACAGTGATCTTATTGATAGCCCGACAGTCCACACACATACGCCAAGATCCATCCTTTTTTGGTGTCAGCAATACTGGGACAGCACAAGGACTCAGACTAGGACGAATGAATCCCTTATCAAGTATTGGTAATTCTTGTACTTGTCTATTGAGCTCCGTGTACTCTGTTGGATTCATGCGATAAGCTGGACGCTTTGGCAAACTCGCACCTGGTATGAGATCAATGCCATGTTGGATGTTTCTCATGGGAGGTAATACAGAAGGGAGCTCTTTGGGGAATACATCAGAAAGTTCGTTAACCAAGTCTTGTGCCTCTTTTGGTATGGTGATGGCATTTCTCTGCTCTGCAACTAGCAGCAAGTAAACATCACCTCCATGTGAATCATGCAAAAATTGCTTATAACATACCAGATTTGTAGCCCCAGATGATTCACCACCACTTGTTGTAGTTTCCTCATCAATATTCACTGGATGTAACACAAACTTTTGTCCATTTTTGGAGACAGTATATGAAAGTGCATCTAGGCACTTATGTGTTTTGGTGATTTGTGTGACAACATGATTAGTGATTTAACTTGTTTGCTTGAGTATATGAGCAGGTTTTTATTATCAAATGATATTCATGTAATATATTTGTTGATAAGTAAAGGTGCTCATCATTGGTTTATATTGGTGTAAATGCAAACAAGTGTATGTGATCCCATGCAACCAATAGAGGCAATGACAAGTAAAGGGAAATGACAAATGAGACATATGTTGGGCTCATTTAAAGGAAGCTTGTCAAAAGATATTGGTAGGTCTCATTTAGAAGAAGCTTGTCAAATAACTTTGGGACAACTCAATTGAAGACATGGATTTTAATGTGGATTTCATGTGGATGCAAAGCAAAGCCAAACTTAAAGTGGTAAGATAGGATGGAAGGGATCAAACTAGATGGCTAGTGACGAGGCACTAAAAGAGGTGAAGGACAAGAGTTGTCTTGTGGCCGAGGAACTTTGCTAGGGTGAAGGAACTAGTATTGCGGATCGATCCCTAGACATTAATCTAGCCTCATCTAGTAAAGCAATGCAATGCATCCAATCATTGTTGAATCATATGAAGAAGTGGCTTATGAATTGGTATAGATTAGTGATCATACACTTGGAAATTCTAAGTCACTAGCTCAAGTGGGATTCGGTGTTTCATGGCCAAAGACCACAAGAAGACCAAGAAGGAAGAAAAGGCAAGAATTGGGTGGCGTTAATGAAGACATAAAAGCTCAAGTAGAGGTTTTATTTATTATTTGCAATCTTGAGTATAGGAATGCCGTACTATCAAGAGGGATGCAACATTAGTTGTTTGACTACACAACAAAAAGTGCTCATAGGTCAACCCATGTGAGATAGCCTTTGAGAAGAGTGTTTTGAGGTTTAGTGTGCTGAAAGTGCCAAAACGAGGATGACCGGTTTTGGAAACCAAGTGTGATGTCAGGTCCCAAACCGGTCTGACCGGTTTGGGAAACCGGTCTGACCGGTTTTCGACAGGTATAATGGCTAGTTTTTGTGTGTGGGGTATTTATACCCCCTAGCCCTCACCTTTGAGGGCTGCTGGTTCATTTGGGTCTCTTGGGCGACCAGAAGTAATTCAAGCACCAGCTAGCTCTCCCCAAGCCTCTCTTTGTGAGAGTTGGTTGAATTTGTTCATATCTTTGGATTGGGTTGAGAGAGGGATTGTGTGTGAGCAATAGAGACCTAGAGAGCTAGCAAACTCAGTGAGGAGTGAATCCATAGCTTGAGCACTCATGGTTGAGGTCTAGCAACGTGTTGAAGCATTTGTTACTCTTGGAGGTGAAGCCAAACCTTGACACCATACCGACACACACCTCCAGTTTTTCTTATGATGTTTAGGATGTTAAAGTTCTTATATGTGGATACAATCACCATCAAAAGAAAAGAAAGAAATCACAACCAACCCATCGGGTACTCTTGTAAAGATAAAAGAAGTTCAATTTGGTATCTATGTGAATATGACCGCAAGTCACCTTATGTTTTTTTAAGTTCATGAATAAATCTCGTTTATAGAAGTGTTTAAATAAAATCTTATACATATGCATGTTGTGTAGACGCTAATCTCGCCGATGGTACTTACAAGCTTGTGCCGGAGACTGATAGACAAGAAGGAGCTAGTTGGACCTGCTAGAAATCATCTACTGAAGCACTCCACCAAGTTTCATTTGTGCTAGAGCTCGAAAGAGGGATTAATTTACTTTCTAGTGTTTCTCGGTCAGAAACCGTCTGACCGGTTTCCCAAACCGGTTTGACCGGTTTTGGTTCTGACTTAGTCATATTTCCAGCAAAAGTTGATCCGGAGTATCCAGAGGTGTTGCGGAGTCTCCGGCCTTAACCCTGGAGTATCCGCCATACCCTCGGAGTATCCGGAGTTGAACTGACAATTTGTTTTTCAGTGTTGGAAATTTGCAGAATCACCTATTCACCCCCCTCTAGGTGACATCACGGTCCTTTCAGTATATGTATTTTTTCTTCCATCATGCAAGGCATATCGATCATACTGCCAGGGCCTTCCCAAAATGAGATGACTAACATCCATATCAACCACATCACATTGGACCTCGTCAAAGAATTTGTTACCAATAGAGAAGGAAACTAAACATCGAAAGTGGACTTTCGATACTTTATCAGATTTAAACCACCTCATGTTATAAGGATGCGGATGCTTGATTTTCTCGAGTCCAAGTTTCTTAACAGCATCTTCAGATATTGTGTTCCCCCAGCTGCCATTATCTATAATGACATGGCATACTTTACCACCCATGGTACATCGAGTGTGGAATAAACTCCGACGTCGCTGCATGCTCAGTTACAAGCATTGCACCTGTATCTCCACCTAGCTCAATCTTCTTCTCATGTTCGTCTGCATAACTGTCATAAACAGGATCATCTTGCTGCTCATTTTCGTCATCAAATTCAGCCATTAATCCTTTACCATCCCAGCTATTGTTCTTGGGACATTCCCTTTGCAAATGTTCAGATGAACCACACTTAAAACAGCGGCCACTTCTTGGCTTTGATGATTCTGCTGTTGTTTTTGGCTTAGGTGCAGAATTTATTTGGTGTATATCTCTGCTTCCTGCTGACTCTGTTATTGCCCGAGATGCAGAGCTATTGAAGCGCCATGCTCGCTGTTGTTGTGTCTCGATAGTGATAGCCCGTTGGTATGCTTCTGAAACTGTGAAGTGTGTATGCAAAGCCAACACATCTCGGATAGATTTACGAAGGCCACCAATATACCTTGCCACCAATTGACCCTTGGAGTCACTTAAGTCATTACGTGAGACCAATTGGTAGAACTCATCTGTATATTCATTCACGCTCCTAGTGTCCTGACGGAGGTTCTGGAGCTGCAAAAATAGTGCTTCCTCATAATAAAATGGAAGAAACTCACACTGCATTTTTTCCTTCATGGCATACCATGAATCAATCTTGCTCTTGCCACGAACTCTACGGCTCTTTTCAAGATTTTTCCACCAAACTGAGGCACGCCTTTTCAGTTTCACTGCCACTGCAGGGACACGCTCCTCATCTGGAACTCCTGCATACTCAAATATACGCTCGACTTGATCAAGCCAATCATCAAAATTTTCAGCAGATAGACCTCCAGAAAACTCTGGTAAATTAACTCAAAAGCAACGACGATGGTTGCCATCGTGCTCAGCGGCAGCTCGGTTGTCACGCCGACGCCTCGCAAAAGGATTGACATCAGGATGCCTCAGGTTACTTTCTGAAGAGCCGTCACTGCCATAATCAGCATCTTCATCACCCTGATCTTCTGGCATGTCCCTCCATCGCCTAGTGTCAGCAATTTCAGCCATATGAGTTTGCATGACTGCCATCTGCTGTACTAGGGTTTGCACTTGACGTCTCAACTCCCGGTCTTGATCCCTCAATCTAGCATCGATGTCCTGCAGGTTTCGAAAACGACGGGGAGATCCATCGTGAGACTCCTCATCCATCTCAGCATCATGAGCATTCTGCTGGGCTGGACGGCCTCGATTCCTTCGCCTTCCTGCCATGGACTCGAACCTCCGCTCTGAATACCAACTGATGCAGTGTTTAGAACGTGGTGCCGATAGATCAAAACAAGAGAGGCACACGAACAAGACAGAAATCTAGATATGGAATTGTAACTCACAAATTCCTTCTAGTATTCACTGGTAGTAGTAGATAACTTCATCCTTTTTCCCCCTTTCGTAAGCCAGGAGTTTTTACATATATAGACCACGCAGGGCCAATCAAAACCAGTATGTGAAAAGACTAGTAAAACTGAAACACTAAGTAGGACTCTTAAGCTTCTTATTTAATCCAATAAATACTTTAACTATTAGCCTTCCTTCTGTAGTTGGCATGCACGTCATATCCTCTCCATGAAAGCTAGCATTACTTGCCTGCATCAGATTTACACCTTTTGTGGCTCCGATCATGATTTTCTCTGTATAGTTCGAAAGGCCAACTAGACTTTATCCAAAAAATTATAGAATATTTTTTTCTTAAAAAGCATATGCAATTAAAAATACTCCGGTCTTTGAAAAATCAATTTAGCTTAAAAAAGTTTATAACCAGCTCTATATTTTTTCTAAAAGCATATGTTTCTAAAACACTATACTTCGAAATTAACAGGGTATTATGTAGCATGTATATTTTTCCCGGGCGGGGGGATATATAGCACGTATCTACTACTACCTCCATCTTAAATTATAAGATATTTTGAATTTTCTAGCTATGCAAATTTTGCTGTAAATTTAAATATACATTGTACCTAAATATATATACTATTAAAAATTAAATCGACTGAAATGGGGAGAGTAGTACAACAATAATAAGTTAACTTAACCATGGTCTGCATTAAGAGTGAAAATGGTACGGATATTTTCCGACCGTATCCGAATCCGTATTCATTTGGAGGGGTTTATATCCGTCCGAATCCGAATTCGGATAGTTAGTATCCGTTACCGATCCGAATCCGAATAGTTAAAGTTGGATATTTAGAATGATATCAATTCCTATATTATTCGTCATAAGTGGACACTATCCGAATCCGATCCGGATCTGAGAGAAAAAAATTATCTGAATCTGTATTCGGCGATATCCGTAAGTGTTCGATCCGTTGAATGTAAAGCCCGAGAGAAGGCCGAGGCAGCATAGATATGAGTCTAACTGTCAACCTCGAGTCCTGAGGTTCAGGGCCCTCGGCGGCATGCAACATCCAAAGCCTGTGTTTAGTTCCCCATCCCATCACCAAAATTCCTAAAATTCTCTCTCCAAACATCACTATCCAACTATCACATCAAATCTCTCTCTTCATGCATGGAATACTAAACGTGGGTAAATAAAAAAACTAATTGCATGGTTTTGATGTACACGACGAGACGAATCTTTTGAGCCTAGTTAGGTCATGATAGGACAATGTTTACCACAAACAAACGAAATGTGCTACAGTACGCTACAGTGTCCGATGTGACATTTTTTCTAAACTTTCTCTTACGCTTTTTGGAACTAAACACAGCCAAAGTTGTAGAGTACTATCCTTTCCAAAGGGTGGGCCACTGATGGGTCATGTCACGTGGGCCTTCTTCCTACCGTTATCCCCGATGGCCATGGATACAGATAAACAGCAGCGGCAGTCGGCAACAATCCTTTACGGTCAGACGATCGACGTCGATGGCGACGTAAACCGCGGGGAGACGCTTTGGTCCTCCACTTAACTTATACTGATTATACTGATGGCTTATGCTAATTTATTATGAGAAAAAAATATTGTTGACGCAGCTTTTCAGGGCCTATCATCGATCGCGCGGCACACAGCTAATCAAATCATCCGCGTTTGCTAAACACAGTGCGTGATCACTGATCAGCTGCTTAACGCATGTCACGCACTCACCCACACATCTCGATTAATTTGGTCTTTAGTGTTCATTTAGCTGGTGGCCGGTGGCGTTGGTGCTGATTTATGCTGAAAGAAAAATACTGTTGGATGACTGATAGTGGCTGGTGGCTTGGTGCTGATTTCTGCTGAGAGAAAAATTACTGGTGGTTGGTACTGATAAGTCAAACGAAAATGGCGCAGTGTAATGTTACATATGGGTGACTGTGTGTACTCCGTCTGGGTGCAGAGATTTGCAGCTCCCCCTCGGGCCCGCTCCACTCGCATTGTGCATCATGCACTTCAGTTTCGTAGTCCTCATCGATCAGTGTTTGTATACGTATTTCTTTCCCTTTGTGAATAAAAATGTACAAGTTTATGGTGATGCTATATATAATACTACAATCATACAGAGCCTAACGCACCCTTTTCAGCAAGAGCGTCATGGTTGATTGCGAGAATACGAGAAGCATCACGCGGCTGGGTTAGTCCCTAGCTACAAACCCAGATGTTCAGTATCAGTATACGGAGTAGGTCAGATCATGAATGGTTCAAACCTTGAGAAGAGAGACGAGCCCAGAGAACTACTCCTACAGCATTATCTATCGCTTCCCAAAAGATACCTCTCAGCTCGACCTTAGCTAGCACTGCCTTAATCTACTCCCTCTCTCCTCATCTGAAAAATAAAGCCAACAAACTGAAGGGATCATGGTCAAGCAGGGGGTCTAGATAGTACATGCATGCATGCATGAATATACATGTGTTCCACAGGCAATCAACAAACGAGACACCAATCTCTAGGCCAGCCCTGGCCGTGTCGGGGCAACTTTTTGAAACGACGGTCTCCTCGGCCGGACGGATCGGCTGCACAGCCCTTCACACCCAACACACAGTATATGCATGCTTGTTCTCAGCGCATGCATATGGCACCTACTTGTACGTAGTTCTCCGCGGGTATTCTCTCAGCTGATCAGCTTTAGTCATCAGTCTCTTTTGTTTACTGGAGATGCAGTAGATGCAGCACAGAGCACAAGGCACGCAAAGCTACGACAAAACCTCTGTCACGCAGGGCGAGCTTGCTGTTTGGCATTGAGCTGATGAATATCCGCCACACGACAAATCCAGGCAAGTGTCCGTACTTGAGAAAGCTTTACCTACTCGCCTCTCTGCACGACTGCACCCGCATTTTCACTCTGAACTTGCATTGCACCTTCAGAAGTGAAATGTCCTTTTGTCGGGGACATCTAAGGGGTCCCCTAACCACCGGGAATAATCACCCTTAGAAAACACCTAACCACCGGCGGCCCAGCAAATCACCCGGGCAGCGCGGCCCGGTGCCGCTCGCCGCGGCGTAAACGACCATCCCGGCTTGATTCGCCTCAAGGCCCAAAGAGCGAGCGCCATGACCGCCTCGCTTGAGGGTCTTCGACCCCCTCGGGCAGGCATGGCCGCATTTCCGCCTCGCTCGAGGGTCTTCGCCCCCCTCGAGCGGGCACGACCCCGCGTCCGCCTCGCTCGAGGTCCACACGCCTCCTCGAGCGGATGGACCACTCTGTCCTGCTCGAGGTCACCCCTCTATTCACTGTGGCAACGCCCCGCCGCTCCGCCTGGCAAACACATTTAATGCCGCGACCTACCGAACGCCCAAGTCAAAGGATGGGGACGGGACTCCGCCCTGCTCCACGTCGCTGACACGGTCAGGTCCACTGTGCCACCTGCCCCTGGCGCTGTGCTGACGCTTCACCACTATGCGGGCAGGCACGGGTCACTCCACCGCACTGTGCCAACTGCTCCCGTACTTCCTCCACCTCCAAGCCCTCGAGCGGGCAGGT
>OAMR01000423.1:26107-77109 GCA_900205405.1 Echinochloa crus-galli
GCTGGAGGACCTGCCACCCCTCGAAGCCGCTCCAGGACAAGACCAAGGACGGCCACGACGCCCGAAGAAGCCGGAGCTCGCCATTAAAACGCCGCTCGGAACCAAGGACGACGGCACGCCCGGCGCCACGCTCTCATAGTACACCCTCCTCCGTAGCACGTACTGTGCTCGTACTTGTACCCCCTCCGGGCCGCTTTCCTCCCTCCTTGGACTATAAAAGGGGGGAGAAGGCGCCGGCCAAGGGAGAGGGACGGACGGACACTGAGGGAGAACGACGAACAAGACATAGAACGATCAATAGATTCAAGCACATCCCTCAAGAGATCAGCATCCTTAACTTGATCTTGAATGCTTTTCTGCAGCAAGGAGAGGATCTCTTTCAATTTTGTTTGGTTTTCTTCTGACAGAGCTTGACCAGAAGATGTCTCTTCCCCTTGTTCAACAACGGCCGGAACCAGGATAAAATCCCTTGAGTCATTGTGCTAGCTCTTGCATCAACCGGTGAGGGACGGGACACAACGCATTCTGTTAGGCGTTGAGGTTGGTCGGCCAATCTCAGCACCGACACCTTTGTATTAAATTATTAAATTAGTTAAAACCTTATTTTAAAACATTGACCACAGATATCAATAAGTGGAAAAAGTGTTTACTGAATTTCATATGCGCGAAAATAATTTTATATAGGTAAAGTTTATCAGATGTATACTTACTACTGTATGTATATACATGGTTGTGCCAGTTCGGGAGCCGGCAGTAGTGTACTGGCAGCCACACGCACGCAAGTGATCATTGATCTGTGAATCTGTCGCCTGGTGCGTCCTCTCTCTCCCACACGTACGTACGTGCGCAGCAAATCAGAAACTGCAGCCAGATGCAGTCGAGCTGGCCGTGGTGTCGGGTCGGGCCACTTTAATTTGGCGGATGGCCTGCGGCAAATGGAATCATGGGCTCCATCGGCTTTGGCTTTCTCTGCGACCGATCCCCCGCCACCTTTGACCTAACCAGTCGTCTCGTCCGACAGGAACAAGGACAGAAACAAAGAGATGTGTAAACTGAATTTAACTGAAAACGGCGACATCAGGATAAATAAAATTTGATCGAATAAGCTGGGATTCGATCGAATGGGAAAGCCAATCATGAGGCAGCCACGCAAAATCATACCGAACGATCATTCCGATTCGATTCGATTCGACCCGGGGCTTTTTTGAACGGTCGATGAATCGAGGGGGGCTCATCATGGCTGGCATTGGGGCTTGGCCATGCACGCAAATGCAAATCCATCCATCCCTTCCATGCAAGGACGCAATAATGCCTCCACGTCTTTTCTCGGGGTTTTATCCAGCTGCAGCATGGATGCAAGCTAAGGATGGTTTGCGGCCTCTTTTCCCTTTTGCTTCTTTCGATTTTCTTCTTTGTTTCCCTTTTTCCGTTTATAGCCCCAGGGCGGGGCTCTTTGTTTGGCTCTTCCTTTGTTGTTCACCCCGAAGTTTGCAACGCCCTGCTCCGTTTGATAGTGTAGCCAAACGCCGGGACACGCTTTTCATTTTTGCAAAGGAAATTAAAGCAGGGACACGACGTTTGGTGTGTGTATCCGTTGTGCCATCCTACTAGGAAGATGAATGTTTTTCCTCGCCTAGCACGGTATCCTCTCTCTAGTCATTTTTCCCACATGAATGACATTTTTGGATTTTTAAAATATTTTAAACATTCGCATTACACTACTTCCGAGGTTTGGAAAAACAATACAAGTAGATTTGTCCGAAAACGTATTTTACAAAAAAAAATAGCAATTGTACTATATTTTCTAATGAAAATAGTTTACGTTTTGGACAGCGAACGGCTAGACCATTCCTCATACGGAGTACTGTATGTGATTGGGTCATTGGTGAGAGTATCTCATGGGCAGGTGGTATGAAACCAAACATTTTTTTTTGCATATCATTTGATGATGTACTACTGTACCTTTTTTTTTAGAATAGGGATGTACTACTGTACCTAGCGATAGACCACTGTGTGAAGCGTATCCATCCCACGGATCCACAGGTACATCAGCACAGGGGAGGAGGAACAGATCGGACTGTGCGCCTCGTGATCGGCGACGTGCGATTCGACTGCTCCGCCCCTCCTCCAAGTACAGCAGCACCACGCCCCCGCGTCCCCAGGCTTTGCATGCCGCCAGCCGTCGGAACGCATGGGAGACTGCTCCCCGTTTCACGTGGCCGGGCGCGGCCGGCCTCGCCCTCCCTTTTGACCGCCCCTGGCGCCCTCCCCTTCCCTTGACCGCAGGCAGTTTGCCGCAGAGCAGAGCGCGAGCGCCCGCCGCCCAGACCCAGTGGATGTGGAGCCCGGCCGCCAGCCGACACGCAGGCAGACATGCGCGCCGGCACACGCGCCACGCCGCACCGCATCGCGTCCTCGCTTCCCGCGCCGCGCGCACCACCACCAAATCCAGCCAACCCGCACTGTCCTTATAAAACCACCGCGGCCACATGCCAATGCCACCACGAGCAGCAGCTCCACTCCACGCCTCCAGTCCACCTCGTTCACCCGCGTCCGCCAGTCGACACCGCCCGCTCGAGATCGCGGCCGTCAGCCGTGCCGAGCTGCTCCTGCCACGAGCGTTCGAGCTGAGCGGCCGGGCCAGCCGACAATCCCTCGGTCACCTCCCTGCTGCCGCTACGGTCCAATCCGTATCCCGATATATACCACGCCGACCGCTGCAAGTAGCAGCTGCTACCACGGGCCGTGCGGTAGTTGTGGCCTGCCCGTACTACTGTAGTTGCCACGCCACAGGATGCTGCAGGAGCTTGCGCCGTGCGCGTGCGGGCGGCTCTACGCCGGAGGCTGCGGCGGCCGGTGCGCGGGCGCCGCCGCGTCGTCGGCCTTCTCGATGATGCTGTTCCCCATGGGGCCGGAGGGGCGCTGCTACAGGGAGGAGGGCGGCGGGGCGGTCGACTGCACGCTGTCGCTCGGCACGCCGTCCACGCGCCGGGCCGAGGCCGGCGTCGTCCACGCCCACGCGCGCGCAGGCGGCGGTGCCGCCCCGTGCAAGGAGTCGGCCGGCCGCGGCTCGCCGGCGGCCCGGCGGTGCGCCAACTGCGACACCACGTCCACGCCGCTCTGGCGCAACGGGCCGCGGGGACCCAAGGTTCGTGGCGTGGCGTGGGCGCGCCGCGCGCGCTCACCCCTTGTCGTTGACACGGCCACATTTTCCGCATGGTGCCGTTCGTGCTACCGTGCCATGCATTGGACGCGTCGCACGTTGATCTCACCAAGTTCCTTTTGCCTTGTGTGTGCTTTGCAGTCGCTGTGCAACGCCTGCGGGATCCGGTACAAGAAGGAGGAGCGGCGCGCCGCGGCGGCCGTCGCGCCGGCGCCGGCGCCGCAGGACGGCGGGGTCGGGTCGTACGCGTGCGGAGGCTACGCGCGGCAGCAGCCGCTGCCGCCGCAGTGGGGGTGCTACGGCGCGGCCGCGACGAAGTCGGCGTCCTTCGGGATGTATGGCGGCGGCGGTGGCGACGTCGTCGACGCGGCGGCCGACGGGCCCTGCCTGTCGTGGATGCTCAACGTGATGCCCTCGTCGTCGCCGGCGTTCGCCGTCCGGGAGAGGCCCACCCTGTTCCAGTACTACTAGCACTAGCCTACTGACAAGAGTAGTAGCGTGACTTGTTTAATCAGTTCGGAAATCAGATCACCACGATGTTTTGCATTGTACTGCTACTAGGACTAGTCGACTAGATGACCAACATGCAAATGCAAGTTTGGAAGTGAAGCCCGTGTGCCAAATTACGTGTTCTTTAGATTTCGTCTCTGATTTAACTAACAAGTACTTTTCACTGTTCAGTAATCATCACACCATTTGCTCCCAAAAGGTGAGTGGATATAGACGACGGCGGCAGAGATGTTGGCATGTTGCACACCTTTGCGCAGTGTGAGGTCACTCCAACGATCAATCATCACTTGCAATGCATGACTGTTGACTGCATACATTTGGGGACCCACGAAAGGATCCTCCTTTTGGTTCAGTCTACAGTTTTCTACTCCAGTTGCTTCCTGTTTAAATTGACCCTACCTTGTCAGAACAAGGCCTACACTGTCAGTTAGCAGAAGTGTTAATGGGACTAAACTGAAAAAAAAATGCTAAAAGCAACCGGCTTCAAGAAATGTGCTTGAAAATTTTGATTGAACAGTACAACAATCTGCTAGTGTTTACATTGTATATTTGAACCAATGTTTGCACTTTATTTTAACAACTGCTGTTGATCGTACAATGTTGATGGGAAAAAAAAGGAAAACAATACAAGAGTCACTGCACAAGCATTTACATGTCTATTTGGGAACAACTAAAATACATCGTGTAAAACCTCATGTACAAAACATTGTATGGACAGAAAGAATGCATGGCCTTCATCCAGTGATTTGGCTAGGCAAAGAATAGCCAAGAACACTGATTATGTGAACCAATACTTGACATCTAAAGCGACAAAAAACTCGAAGAACCATTCCATGTGTTGTTGATGAATGCTGGAGCTCAGCGGAATGACCACTGTATCTCCTCAAGGGTTCTTCCCTTTGTCTCTGGCACCCAAAGGATGACGAACACAAGAGTGAAAGCACTCACAATCATGTAGGAGGTAAACGTACCTGTACAATTTGGGAACAAAGATAACCTGTGTAAGGCTTGATGGTTCATATATGATCCCTGCTCTACAAAAGAGAGAAGCAAATGTATACGGACCTCCAGCATTCCAGCTTAGCAGCAAATTTGCTGTCATTGTTATTCCAAACGATGTCAACCAGTTGGCTAGTGTCGCGAAGCTTCCCGCGAGACTCTTGATGCTAACCGGGAGGATCTGACAAAATGCAAAGTTTTGAATAAGCCTTACAGATTGCTTACAGCATGTGCCTGAGAGCACTTGCTCCAATTATGTAATAAAATAGTGTTCTTCGGTGGAAACCTAAAACTGGGAGAGAGGCATCTTATGCACTATATCAGCTATGTGATAAGGTACTATACCTCAGACATTATGATCCATGGAATGGCACCCATACCGAAGGAAAAGGCAACGATATAAGCCTGACAAGAGAGTTTGAGTTAGAATTTATGGCAGACTCCACATTTAGAAATAAAATGTTCAAAAGAAATGTAATTGATAGACATACCACGAGACCAACTAAGGACACCATACTTAAGATGTTATATAAGTCAGAGTCATGTGAAATATTATCCTGAAATGAATAAACCGTGTTAAGAAAGAAGAATATCCAGTGTATTGAGATGAAATACCCTGCAATAATAATGCAGCAGTACAAAGAGCATAGACAGAGCAGCTATGTTCTCATCAGAATCTTATCGCAAAGGAACCAGAACATACCTTGATGAAAAATACAACAGCAACTGCAAGAAGGCTTAGTGTCATCCCAGCAGCAGAAATCTGTATTTTGAAGTGGCATTAAACTAAGCTACAGAAAACTTACAAACTAAAGGTTTTAGAGGGAAGCAGAAGTTACAATAAGGAGGATTCGTCGGCCAGCTCTGTCCAAGAACGTGGTTGTAACACCAGTGGCAAGAACCTGATGGAATGCTGACATGTTGTTAGAATCTTAATATAAAATACAGAGGGGCTAGATCAGGTCTGCCTAGTTATTAGTTACATGCCTGAATAGCTCCAAGTACAAATGTGTCCAGGTCACTGTTCTTGAGCCCTGAAGAACTTTGACTGTTAGATTTAAATATAAAGTCTATAATTGACTACACTAGCACTGTTGTACAACGACAGAAGAGATATGATACTTGTACAATAAACAATGAAATCCCATCATTCGTCAAGGATTCAAGGCCATCAGAACCATGTTATAACTTACAAGGAGATTCATTTATTAGCTTTCTTAACATAAGTGTGTTAACCTGTTAGGGACATTAAGGCCACTTTATCCACTTTCACTGTTTTGGTATTTATAGTCCACTATACTATTCCTTGCATCTGGCAAAAAATATTGCCAATTAGATTCTTATGTTGGTTATCTAACAAATTATTCCCGTAATGCTCCAGTTATTTGCAAGTTATCCAAAATTTCTTCCTAAAATTTATTAGGCTCAACTAGTAATGAAAACACAAGCCAGTGAACAAATGCACAGCTTACCTGCAGCTTTGAAGATGCTACCTGCATAAAATAGTATACCGTTTACTCCACTTAATTGTTGCAGCACAAGCAGGCCAATTCCTAGCTGCAAGAAGTTGTAGCATTGTTCAAACTGACTATTACAAAATGCGATTAGTAATTGGTAAGATATAAGGAGAAGTTAAGTTACAATTAGGGGCGTGCGGAATTTCTTTTGGTTCAACTCTTGAAAACGGATTGTAGTCCTTTTGTTTGCTGATGTTACTGCTCTCTGCATAATGAAGATTGAAGCTAAAAGTTAATTGCATTGATTCCAGAAGAATGAAGTACATATAGCCGCGTGCCCGGTGTTAAGAAAATATAATACCCAAAGTGAGGATTGTTCACATAAAAATTGTGTTTAGTCAGTCTAGAAGAATGGAAGAAAATGCATGCCTTTATATCATTCACTTCTGCAGTGATGTCAGCATCGAATCCCCTCAGAACTTGTAGAGAAGTCTCGCAATCGTCCATCATATTCATCTTTGCCTAGACATATAAGAAAAATAAGTGGCATGAGAAATTTCAGTTTGGCGTAATGGTTCACAGGTTCAGAGTTCACTATCCAACTTGTGCATATATTAATACCAGCCATCTTGGAGATTCTGGAATGAAGAATAGTCCAGGTATCAACACTATGCAGGGCAAGGTTCCTACAAGCATAACACCACACACTTTAGGATAAAATTACCTGAGATAGGGTCTAAAATAAAAATAAAAATTGCCTAACATATTTCTGTTATCAATTTATATTTGCTCAAATCTATTAAGTTGCATGCACAGACATTAAAATCCAAAAGCCTAAACAGATGGGGAAAAGTGGTCAATTCACTTATACTTGAACACTTCCTCTCACAAGTGGGCTCTCCTGGGCTTCAAACATGGAAATAGGAGTCTGCTGCAATTATTTTATATAATTGCACCCGCTAGGATTCGAATTCGAGACCTCTGAATTGATTCCATATTGAATTGCAGGAACCGACCAGAGCAACCCAAACGCCTAAACTTTTTTTTAGAAGAAACCCAAAAGCCTAAACTGATGGGAAAGGTGGACCATTCACTTATACTTCAACGAAATCATTAGCAGGTGTTGATCGTGCAGCTGAAATATCAGAGTTGAAGTGCAGACTAACAGCAATAACAATAGCAGATTAATTAATGTCTCAGCATTTAGCCACATTACCTATGACAGCAAGAAGCCTCCAAGGAACAAACATACCGAGCAAATAGGCAAACATGATACCAAGGGTTACAGACAACTGTAGAATGAGCAATTGCACAATGAGGTCGGCATAAACAAGCCTAAGTGCTTGCCTCACAGAAGGACAAAGATGCTTGTGAGTATGAGCAAACCTGGTTCACAGAGCCAAGAGCTCCTCTCATGTTCTGAGGAGATATCTCTGCTATGTATACTGGTACCTGGTGTCATGAAATTCACATACCAAAATTAGCTGTTTTAATCAATCCATGCTCACATTGTTATTTGCCAATAAAAATAAACTTTATAGGGATGGATCACTTTGTCTAAAAGATATTGACATCTCAGTTGATGTTCTTTTTTAACTTGGGACAGCTTAAACAGCACAAGTACTCAAACTCTGAAGGCATTATGGAATTCCCTTAAGGCATAAATCTAATCTCCTATGTAGAAAAATACTCAGGCATGGAGTTGGAGTACTACTATACTAACCACATAGGAAATGATACCGACACCACATCCTTCAAGCAATCGTCCCATATACAGAAATGAAGAGTCCTGTAGAGCAGAGATCAACAGTCATCAAGCTTATGTTGTTACCCGTCAAGCAATGTCTGGAGGTAAACTAAGGAAACACTTAGTACCATACTTTTGCGAAGGAGATTGCAAGCCAACCAATGATGTTTGGAATTGCTGCAATCATTAACGACTGCAAAAACATTTAGTTAAGCTCGTTAGTGTAGAAGAGTACAGCTTCAGTGAGATTAATAGTTGATGTTGTCAAACATTGAATAAAAACTAAAAAGACAGGACTTTGGTATATATACACCTTTTCTTCCCAACCGCGTGATTAATGCTGGCAACATCAATGGCATAGATAACTAACGAATTTATGAGCATAGAAATTAAGGTCATAGCCGGATTTAGCTAAGATTACAAGAAATTCTACTTTTAATTTCAATAGGCAAGCCGTACATACAACTCTGAACTCTCTGCACAGATATCCAAACCAAAAAAAAAAGGAAAAGGAAAAGGTGATATTAACCCTCGTTAACTCTCAGCAACAAGTACATGAAGAAAAGGAGCTAATTTCTCACCCCTTTACGGCCAACGTACTCAGCCATCTGGCCGCTGGTGATGGCCCCGACCATGGCGCCCACATTGGACAGCGAACCGAACACCGAGAACTGCGGGGCACGGCCAATTGTTTCAGACAAGAAGAAACTTCAAAGCAGGAGGGGATGAAAAACAAAAACGGACCAGAGTCAGGACGCGCCTCGGAGATGGAGAGGTTGAGGTCCCGGATGATGCCGTCCTGCGTCGGGGACGAGTAGCCGCCGGTGAAGCCGAACTGGATGGGGCCGAGCGCGACGATGAGCGTGCAGAGCAAGGCGGAGACGTGGGACTCGCGCAGGACGGCCATGGACGAGGTGCCGGCGGTTAGGCTGGACTGGCGCGACCCCATCCCCATCCGGTACCAGCTCCCGCTGTTTGGCAGCAGCGGCTTCTGCAGCGCGCCGTCGTGGTCGCTGCCGCTCTCGTAGCCGCCGATGCCGCCGCCTCCCGCCCTGTTTCTGGCCATGGCGCCCGCGCTCGCCGGATTCACGATCACCGCCCGGCCGGCTCGCCGCGAGATTGGATTTTTTTTCCCTCTCCTGTTGGGATGTGGGGAGGATGAAACGGAGAGGACGACGCGAATGTCAGGAGACCCCCCTTCGCCTCCGTTGAATGGGGAGTGGGTGTCGACTTGTCGTGTCGGGACCCAGGGCAAGAGTCCCACCGGTCAGTGACACAGATGGGCTTCTACTTTTTTTTTCGAAATAGATGGGCTTTGCTCTTCGCGGAGCTGTATGGGAAGGCCACTCCACGTGTCCACTTCCCTGTCATATGAACTGCCAGCTCATCAAGTCATCATCCACGCATGCCGGTGTTGTTTTCGCCGTTTGCGGATATTTTTTTTTTCAAAACTACCGGTACTAGTACTACTTATAATTATATTACCCATAAATGATTCCAATCGAGTATGTACTGCCGGGGGTCTAATTTTCAGACAAAGATGTTTTGATGAGCAACGACCCTTTTCCTCATCCCGAGCTGCGACGCAGACGAATAGGCGATGGATAAGAACGTGTGCGAGCGGGAGAAACATATCCACGTTGGATAGACAATGACATACTCAAGAAACGTTGTCTTTTTTTTCCGCTGCAAATGATTGCACGTCCAGCTTGTCAGTGGGAAACTCTGACTGACAGATGTGGCCGGTCCGAACTATATTGCAAACGCCCTGTTCGTTTGGCTGGTGGCTGGCGCTGATTTTTCTAAGAGAAAAACACTGCTGGCTGGTTGGTGGCTGATGGCTGACGCTGGTTTTCGCTGAGAGAAAAACACTGTTGACTCACTGGAAACAATCCAAACGAACCGGACGAAAAGGTCTATTTGCGAGTAGGTTGCACGTTCGTGCCAACCCATTTTTCTTAAAAAAAATTGCCATTCATGTTGATGGCAGCTGGCGAGCTGCTCATACCCACGTCAGATTCATATGCGAGAATATGCACTTGCTGAACATTTTTTTCCCTGCTTAAATTTGCCCCGTTTAGTTCCCGGTCACATCATCAAACTTATAAAAATTCTCTCTCCAAACTCCACTATTCACCTATCCCATCAAATCTCTTTCCTCATGCATGAAGTACTAAACGTGGGTAAATAAAAAAACTAGTTACATGGTTTTGATGTACACGACGAAACGAATCTTTTAAGCCTAGTTAAGTCATGGTAGGACAATATTTACCACAAACAAACGAAAAATGATACAGTGTTTGATGTGACTTTTTAACTTTTTTCAGGAACTAAACACCCCAAAACTAAACACCCCCAATATCTGGCTGCCTGCCGTGCTTCTCGTGGAGGGTCGAACACTCCATGACGGAAGAGTCACGTGTGGTTGTTCGCTTGCCGGAGAGGCCAAGGAACACGTTCGATACTTGCATGTGCAGATCATGCCACCCGGATTTTCTGCTCCCAAATTTCGATGATTGGGAATTTGGGATGCATCGATCGCCGGAGATCTCTCCGTTTGGTAGCATCCGCGATCACCTCCTGCACCCCCAACCCGACCGCGATACCACACCGGCGCCGGCCTCGAGCCTACCCCCACGACCTCGTCGCCGGGTTCGCCACTTCGCCGCCGGGGAGATAGAGAAGACGGAAGCCGGCAAGGCGGCAAAGCCACCACGGTCGTGGGCTCACGGCTGCTGGGGCCCGGGGCCATGCTCCTTCGCGCGGGCCTGCTTTTTGGGGGCTGCTGGCTGGCGCGACCAATTTCCGCTATCCAAATCTAGGTGGGCCAAAACGGGCCGCAACATTCATCCGCGGACCGAACTTGTGCTGGACCACACTTGGCCGGCCAGCCAGCCCACTGCATCATCAGTTTACACCGGCCTTCATCGAACCGTAGAGTTTTGATCGGACGGTGGAAACGATCCCCATTCCGATCGGACCTGCATCTCCGGCGACGTTGCCTGCGTCGTCGCCGCCGCACCCCGCAAACGCAGAGACGGCGACCAGCTGACGGGACTGCCGCCGGCGAGGAGTATCAATCAACAAGGTCCACAGCTTTATTCGATTTTCTGCTTCTACTTGCTGTTGGTTTGCCACAGATTATGCCATTTGGTGCGTCAGTGAAAACTGGTAACCCAGTTACAGTGGTGTCAGCGGAAACTCTTATCCAACGGAAGGATTACAGGCAGGCCTCAAGAGAATTGCTTGAGATTGATCATGCAGTGCCGGAGCACTCGAGTTTACATATAACTTTGACAGTGTACCCTTGATCTTACAACGCTGAAGGAAAAAGGAGAGCAATTTTGATAAGACATAAGAGCCACTCCAGCATTTACATGTCAATATTGCAGACTATCATATGAACAGAAAGAATCCGTGGCCTTCACCTAGAATTTGTGCTGGGAAGAACACCCAAAATTTCCAGTTGCAGAAATCGACCGTTGTGTTCTAGGAGAAAAAACTTGAAGAATCATTGCATCTGCATCTGCTCGATTCTGTAAATCTCAGCGGAACGACCATTGGATCTCCTCTAGAGTTCTGCCCTTTGTCTCTGGCACCCAAAGGACAACGAACACCAGAGTAAAGCCGCTCACAATCATGTAGGAGAGGAAAGTGCCTGTCAAATTTGCATGAAAAAAAAGTAACCTGCATCAGATATCATGGTTCACAATCCTATTCCTGGGCAAGAGAGAAGCTAAAATAACACAGCGAACCTCCAACACTCCAGGTGAGCATCAAATTTGCTGTCATTGTTATAGCAAAGGATGTTAACCAGGCTGCCAGTGTCGCAAAGCTTCCTCCAAGACTCTTGATGCTAACCGGGAGGATCTGAACATAGACAAAGTTTGAGTTGTCTTCAGATAACTTGCAGCATGTGCCTGAGTTGTAAAACTGACATACTTGCTCCAAAATCATGGTTATGGAGAAAAAAAAACTTGACTAAGTACTGTACCTCAGACATCATGAGCCATGGAATGGCACCCATACCAAAGGAGAAGGCAATGACAAAAGCCTGAACATATATAGTGTCCGAGTTAAAAGAATTGTGTCGATTCCACAATGGATGCAAATTTTCAGAAGAAATATAACTAAGACATACCACGAGAGCGACCAAGGAAATCATGCTTAAGATGTAGTATGTGTTTGAATCATGTGAAATGTTATCCTGAAAAGAATAGAAAAATGCACAATAGACCGAAATGAGGCAACCTGTATAAATTGCGTACCGAACTCTGTTTAAGCCATGCTAAAGAAACTTGAACATACCTTGAGAAAAGATACAACAGAAACAGCAAGAAGGCATAGAGTCATGCCAGAAGTAGAAATCTGTCATTTGAAGTCAAAGTTAAGTCACAGTTGCAGAAAACATGCAAACTAGTGATTGCACAAGGAAGAGAAAGTTACAATAAGAAGGATGCGTCGTCCAGCTCTGTCTAACAACCATGTTGTGACTCCAGTGGCAAGAACCTGCCAAAATATTGTGAGCAGCTAAAATAAATCAAGATAAACTGTATCAGGTCATCTACTCATCCTAGATACACACCTGGATAGCTCCAAGCGAACAGGTGGCCAAGTCGCTGTTTGTAACCCCTGAAGATTATGGGAGTTAAATTTCGACAAAATATGACTATATTATCATTTTATACATAATGGTGAAGGATTCCGGACTATTAATACACAGGGCTATCAGATGTCAAAGAAACTTTTTTTAGCACTAAACAGTCTTAACAAAATACAGTGAAATGCTCGTGGCCTGGAAGCTCGGGAAGGAACACAATGCTCATTTTGCCATCTTTCATTATTTACGAAAAAATTCAGTTTATGACAATTCTGGTGGTTGGAAAACAATCTGTAGTCTGCTAAGTTATTCCTACATCTAGAAACCATGTTGCCAATTCCAGTTTGCTCCATGATATTGGTTATCAGCAGTCATTATGTCCTACAATTCCAGTTAAATTTGCAAGGCGTCCAAACTGCTGTGCTAAGGCTTATTATAATAACTACTAAGAAACAAAAAGTACTGCCAAGATGGACCACACAAGTTACCTGCAGCTTTGAAGATGTTACTTGCATAGAACAGTATACCGTTGATTCCACTTAAATTTTGCAGTACAAGTAGGCCAATTCCTAGCTGCCAAGTTGACCAATAATCACATTACAAACTATGTCTATTAATTTCGGTGCGGAGTAAGGCAGTAAAGTTAAGGAAATTACAATTAGGGGTGTGCGGTATTTCTTTTGGTTTAACTCTTGAAAACTGATTGTAGTCCTTTTGCTTGATGATTTCACTGCCCTCTGCAATATGGTCAACAAAACTGAAGATGATTCAGGAAGAATGAGGTGCGTAGAGTAGAGCTCATAGATTGCATTTAGTCAGTCCAGAGGAAAAAATAGAAAGTGCTTGCCTTTATATCATTCACTTCTGCACTGATGTCAGTTTCAAACCCCCTCAGCACTTGTAGGGAAGTCTCACAATCTTCTATTAAATTCATCTTTGCCTAGAGATAAGAGCAACAAAAAATGAATGCCAAGATTTCAGTTTGATGCGACGTTCCATATCAGTTTATGAATATATATATACCAGCCATCTTGGAGATTCTGGAATGAAGAATAGGCCAGGAATCAACACTGTGCAGGGCAAGGCTCCTACAAGAATGGTAACCCACATTTAGATAAGAAGTTATCTTGACTCCAGACACACATACTAGTCTGCACTTTTTATATAGATGTGAAACTAAAATATTTGACTAGCACATTTCTACGGTCATATCCATGTCGGGAGAAAACATTGCAGTTACCGATCTTGTGAGCTGAAACATCAGAGGATAGGTTTGGACTGGAAGTGACAAGAATTTGAATCAGCAATACATCAGTATTTAGCAACATTACCCATCACTGCAAGAAGCCTCCATGGAACAAACATGCCGAGCAAATAGGCCAAGAATATACCAATAGTTACAGACAACTGTAGGATGAACAATTGCACAATGAGCGCCCATTGTAAGAAAAACAAACTTTATTTGTCTCACAAAAAGAAAAGATTCTTGTGAGGAAGCATACCTGGTTCACGGAACCAAGAGCTCCTCTCATGTTCTGAGGAGATATCTCTGCTATGTATACTGGTACCTGGTACCGCGATATTGACACACCAAGAGTTAGTCATGTAACTAGTTCAAAAATCCAGGGTTCTTTTGGCGACAAGAAAATTATACGTTGTTCATGGTTCACTTTGTCCCCAGGATATTGGAATCTCCCGCGATCTTTTAACCTCTCTCTTCTCCAAACACCATATAACAGCAGAAATGCCTAACTTCTGAAAGTACAAATCTTCTGTATATAAAATAGGCAGGCAAGAAATCTTCTATTACGAACCGTATAGGATATGATGCCGACACCGAATCCTTCAAGCAATCGTCCCATGTACAGAAATGAAGCATCCTGTAAAGTAAAGTAGACACTAACAGGCAGATACAAAAGCAACAATGGGTGAAAATAAACTTAGAGACCACACACTTGTTTCGTACCTTTGCAAAGGAGATCGCAAGCCAACCGATGATATTCGGGATTGCAGCGATCATCAACGACTGCAAATATTTAGTAAAACCATTAGATTAAATAGTAGAGCTTTAGTGCAATTAAGTACTGAAATGCTGTTGAACAAGATATGTATAAATTACACAATCCGCAGATTTTCTCCCACACTAACTGCATGACTAAATACACAATGTCGATATAGCATACAAAGCAAACGGACATGAAGAAAATATGTCAAATCCCAATTTAATTTACTGTATCGAAGAATTCCACAGCCCCTAAACATCAATAGATTGAAAATAGTTGACATATAATTTTCAAAATTTCACCTGTTTTTTCCTGAATAAAAGGCCCCACCTAAAAAGAAGTGACTTTTCTATCACGGGAAGGATGACTTTTCTTATTGGTTACTCTAAACAGAGCATCCTCTGTGTCTATATAAGAAGTGATGTTGCGTTCGTGAGAGAGGAAAAAAAAAGTAGTGATGTTGACCCCCTCTTCAATCTTCGTTGTTAGCTTACAAGTAACAAACTGATCTTAAAATGGAAGAACAGCTAACAACTGCCAAGAAAGAAAGGGTTCGAATTCCTCACCCCTTTGCGGCCAATGTGCTCGGCCATCTGCCCGCTGGCGATGGCCCCGACCATGGCGCCGACGTTGGACAGCGATCCGAACGCCGAGAACTGCAGCGTGCGGTCAACATTAATTCTCAGGCACGAACGATGAGACGCAGAACTCAACAGGAAGCATGGACACGGCAGCTTGTGGGTGGGTTACCTCGGAGATGGAGAGCTTGAGGTCCCGAACCATGGCGTCCTGGGTGGGGGAGGAGAAGCCGCTGGTGAAGCCGAATTGGATGGGCCCGAGCGCGACGATGAGCGTGCAGAGGAAAGCGGAGACGTGGGACTCGCGCAGGACGGCCATGGAGGAGGTCCCGGGGGCGGCGCTGAACTGCCGCGAGCTCATCCGGTACCAGCTGCCCGTGTTGACGGCCAGCAGCGGCTTCCGCAGCCCGCCGTCGTGGTCGCTGCCGCTCTCCTCGCCGGCGCCGACGGCGCCTCTGTTGCTGGTGCTACCCATGCCGTCGCTCGCCGGGTTCTCCCCTCCCCACGCCGCGAGCTTGATTTGTTCTCCTTTCCCCTCTGAAGAAGGGAGATGAACAGAGGAGACGATCGACGCGAAGAGGAACGGAACCGTCGTCCCGTTGAAATGGGGGGAAGTGGGGAGTGGGATGTCTTGTCTGAACCTCGTCGAAGGGCCCCACCGGCCAGTCACCTAGATGAGCTCGCCTAGTCTGAGGCTCTGAGCTGGATGGAAGAAGGCAAGAAGCCATTTCCCGTTTTCTTCCCCAAAATTGTTCATCATCTACAAATTGTTAGTATATTTGTCTGTCATTTTTGCATGTTGATCAAGTGTTAAGCTTCTTCTTGTTGTTGTTTCATGGCATAAAGCTCATATTCAGACGATTATACATTGACAACGATTCTGTCGACGTGAAATGGTCTCCTAACAAACATCCCCGCTGATCGATCTCAAACGAGACTACAAAAATGCGCTTTGTTCAACGGATAAGAAGACGGAACCATCGATGATTTGACACCCTCGAAGAACCTGTTTTAATTTCTGCGCAGATCGTAATCGAGATCTCGCTTCCAAAAGCGGGGGGAGCCCTTGACCGACAGACACGGGAGATCGATGCCGCATGCACTAGATTACAAACCTCTCGTCCGGATTCTGTTTAGAATATTGGCAAGCATGCACGTAAGCACGTTCGCGCCAACCCATGGTAGCTGTCGAGCACTCCAGCTCGACTCATCAGCCACGTCATGCTCATATGGGAGCATGAGTGTTATCTTCTGCTTCGATCTGGGTCGTGTCGTGCTTCTCGTGCAGCGTAGAATACGGGGCCCGTTGGCTTGGCTGCTCTCGATGGAAGAAGCATGTGGGGTCTGTTCGCGTCCTGCCACGGCCAAGGTCCGATGGACATGTGCGGGCCGTGCCAGATCTCCCCACGACGGAGAGAAAGCGTGGATTGGAGAAAACCTCCTCGCGTCGCTCTCGCGCGGGGCGACGGGGCGGCCAAACCCTAGCCGCCGCCGCTCCACCTCTCACACCCTCCCTCCTGCCGCGCCGCCGCCTGAGCGGCCGCCAGATCTCAGCGCGGTCCGTGGGGAAGGCGGCGGCGTGGTTCCTCTCCTCCTCCCCGGCGGATCTTGGCGGCCGCGACCATCCAGGTCCCCGGCGGACGGCTCGTCGGCGCGGGCATCTTTTGCGGCGGCGGCGGCCTTCGTCTCCAGATCCGGCGGCGCCCCGGCCGGATCTGGAGGCGGCGTGGCGGAGGCGCGTTGGGGTGTGTCGGGGGGCGGCGGCCGAAGCAAGGCAGCTGTGGCCGGCGCGGACAACGCCGGCGGCTGCAGCGGCCGACGCGTGTCGACGGCGGCGGCGGCATCCGGCGTGGGTGGTGCAGAGGTGGTGCCTGCAGCCGGCCGAGGTTGGGAGCCTTTGGCTCGTCCTGATCCAGGCAGTCGGCCGGGAGTGGGTGAGCCGGAGGCGTGGCTGTGGCTGGCTGTGGCGGGCCTGCGTGCAGGCATCTGACGTGAAGGTGAGGTGGGCGGCGCTACCCTCCTCTTCTCGACGGTGTTGTTGGGTTCGGCGTCGCTATGGTGGCGGAGCTGGGGTGGTCTGTGCTGGGCGTTCTTGCCTCCAGTACAGGGGCACTTTCATGGCGTCGTGGTGACGTTGTGGAGAGTGGTGAATCATCTGTCCAACAGGGGCGTTGCGAAGGCGGCGGTGAGCGGTTGCCACAGGTCTGTGAGTTCGCAGCAGACAAGTTATGCCGGGCGAAAGTCTCCACCGCCAACTGGTCGGTGGCAATGGCAGCGTCGTCCTTATGGCGTCGCTCCCCTGTTGAGGGTGCCAATGCGGGGTGCTTTGTCTTGCAGCTTGGGTTTCTGGGTGAAGACCCTGTTCTTTACTAGACGAGCGACGGTGGCGCCATTGGCGTCACGTCCTTCCTGGAGGCGTCGTCTCTTGAGACCTATCGCAACCTGTGGCAGCGATGGTGGTGGTATGCCTGGTGGTGTTGCTTGTGCGCAGAGGCGATGGAGGTGTGCCACGTCCGTGTCGGTGGGGAGGTGCAGAGGATCCATGGGTGCTGGATGCCTCGTGTTGACGCGTATGATGCAGTGGTGACCTGAGAGGGATAGCCCCTTGGTGGAGGAGTTCGGGTTGTCACTCAGACTTGCAGCGGGCCGCGGCTTTTGACGTGGTACAACGTTGGCAACGACGGCGCAATTCGCGGTGGTTTACTTTGGGCTCTTCTCCCGGGTTGTGGTGGTGTAGTGTTTTGTGGTGTGCGTTGTTCGCGTGTGTTGTATGTGTCATGGTGGTGTTCGCTTCGGCGCGTGATGTAAACTTGCTTCTTCTTCTTAAATGACAGAGCAGTGCTCCTGCTATCTTTTCAAAAAAAAAAGATCTCCCCACGACCCCCATCCCCTGATTTGATGGAGATGCGCCTCCGCGTTTGGTGACCTGACGGGACGCGCAGACCCGATTGGTCCGTCGCGATCGCGCACCGGCACCGCATGATTACAAGATTGATGGGCTGATTAATAAAATTGGAGGTGGCCGTTTTCAGCGAATTATTCACCTTCCACTGGCTAGCACCAGTCTCAATGGCCATTTCACAGGTGTGTCATGCACATTTAATGACCTGACACATCAGCCAAAAGAGATGTTTTGCATGAAATGGGGAGGAGAGAGAAGAAAATCGTTTCACCACGGTGAAACGGCTCAGCGTCGTTACCCATGCCTCGGTAACGCGGTGAAACCCCCATTGAGGGGGATTTTCGTTTCACCTTCGATCCCGTGAGACCGCCGACGCCGCGAGGTCGCCCTTCTCGCGCGCGCGCTCCTCCCGCGCATCTGGCCTTCTTCCCGCCCCTTCCTCCCGCCTTCGTCTCCCCAATCCTTCTACTCCCGCTCGCCCACCATCTCTCTCGTGCACCGCCCGCGAGCTAGGGATACGGCCCCAGATCCAGCAGCCATGGAACCGCCGCCGGCAGTCGATTCACGGCGGCGCGGAGGCGGCAGCGGAAGCAAGACGCGCGGGGGAAAGCAGCTTGGCCTGAAGAGACCGGCGCCTGCTCCATCACCAAGTTCAGGTTCAACGCCCCCCCTCCCCCGGCACCACCAATTTCCGCCTCTGATGCGTCGATGCCGTCCCCTGCTGCGTCGATGTCGTCCCCTGCTGCGCCGAATCCGGCCCCTGCTGCGCCGAATCCGGCCCCTGCTGGTGCGTCTTCCTCTCCAACTGCCCCGATGTTCAACATGCCCCCACGGCCACCGCAAGGAGGAGGATGGTGCGCTGCGTCCCCCAGTTTTCCATTCTGTGGTGACCAATAAGGCCCAAATTCATGGTAACATATCAGATCTGTGCATGTAGTTCTAGTGTTTTCATTTTTTTCCTGTGATTTTAGCTGAAAGGTTCTGATTTTGTTAATGGATATTTAGTCTTTCTCTGAATTAGATCAAAGGAGTTAGTCTCTGAATTACATTGACAGCATAAGCAAGTGTCTCTCAGCATGATTACTGCTTTTGAAATTTTTGCCAAGCAAGTGTCAATTGAATTTACATGATTGCTTGAATTTACACGATTGCTTGAAATTTTCAGGATGTATCCTCCAGGAGGGTTTTACAATTTGATTAAACAAAACTATCAGTCGCTGCCACAACAACAAGGTGAAAATTCCCATTTGGTTGGTCAGAACATGTACTTCAACCCGGTGTCTCCAGCAGCACCCCAAGCTACAAAAGAAGGCACTGCAAACAACACAGTGAACATTGACACTGATGAAGCGGACAACAGTGATGCAAACAAAAGAAGAAGGCAGATAAAATATTGGACTTATGAAGAGGAAGAAAGACTGGTACTGATTGTTCAGCTGCCCATTTGTACATCTTTTTTTGTTTTTGTGCTTGGCTGAATGCTCACATTGTCTGTTGTGCAGGCCAGTGCTTGGTTGAATGCTTCTAAAGATCCAATTCATGGGAATGACAAGAAAGGTGACACATTTTGGAAGGAAGTCACTGACATGTTTAACAAGAAAGGGGAAGGGAAGCATAGAAGAGAAATAAACCAATTGAAGGTTCACTGGTCACGGCTGAAGTCAACAATTAGTGATTTCAATGGCTATTGGACTCAAGTATGTCAAATGCATACAAGTGGATATTCAGATGACATGCTGGAGAAAGAGGCACAGAAGATGTATGTAAACAGGTTTGGAAAACCTTTTACATTGTTGCATTGGTGGAAGATACTAAAAGAAGAGCCTAAATGGTTAGCATTGTTTGAGACAGAGAAAGACAAGACTGAAGCATGTCCTATTCCGGAGGAACATAAGCGTCCCCCTGGTAGAGAAACTGCAAAGGCAGAGCGCAATGGAAAGCACAAGAAGGCAAAAGTTATAGACGAAATTGGTCAACTTGGAGACACTGTTGGAAACTTGTCAAGGTACAAGAAGATAGGAAGATGGATCTTGAAAAGGCTGCTGAAGCACAGATTGAGATATCAAATGTAAATTTGAAGGCAGCAAAGGAGGAAAAGGAAGCAAAGATGTTTCAAGTCTACAATACCCTGCTGAATAAAGATACAAGCAGCATGTCTGAAGCTCAGAAGACCCAACATGAGAAGGCAATACAGAAGCTACAAGAAAAGCTACTTGGGGACTAAGGTCAGTGTCAATGCTATAAATTGTAGTTTGAATGCATGATTCAAGTGTGAATGCTATATTCTAGTTTAAAATCTACAAATTCTAGTTTGAATGCTGCATTTTAGTGTGAAAGCTATATTCTAGTTTGAATGCTATAAATTCTAGTGTGAATGGTGCCTTCAAGTGTGAAAGCTGTATTCTAGTGTGAATGCTGTAACTTAAACACAGCAGCCTGCACCTATATATAAACCACGGCAGCCTTCTCTCTTTTCCTAGTGGAGCTCGAAAACTTTCTATCCTTTCCTGGTGGAGCTCGAGGGCCTTCTCTTCTTTGAGGTGACCATGACTTACTGCTGCTGCTTCTATTTTCTTACCTTCTCCTCCTCACCTTTTCTATTTTCTTATGCAAAGATGTCTGAGGAAAATGACAACCTCGATGGTAGTCATAAACCTTTGAATCTGTTGGATGAATTCCTCGCTCAAGATCAGATCGTAGATGATGTTGTCAGTGAAGCCACGAAGGTCTTGCAGCTCACAATTGAAGGTCTTGCAACCCAGGCTGCAGACCACCGATCCAATCCCAGGAAACACATCAAGAGGCCACGAGAGGAAGCACATCAGCAACTAGTGAATGATTATTTCATAGAAAATCCTCTGTACCCTGCCAACATTTTTCGCCGAAGGTTCCGTATGTCTAGACCACTTTTTCTACGCATCGTTCATGCCTTGGGCCTGTGGTCTGATTATTTTACTCAAAGGGTTGATGCTGCTAATCAGCTAGGGCTCACTCCACTACAGAAAGTGTACTGCAGCTATTCGCCAATTGGCTACTGGTAGTGCTGCAGATGAACTAGATGCTTGGTTGAAGATAGGAGAGACTACTTCACTGGAGGCAATGAAGAACTTTGTGAAAGGTGTTAGAGAAGTATTTGGCAAGAGATATCTGAGGCGCCCAAATGTGGAAGACACTGAACGTCTACTTAAACTTGGTGAGAAAAGAGGGTTTCCTAGTATGTTTGGCAGCATTGACTGCATGCATTGGCAATGGGAGAGATGCCCAGTAGCATGGAAGGGTCAATTCACTAGGGGTGATCAGAAAGTACCGACGCTGATTCTTGAGACTGTGGCATCACATGATCTTTGGATCTGGCATGCATTCTTTGGAGCAGCTGGATCTAACAATGATATCAATGTATTGAACCAATCCACTGTTTTCATCAGTGAGTTAAAAGGGCAAGCTCCTAGAGTCCAGTACAAGGTAAATGGAAATAAATACAAAATTGGGTATTTTCTTGCTGATGGGATATACACTGAATGGGCAGTGTTTGTTAAGTCAATTCGACTCCCTGTCACCGAGAAGGATAAATTGTATGCCCAGGAACAAGAATGGGGCAAGAAAGGATATTGAGAGAGCCTTTGGTGTATTGCGGCATCGATGGTCTGCCTTGACAGAACCAGCTCGACTACATGACAGAGCTGTACTCCGTGATGTTGTGCTAGCTTGCATCATACTTCACAACATGATAGTTGAAGATGAGAAAGACCTGTCAATGATTGAAGAAAATATAGATCTGAATGTGCCTCCTACTTCATCAACCGTTCAAGCACCGGAATTCTCTCCGGACCAGGATGTTCCTTTAGAAAGAGCTTTAGAAAAGGATACTACTATTCGTGATCGATCAGCTCATCATCGACTTAAGAATGATCTGGTGGAACATATATGGAATAAGTTTAGTGCTCATAGAAACAGAACTGGTACATTAGTTATTTATCTATCTTAAGAATTTAACAACTTATCTGTTGTAACGCCCGCGTTTTCGTTTCCTTTAAACCTCAGTTTTACGCCCGGTAAAAACCCCCTTCGTCCGTCGCTTGACGCCGCGCCGCCCGCCGACGCCTCCTTCTGCCGCGCACGCCACCGCCCCGTGTCAGCAGCAACGAGCCAAGCACAGCGCCACCGTCCAACCACGCCGTCCACTTTGGAGACCACTGTGCATTCTCGTCCCCCGCGCCCTGACCGAGCCGTCCCATCACCGGCCGAGAATCCCGCTCGCCATTGCCGCCGAGCGCCGCTCGCCCTCTCATCGAGCCGCCTCTCCAGCCCCTGTCCCCGCCTATAAAAGGGTCCCCGTGCTGCGCCTCCACCACCACCAACTCACCTGCCCTCCAATTTGCCTCCTCCGCCGCCGCAGCACCGCCGCCCCCGCTGCCATTGCCGCCGCCGCCCTCGAGCTCTCGTGAGCAGGCCGCCCCACTCCACCTCCGTCCAAACCGAGCACACACCCAGCTTCCCCTTGATCCCCTACAGCTCACCCGCCCCTCAATTGCTCCCCTTCGCCGCCGCGGCAACACCGCCCGCTCGCCATTGCCGCCGCCGCCGCCCGCTTCCGTGGGCAGCACTCCACAGGCCGCCTCCGCCCGAGGTAAAGGCATGGGTAGACTCGCCATAGCTCCCTCTCCCTTTTCCCCATGCTCTAGCCCGCCGCCATCGCCCTTGCCGCCGGCGATTCCGCCGCCACCGGCCGCCGCGCCTCCCCTCTCCCAGTGCTCTGTTTCGAGGAGGGAGATGACAATTTTATGGAAAACCCCCTGCCATTCTTTCTTTTACAACCCGCGGTCCAAGCTCATCTCTCTCTCACTGACAATCCACTCGAAACCCCCTGCCCCTTTGGGTATTTACAAATGAGTCCCTTTCCTTTTTAAATCAGCCCTAAAGCTCTTTTCTTCCTCCCAAACCCCCACCAAACTTTTAGTATTTGCAACTAGGTCCATCTAGCCTAATAAACCCTTACACCCAAGCCCTTACAACTTGTAGTTTAGACCCTGGACCTCTAATAAACTTTACAAAACAGTCCTAACCCTCTTTTAAACACCCTCCTGATCACTAATGACGCATCATTTCATGCGCCAAATTAATTCCGGTTGATCCCAAACTCCACTGCCCACCTTTTTACCATGTTCCCGCCGAGCCTTCCAACACACATCCAAAAATAATCTTTCCATCACCGTTGCTCATCTCTTTCTCTGTTTTTCCTTTTGGAGCTCAGCAAAAACTCTTTTTTTCTGTTATTTATTGTATGCTTGCTTGTGTGTACCTTAGACCACGCTGTGACCGAGGAAGGACTCGAGGAGGAGCCGGGTTACGAGCCAGAGCTTGGAGACCAAGACCCCGGGCAGGAATCCCCCGAGGGTTGGGAAAACGGCAAGTGCAAACCCATCCTTTGATGCATATGTTTGTCCTAGTTTTTATAAACACAACCCATGGCCTGTTTTATAAAACTTGCATGATTTATTGCTAAACCCGGTTTAATAGCCATTCCTTGATTGCTATGATTGTTTCCTTGACATCCTAGATTAATGTTTGAATATGACATTGCTCTGTTTGAATGTTAATCACTGCTAGAAATGCTTAGGACTGTTTTACTGTTACTCTCTATTAAAATCATCTGATGTTTATAAAAGCAACCGCGTGTGTGCTTTAAAATAAAAAGGTGGATTTTGGTAAATAAAATGAGTATCCGTGTGGGATGAGACAGACGGTATTCCTTGTGTGGAATGCCGAGGTGCGCTCGAGCCTCTGTGGTTGAGCACGGTGGGAGATGTCTATCCTGTCACAGTTATGGGATGATGTTGATGTGTCATCTAGCCTAACCCTTTTTATTGTACCACCACTCGACCGTTGTATGTGGCAACGGTCTAGCATAAATCACACTAGTTAAGCTGTTGGTTATGTGGTGAGCTGGTGAGCAACAGAGGGCCACGGAGACGGGGATACGATCTATGTGAAACATGCCCCTGGTTAGAACCTCGTCGGTAGGTTGCTAGCCCCTTGGTCGCTTTTGTGGTAACTTGTCAGTTTAGCTATGGTGGGTAATGGCTTTGAAGGAGCTACATTGGCACTAAGATGTTCATGTTGTGGTAGCCTACTTGTGGTTGTACACCTCTGCAGAGTTAAAACCTATCCGGATAGCCGTGTCCACAGTATTGGGCGAGTTACGGCTTTGTCACTTCACTAGTCCTCTGTTTTTGGGGATGAGTTATGGTGTGAGTTGTTTTGGGGAAGGACTTTGTCTGTGGTAGCATGAAAATCTTGGTCTCATCGTGAGACAGACAACTATGTTTATTGATACCACTAATAAAATTTGTTGTGAAAGTCTGTTTATAAAACAAACCCCTGCATGTGTAAAAGCTAGCTTTATTGCAAATAAACCTTGAACCTGTCCTTGATTATTTTCCTAGCATACCCTGTTATATTCCTTCCGTGGATGTGTTTGTGCTTGCTGAGTACGTATGTACTCACCCTTGCTTAATTTGTTACAGAGGAGGACCCAGACCTTGTTCCCGAGGACGTTGTTAGGGGGGTTCGTTCTGCACCCAACCTTTGCCTGTGTGTTAGGGTCACCCGCTTGAAGCTGCATGTCGTTCCGCTCTGATGAAGACCTCTTTGTTGTCAACCTTGTTATCTGGAGTTTAGCTCTAGTTCTGTTTTTAGTAGCGCTACAATGTTACCGTCACCCGTAATGCCTTTTATGTACTGAACCATCTGTTGTAATAATGTGAACCAGCATCCTGGGACTGGTATTTGTATCACATTAAGTTCTCTCTTTCGAGGGGACGCTTCATCTGTGATATGATCATGTACTGTTTTTTGTCAATGCTGAGAGCCCATGTTCATCTGTTTTGTGGTCTGTTTTTTTTTTTGTTTATGCAGCATGAAAGCAAGGTTCAAGGCAATCTAAATCGATGGCTGAAGGCAGTCTGATCCTCCAGTATGCAAGGCTGAAGTCTGTTTGATCTGTTTTTTTATCTACCTTATATCTGTTTGAACTTCAATCTGGTCAGAACCAGATTTCTACTTGAACTTTGTCAATCTGGTCCAGTATACCAGATTTCTATCATTTTAAAGTTATCTATTTGAACTTTGTCGGTTATCGTCAGATTATCTATTTGAACTTGTGTGTGCATGGCTACAAAATAATCTGGTGCATGGCTACAAAATAATCTGGTGCCGGTTCCTTTTTACCTTGGTCGAAGACAGAGAGGGTTGGGTCCGCTGGTGTTATGCTACTGCGTAGGATGATAACGTTTTGGTGTCCTTTTTCTCTTGCTCGAGTAGTGTCTTCTGCTGTGCATGTGCTGGGTAGTTCCAGAGTACATTTTGCTTGCTGTGGACTTGTCGGTTATCGTCAGATTATCTATTGAACTTGTGTGTGCATGGCTACAAAATAATCTGGTGCATATGATCCGGCTGGTGATTTAACAGCCATTGCTTTGTTTTATTTTGGAAACCGTGTGAATGAAATGCTCCATTGTGAAGGTTTGTTTCATTCACTGTTTCATCTTACTACAGATGATGTGGCATATGGGAAACAGTGTAGTGAAATGTCTCATTGAGACTGGCCTTAAGTCTCTGGTCATACGCCCTCCTTCGACTTCGATTCCGCCATGGCTGCGGTTGACGAGAGAATGTTTTTTTTTTTGAATTAAACGGTTGACGAGAGAATGAATGGCCGACGCGGTTAATAACCAACGTGGGCTTTAAAGCCATTAGGTTGGGCTAACCCAGTGGACAACTAGGAGGCCAAGAGGCCGACGTGGATGGGGATCCAATTACTGGAGGCCCAAGTTGGACCGCGATTATTCTCCGCGATCCAAATTTAGTTGGGCCGACAAGGGTTGCGCCACATCTTCAAACCGAACTCGGGTGGGCGGGCTGTGCCCAGGCGGGCCTCCCTTTATCTGGGCTGCATTGTTTTATTCCGACGGCCCAAGGCCCTCTCCTTCAGTTGCCTGCTCCTTTGACCGACTCCGAATCCGGCGACGTCGCCGCCGCACGCTACCCGGAGTCCGGAGAGACCTTGTGGGGCGGCCGGCGCGCTCTCGATCTCCGGCCACCGTGCCGCCTCCGGCAGCCACCGAACTTCGCTCCACCAAGATCTCCTTCCGCTCCCGTAAGATCGTCAAGACACCACCCGCTAAACCTCTCGCCACAACCGCCGTGCCACCATCGGCGCCGACCCCGGCACCTCTACCTCCTGTGCCGCGGGCGCTGTCCTACCCGGGAGAGCTCGCGGCCGCGCTACGCCACCTTCAGGCAGCAGACCCCCTCCTCTCCGCGGTCATTGCCTCCACTGAGGCCCCCACCTTCACCGCCTCCCCTTCCCTGCCCGCATTCCACTCCCTCGCGCGCTCCATCCTCTACCAGCAGCTCGCGACCTCCGCCGCCGACGCGATCTATGCCCGCTTCCTCGCACTCCTCCCCTCTGCGTCCGCCGCCGCCGCGGCCGCCGCAGCATCCGACGCGGTAACCCCTGCCGCCGTCCTTGCCCTCACCGCCGCCGACCTACGCACCATCGGCGTCTCCGGCCGCAAGGCCTCATACCTCCACGACCTCGCCACCAGATTTGCAGCCGGGGAGCTCTCCAACTACGCCGTCGCCGCCATGGACGAGTCTGCGCTCCTCGCCGAGCTCACCAAGGTGAAAGGCATTGGCGAGTGGACTGTACACATGTTCATGATATTCTCGCTGTACCTCCCCGACGTGCTGCCGTGCGGCGATCTCGGAGTGCGTAAGGGCGTGCAGGAGCTGTACAAGCTGAAGGCGCTGCCCAAGCCAGAAGAGATGGCAGCATTATGCGAGAGGTGGAGGCCGTATCGGTCGGTAGGCGCGTGGTACATGTGGCGCCTCATGGAGAGCAAGGGCGCTGCGGCCAAGAAGAAGAAGGGCAACACGAGCTCTTAGCTAGGTATGTAATATCATGTATGTGATGATCTTATGTATTTTCTGTTCCAAGCTGTTACACCGTGGGTTGTATCCCAAATTTGTGAATTGTTGTGATACAGTCTTGTCCTTGTGGAGTTGCAATTGAAGTTGATTAGGTTCAGACTCAAGTGCTAGTATGCTTGTAATTGTATTAGATATTCAAAATCAATGCTACTGTGCTTGTAAGCTTGGAGAATAATAATTTAAGGGGTTCGTTGTTTAGAGAAATGAATGTTTTGTGGTTGGAAATGATATGATATTTCTGCTTTCTTATATACCATTCCATATCATTATTCGGTCATGACTTGATTGTGGATCTTAGAGCAGTAGGTGCAAAATAGTTGAAAAATGTTTTGGAACCAGTCTGTGTTAATGTTCTTGATTCTGCTGTTTCTGCAGTTACACCATCTCGTTTCACTTTATGCACAGCAGATTCTTTAACAGTGACTGTTCATGGACTCGAACATTTATGATTCTAGCATTTGGTTCTTTGCGTTGTTCTTGAGCGCAATCTAGCAACCTCTCTTTTTGAGCCCAATGCTAAAAAAACAGTGGCCAGTTAAAGCAAATTTTGGGTGCAACAGGATGCTACCATGCACAATTTTTTCAATTAACATGAATACATGAGCTTACATCTTACATGCCTTAGTCCAAGGGGATAATGAATACACATAGATTATGAATGTACACTAGATCCTATGGCCACAAGGAGACTTAACCTTGCTCACAACCTACTACTATATACATACACACTATTTCATCATTTTATTCTCCAACCAGAGTTGGATTACTTTGTTTCCTTCTAGAACCTAAGCCCATCATAGATTCTTGGACCTTTGTTTCTGCCTACCTGAGCTTCCAAGTTCCGACGATTCAACCTGAAAACAAAAGTAAACAAACACACTGTAAGGTTATATAAACTCTGAACATTACTTGTAATTTGTAACCAATATCTACTTGTACTGATTTAGCTGCAGCTGCTTCTATGTCGTATTGAGTGACTTGTGCATAACCAACCCTCGAAAATAAAACAAAAGAAAAGGACAAGAAAGAAAGCAATGAAACCACTCAACTCAAAGCACGCCCAGCTGCACTGCTCAAAAGGCCAGAAAGATGAACTTTTTGGCAATAAGCTGTGACTTGTAAAGTAATATGAGAACTGCATGTCGGCTGCAAGCTGGATGCACTAGGGAATAGACTGTAAAGCCAAACTTTTCTATTGGATGGAGGGGATTTTTCTGGTAGTACTAGGATTGGAGCCCAGATGATTAGTGGGCTTTAGAGGACAGAGAGTAATTAGACCCAGGTCCTTTTTCTGAGTGCCAAAGGATGCCTGTAGTTTGGCACACAGAAAGTTGATGAGGTCAACCATGAATGGAAAGATAATAAAAGGGCGTACCCAGTGCCGTAGGCTTCCCGCACCGTGCGGGGTCTGGGGAAGGGTTGTAATAGCGCCCAAACCTTACCCGCATAAATATGCAGAGGCTGGGGCTTGAACCCGGGACCTTCCGGTTACAGACGGTAGGCTCTACCGCTGCACCAAGCCCGCCCTTCATGAATGGAAAGATAATAAAGAACATAAAATACCTATGCCTTTATGCGTCAAGTGTGTGAGTTCAAGTGTTCAGCCATCGGTGACATAGTCATCGTGAACTATTAACTAAAAAAATATATGGTAGTCACTATGCTTAGCTGCAGGCCTTCTGCTTGTAACTATCCTAACTAGCATGCATATAGTTAAACAAAAGCTTATCAATATAAAACGAAGAATGTTATGTTATATGTTTCTAGTTTGCTTAGAAAGTGTCATGGACTTTACCTCGGGCCCAGAATCCCTGTGTCCTGTACTTGGGGTACGGCACACGCCCTGACTCGATCATCTTGACGTCGTCGACAAGATCTTCATAGTGGCAGCGCACCTCCTCAGCAGACTTGATGCCTCCCATGGCGCTGGACACCTTGTCCCACAGGTTGGGTGTGCCCTCTCCATAGTAGGCAAGTGCCTCTTCAAACATCTTGTTCTCTTTCAGGCTCCACTCTGAGTTGGAATTGGCAGAGGAGCTCCGTGATCCAGACATGTTTGAAGTATCCTTGGTAAGAAACTGAACCTCTGGTGATGCTAAGCCTTACTGTATCTAGTGTCTGGACTGAAGTCTTTTGCTCTTCAGAAGCTCTTATGGTTTGGTTTCTCTTGTCACAAGGTCTGCTATTTATAGGCCCTGGGGGTGCCTGCTGTGTCTGTGTGTGTGAGCTGTAAGTTGTATGGAATCGTGATTGTTGATTAAAAGGTGGCTGAGGAGAATAAGGCTGGCTGGTTTCAGAGCCAAGGGACATGGAGTGTGTGTGATCCAAAGAGTAGAATGTCTATGTTTTTTTTTACCTCTTAAGCTTTTTGTGTTGGTGGTGCATGATGCATTGATGCTTGATATGTTTCTCCGTTTCTCAAGCTTACGGCCATAGTACCAGTGAGTCCATCTGTTGAAGTTAAATTGGTGATGTTTGGATTACTTTTTGCATGCAGTTTGCCACCCTTTCTAACACATCAAGCTTGTGGCTGAACTTGCAGGCGTTAGGGGTCATTCTGCTTCAAAAGGGAAAAGCTCTAGATTCTTTCTGCCTGTGTGTTTCACACAACTGAGATGAAGCTGACTTGAGTCTGGACACCCATTTCAGCAGCCCTTTGAATCACTAACAATACCAACGGTTTGTTTCACATGCCGTTGCTTTTTGTGATGCACGGGCACTGAGACACTGATCATTTGAGCCTACTGAGGAAATGTAACAGCTGTTCATCACAAGTCACTATGACTCCGCGAGCATGGAATGCCTATTGTTACTCCATTATCATGGTACCATTACTTATTTTAAGATGTCAAGACAATATTTAAGTTCAAGCATACAGTGCATATGCATTCATTCACAAAAGATAGAAGGAGAAGAAGCTTTCTCTGGATCAGTGATAAAGTGGTAGCTCCTACGGAGTATATATAGCTCAAGCTCTGATCAAACTTCTACTTTCCAGGTGGCAAAGACAAGAGGGAAGGTAACACCAATGTATGTTATCAAATCAGGTATTGGCATTGTATCCAGCAGCCGCTTCGTATCCTCGCAGAGACCACAAGATAGAAGTGCATGCTGCTGTGGGGGCATGCGCTTATACTCCAGCTAAGTTACAAGCTGGACTTACCCTGTAAGTAGTAACTGCTGAATCCCTTGGTGACTAGACTAGACATATTGGCTTGCCTCTCCTTAAATGCCTGGTCAAATCATCACATGTCCTATGAGTTGGCTGAACAAGTTTGCAGTTATGTGTTCTTCACCAAGGCAGATTGTCTGTTAAGAGTTTTTAAATTTTGCACGGTGAGTGAGTGGAAATCTAAAGCCTAGCCTTTTGTATGCTTGAAACGGCTTGATCTGGGCTGCATTCATGCCCCCATGCCCATGCAGGATGCAAGATTGGAAGAATATGTGCCAAAGCGAGGCATGTTGAGCCCCTTTCGAACTGAGAATACGTTTCACCTGTTGCCAGGGCCTTGGAAGAGGGAATTGGATATGTTCTCTAGGGTCCATGCTAATGCTACCCTTATGGCTTATTGCATGATAAAACCCAGATCGGTAAATATTTATTAGGTCATGCCTGATGCTGGCGATGCAGCATGGGCCGTGTTTCTTTGCATTTCCAAATTTTTTTCCAAAGGAAATCTTACATGCATGGAGTATTAAATGAAGTCTACTTGTAAAACCTTTTTAGGCATGAGTGTAACTTTACGCGACGAATCTAACGAGCCTAATTAATCCATGATTTACTACAGTAATGCTACAGTAATCATCCTCTAATCGTACGGTCAGAGGTCTCATTAAATTTGTCTCGTGAATTAACCCAGTGTTGTGAAGATAGTTTTATAAACTGACTTTATTTAATACCCTTAATTACTGGTCAAACTTCCACCCCAAAGAAAGGCCCACATTGTTTTTAGTGTCTGAAATACGAGAGTGGCATGCAGATCGATGTCTGAGAACACAGAGCTCGTAAAATGTGCGTATCAGCCAATAGGCTGTGTGTCTGTGCCTGTAAGATGCTCTGAAGGACGGGCTTCCTGAAAAGTCAGAACTGCAAAGGTGCGCAAATCAAAACTCTGATTGAATGCTTCCACGCCTCATAATTCCTAGTAGATTCTTGCCTCTACTTGATAGCCAAATATTTACATTGTCCATTGGCAGCATGTCAGCTTGATGCATCTGCTCATGGTGATCTCTCAACATGTTCCTAACATCCTAATAAATGGTTCAGAAAAGAACACGCTCAAAATGCTGAAGTAATTTGCAATATGATTTATAATTCTCTAGAGAATGGAGATAACAGGATGTGGGCTAAGAACATCCATTCTTTTCACCGTGTATCTTTTTGCAATCTCAGCCATCTGGTGTACAATCCATAGAACATATTCCAAAGGAGATAAGCAGACAGTGAACGCTCCTGGGGACCAAAGGAATATATCTATGTGGGTATATGTAACTTTTCATCTCCAATGATCCTGGAAAGGGAATTGACTACATTCCAATCTTGTTCCCAGCTTTGTTCATGGAATTCTCATACTGTCCTGTGCAAAAAGATTTGATTTGCTGCCACTTGACCTGTCCACGGGCTGCCGTTTCTTCATTCAGATGAACTAGCGTGGAAGGCTTGCGTCCATCGGATGCATTTGAGTAGCAACTTGCCGACTTGATTCTTGCGGCATGGATCGAGCCATCAGGAGATCGCTCCCTTGGAATCATATCTGCACAAAGCCGTTGGAAAGATGCAGGATTCCCATTGATATTTTGAACCATCCAGGTAACGCTTCCAGAGAGATGCTGGGTGGTGAAATGGAGGCTTCTTTCATGCGCTCTGCAAGCGTTTCTGAAGATTTAGGGGGATGTTGTTGGTATGTACAACTTCATATGCGCTGTTACGACAGCAATTGTGACTCAAGGTACTTCAAATCTTGAATCTGTATTTGCATGTTACCCTGTAAAATTGGAGATTCCGGGTTGTGTATGCTGCGTTGTTTTCAAATGAAAGGGGGATTGATTGAAATGTGTAGATTGTGAAAAAAGAATATGTTATTCTGTAGCTTTTTGTGTACAGAGATGTTTTGATCGATCCTTTCAGTTCTTCTGACGTTGAAGTTTCAGAGCACGCACTGGCAGCGAGTTATACGGTCAACTTGTCTTATTTAAATAATTGGTTAAGCTACAGAATAACATATTTTGATCGGATGGCTTTTGCTGTGAGCCATCGCTCACTGCTTATATTCTGTGAGACCTGAACCATCATTAGTTGGAATCTGGCCAGCTGCTTGATCCTATCACCAGTAGCCGGGATTCTGTGGCTGGCTGGCTGCCTCTGCATCGGCCGGATTCCAGATCTCGACGAGCAAAGCTTGGATCCGATTCTACTCTGATTGACAAGGCGAGGAATGGGAATCCAGGGTGGTCTCTGCATCGCAATGTTTGGGATTCAAAGTGAGCCCGGACCCCTCTTTTCATCTGAAAAGGAAATGCAAGCGGATTCCGAAGGAACTTCATACCCAAAGGCGCCTATCAAGATTCCAAAGCAGCCAGACAGACTACGGTCGACACCCAAAGGTTAAAACTAAGTTTTTTAAAATTTTTAATTAGTTCCCTTCTGGAAAAAATTATTCACGGAAAGCCTCTCCATGCATCATACGATATTAGTACAGATGCAGCCTTTAATATTTGTATATCCAAACGGGGGTAAAAAGTCTCGATAACAACTGATGAAATGTGTAAATTGCCTTGAAGATACCGAGTGCTCACCAGTTCCGAAACAAATTAAGTCACGCTAAAAAACTTTAAATACATAGATTTTATCATCACACAACTTTAAAACATCTGCCTACAGTGTAGCTGTAGTCGGACGGGCAAAAATTCAGCAGCTAGGAGGGCATCCCAACCATGCACCATGCTTGGCGCCTCGGCTTCTTACCTTGGGGCTTTCCCGGCCTTCTTCCCGGCTTTTCCCCTCATGCCTTTCTGTCCACCCTTCCCCTTAGCACCACCCTTCTTTCCTTTCTTCCCAGTCCCACTGGCCCTCTTGTCCTTCTTCATCCGGGGATCCACCAGTACCTTCCCTTTGCCAGCCCTGTTCTGAACCCCTTTCTTTGCAACAACATACTCCTTCTGAGGCTTCTTGGGCATTGCCTTCCTGTAAATCTGGTCTATCATCTTCCTCTTTGACCGCTCGTTTATGTCATTCTGGTCTGCGATGGCATCTGCCTTTTGGCGTGCCTTGTCCAGTTTCTTCATGGCAACACGCTTCTTCCGTGCCTTGGCCTCTGCAACCTTCTTGGATGGACGGGCATCGATCTCCCTAAACTGAGCCCTCATGGCAGCTACTTCCTCGCGTGTAACAGGTTTCATGGGCTGGCTATGCCTCTTCTCATCCTCAACAAACCAATTGGGTAACCCTTCATCATCAAACATGTACTTGTTGTAAGCATCATCAAGTATCTGCTCTCTCTGCTTCTTTCTCAACATCTTTTTCGCATAGGCTAGTACTTCAGCCTTTTTGTAATCATCAAGATCCTCCTCAGATTCATCTGATTCATCAGAAGATGAAGATGAATCCTCTTCATTTCGGGTTGGTTCTGCTGGTACAATCTCAAAATCATTTTGTTGTAAACGCTGTGCCTTAGCCACTTTTTCCTTTTTTCTAGTATCCACCTTTTTCATATTCCTCTGCAAGTTCTCCCTTTCATCTTCACTGTCACTCTGCTCAGTAACACCTGTCCCTGCTTCTGTGAACACATCCTGACTGTACCACTGCTGTACAATCTGCTCTTTAGTCGGCTTGTGCTCGTCTAGAGATAATAGAAGGGGATTGGTCTCCGGATCTTGATCTTCATCAAAACCTTGATCCATTTCTACATCATCATCTTCATCACCCTAGCAAGTTTTAAAAGAAAATAAGAACATAAATCATCATAAAACCTTCAGGCTCTATAACAGTAACCTAGACAAAAGAATTGTATTTTAAGAAGTTTGGATCCTTTGGCTAGTTCAAAAATTCTGTTTCAGATGCCAGAATACAAAGAACAGAACTCGAGAGAAGGGGAGAGAGAGTGAGAGCGATATGGAAATATGCTGTTATTACCTCTAACAAGTCTGCATCAGCATCAGGATTGATTCGCTTTGCACGCTTACGTTCTTGTTTTACTTGTCCGCCCTTTTTCGTTACAAAGCGCTCATAAGCTTCATCAAGCATCTCCTCAAGCTGGGCATCATACCTGTTGTAAACGATGTTAGTTACAAACTTTTGAAATTACAGTATTTTTTGAGAAACAGAATATTCGACCACTTGATTGTGTGTTCTGATGATGTGGATGCTCAAAAAATTACCTCTGCTGTTCTTCATCAGAATCCATTTCCTCATCAGAGTCATCATGAGCTTGAGTTCCCTCATTCTCACTGTCTTCAATGTCATCTTCCACATCATGCTCTGCTGATTCAACAGCTAGAAGTTCTTTTCCACCCTAGAATAGGAAAATGAACATGGAAAATAAAGAATTATATTGCCAAAAATAATGTTGTGTTTGCAAGGACAAGCCACGCTGAAAAGCATGACTTTCATAAATCATAATTAGAGGTAATTTCAGAAAAATTCAAACATAAGCAGCAGTTTTCGTTTGTTTTAACAAAAACGAAGGCCGTTGCATGCAACGCAAGGCACAGAAGAAATACATAAAGAAGCATGTGTATTGTCGTTTTATTATTAGGAAACATTGCACAAGACCTGACTACAGAAACAGCATGATACCTTGATAACACTGATAGAAAACAAGTCAGGGTCGACATAATCATCTCCCGTAGCATCAATCTGCATTCCTGTAGCCTTGCGTGCTTTATCCTGGAATAGAGACCATATGTCAGCACAAAACTCAAACAAAAATCGCATGTTGCAAAGGTTTATGTAAGTATTTCATATTACCTTTGCTCGACGCTTTGACAGACGCTTTCTCTCTCTCTTATTCTTTCTATCAATGACACTGGTCAATTCTTCCATTTCTTGTAGAAGTTGATCATCATCCTTGACCTTTGTGGCCTCTGCATCATCATCAACCTTTGGGGTGACTTGTGAAGACGACGACAGTGCTTTTCGTACGCGAATTCGCCATCTAATTAGTTATGCAATGGATATACATGAGTCTGATATCCTCTACACATGCTCAACTTATAGTCTTGTTTGGGTTATAATATTTAAACGAATGGAGATAAATTACACAAGGAAACAGAATGGCAGATAATGTGCTCACTTCAAGATATGCTTGAAACTATTTTTATCCAACAGAAGTAAATCCTCGCAGAAATTTTTTATCTGGCACAAATCAAATAATAAGCAGTCAGCACCTATGATTAGAGAAGATGGAAGGCAGTATGCATAGCAAAGGCATCAATTCCTTACATCATCGGTAGTAAGATCATGATTCTTTATGGGCAGAGATTCTGGATTATCAAATGAAATCGCATTGTAAGAGCCCAAAAACTCCAGCGGTGTCTGGGCATCAGACCATATGAAGTCCGACGCCGAACCAACTTTCCGCAATGTTGTATTCCCTTCTTCATACCTGAATAAATGTTATTTATATCAGCATAACAATCTAAGTGTCATATTGTCCACCAAAGAGGACTTCACATAACCAAAAACTTCAAAGCTACAACTTCTGAAGGGAAGATTCCATGTATGTTCCTTTTAACATAGCCAGAGCTAGCCTGTCCATTTTTAACAAACATGGCCCTAAGACCGAGTAGTGAACGGCTGTGATAGGAAGCCACCATAAAAACCCAGTTACTCTTATGGAAACAGAACTCAAAAGAAAGATCGTTAGTTCTTAGCAATGTACCATCTATGAACCCGTGTCTGGAGTTGTTGTACAAATTCTACAGAGGTCAGGAAAACATCAGCATATCTAGCTAATGTTAATGCTCACTCAAAGGGCAAAAGAGCAAAGTTATCTGACTTAGAATTGAAATGCCTAACTGATCACATGACTTTAAAAAATGCTGAATTGGTCAGAACAAACATGCTCAATTGTTTACACTAGATAACATAGCATCCGGTGAACTTTCACGTTGTCAAGAGCAATGCACTTATTTACAAAGAAGCGAGTTATCATACTGCAAAACAGGCTGTTATACTGAATGCAAGAAACGGAATCGTAATGGAAGAACATATATAATTTGAACAATACTCCAGTGTGAACACAGCTGATCACACCAACATAACAAACTTATGTACCAAAATAAAAATATACATACTTCAGAAGTAACAATAAGAAGACAAGAGAAAAGGAAAACTACAGCAGCAATGTAACAAGGGAGGCCTACCCATCACGGTGTCTCTTTTTCCTACCATCCATAACATCCCTAGACTGCAGGGCACATAACATTTCCAACATCAGAGGATGCTAGCAAATACAGGAAAGGAAACTAGACAGATAATTCAGATAAGTGAGTTAACCGTACTTTGTTCTGTTCTGGAACCACACTGAACAAGTGCTTTATATCAAGAAGTTCTGGTTGAATCTTTGCAGGCGCCTTATATTTCAGGCAGATGATATAAATTTCGGCAGATGTAGACCGACTTGCCGTAGGCTTAGTCGCCTCAACCTTCTCAAACAACTGCAAGTGGAGATGATGTTCAATGATTCAATTAACTAAAATTGAAACAACAAAAAAAATTTAGAAAACATCAAATTAATACACACCTGTTTAAGACAGTACATAATAGCATTGTAATCTTGAGACCTAAAAACCTGTTGAAGAAAAAGAAAAGTTGATTAAATGTGTAATGAAATACAGGAATAACACAAAAGAAAATTGCAACTGACGTGCTCATTGAACAAATGAAGGAGCTAATAATAAAACACATAACAACTCCACACAACGGTATGAAACCAGGAACTGTAAATACCACCCAAGAAGACGCAAAAAGAATGCATGCAACAATACTGTTTGTACAAAAGAACCAGTAAAATTTGAAAATACCATGCTGTAGCAATGTTTCTAAGATATTTACATTCGCATTTTCCTTTGGAAATAGAAGCGTGCCCAATGACAAATTGAAGCCAATGCAGAATGTTGACTGCAACAATTGAGCGCTCTTCTTCTGTGTAATTCTTTATTTACCTTGGTGATGAAGGCGCCCTTGGGGGCGAGGAACATTGTAGCGAGGCGCAGGGCGTCGATGACGAGCGCTGACTGCGATGTGGCCTCCTGCGCCCAGGCACCACCGACGTTGGGTGACCCGTCGTGCAGCACGACGTCGAAGGCGGAGACGCCGTTGGCGTCCATCAGCCTCCGCACCGCGGCGCGGCACTTGGTGGTGGTGATGTCCTCGGTGAGCGAGTGGGCGCCGCGGATGGGACGGATGGGCACGAGGTCGACGCCGACGACGAAGGCTCCCACGGGGGCATGGTTGACGGCCACCTGGACCCACCCTCCCGGCGCGGCGCAGAGGTCGAGCACCGAGCGCGCCGTCGGGAGGAAGCGGAACCGCGCGTCGAGCTGGAGCAGCTTGAAGGCCGCGCGACTCCGGTACCCTTGCTCCTTGGCGAGGTGGTAGAACTTGTCCTGCCGCTGCTTCCCCTTCGCCTTGCCCATCTCCGCCGCGCTGCTTCAGCCGCCGCCGATGTCGGAGAGGCTTCTCAGCGAGGAGGTGGGGGCTAGGGTTTTTGGAGGTGGTTTTGCTCCGGCGGCGGTTGGGTGCTTGCTGCTCTGGTCGTTTTTGTCGCAGCCGGGCTTCCGAGGCGGTTGGGTCGTGACGGGCTCACGGGCCTCGGCCTTTTTTTGTGGGCCGTTGCACGTGGGCCTAAAAGAAATAACCTTTCGTCCTCTCGTGTGTGATTGCTCTCTTCTCTTATCCCCAAACGAGGCGGCACGCGAACACCTCACTGCGCACTGCCACTCTCGAGGGGATGGAGCTTGGCCTCGCGCTCCGGCTCGTCGCGCCGCCGCCGCCGCCCTGTCTCTCCCGTAGATTTCTTGCTCTCCCGCCGGATTTTGTTTCCCCGTGTGTGCTACGAGGAACACGGGTCCGCGTCTCAAGACTGGAGCATGGAATTGGGGTTGTTTCCAATGCGAGTATGGCCTATTCAGGAATAGAAGAGGAGGAAATGATGGAAGAGGAGGCAGAGGAGGAGGAGGATACTGAGCCGATGGTGAGCACGAGGCCGCGTTTGGAGCTCATTGAGAAGCCGGACTGGAGCCTGGCCCTGTTGGATGAGTACGAGTCGGAGGAGTTGAGCACCTCTCATTGCGCCAATCACCGCAGCGGTTAGGCTTCTATGCTTTCTGCGTTTCAAATTAGTCGGCTTTAGTATTTCACTTAGCTGATGAATTGAGGTTATGCTAGTTTGAAACTTTATTTGCCAAGTTTTGGTCTAGTTGGTAAAGTAAAACGATGGAGCTTGCAAAGTTGTATTTAGCAAAGAATTTTCGTTTAAGATTACTCAGGTAAAATGGTTTGTTTGCTCTTAAAAAAACAATTTGATCCAGTTTGAATGATTTGCATGTACTGATGTTGTGTCTTCTCAGGTTATGTTGCTGTATTGGGGAAGCCAAATGTTGGCAAGAGCACCCTTATTAACCAAATGGTTGGTCAGAAACTTTCAATTGTAACAGATAAACCACAAACAACACGGCATCGAATTCTTGGTATATGTTCTGAACCAGAATACCAGGTATCAATTTTGTCTCTAATGTACTACTTCCAGAACTCAATTCAGTTCAGTGCAAATTAAGGTCATTAAGTTTCTGGTCCCATAACCATCAAGGGATCATGTTGCTTTTAACTGCTAATCTGAGTTATCATTTAGTTTGCAGATTATACTTTATGATACTCCTGGTGTCATTAAAAAAGAGATGCATAAGCTGGACAGTATGATGATGAAAAATGTTAGGAGTGCTATTGGCAGTGCAGACTGTGTGCTTGTTGTTGTTGATGCTTGCAAAATGCCTGAAAAGGTATTTCCAGCAGTATTAAAGAAAGTAATTAATCCTTATATTCAACAATTTTACCTTACCCGCTGGAATTTTTGACCTTTTAGATTGATGAAATGCTGGAAGAAGGTGTGGGAAACAAAGGTGTTGGAGTTCCTGTTCTGCTAGTATTGAACAAGAAAGATCTAATAAAACCAGGAGAAATTGCAAAGAAACTTGAGGTATGAACCTTATACAAAAGCTTAGCAGCTGTTTCTTTTGTACTTTCCTCTGGGTGCAAATGGTATTGATTTCTGGACACCTCTTTTGACAGTGGTATCAAAAATTCACTACTGTTGATGATGTTATACCTGTAAGTGCTAAATTTGGTCATGGAGTTGATGATATCAAGGAGTGGATATTGTCAAAGCTCCCTCTGGGTCCTGCTTACTACCCCAAGGTATTGACACAAATGATTCATAATTTTCGAATAGCGTCTCCACCTGTGCTTTGTTTACCATTAAATGTTATTGACTGTGCCTATATGTTACAAACTGAGAAACAGGTTTAGGCGCTCAGAGAATTTTAGTGAATGTTTTAGTTATTTTGGTTTCCTTTCTCAACTTCAGCCCTTCCATCCTCAATGAATTAGATCCTTTAGCAGTATCCTAGTTTTGGTCAAGAGTGCTCCTGAATCTCATTATTTTTGAACTTGATGTGCCCATTCCAATGTTGAATCCTATAAATCTTGTGTACATCAAGTATCTATCGATGGATGGTGCTACTGACGAATCAGTTTTTTATAGATGGCATGGTAGTTTTCTTTTTCCCATATTGTTGAACTGAAGTACTGGACAATGTGAACTTGAAACAACTAATGAGTACTGGACAATGTGAACTTGAAACAACTAATGTATGAGTTAGCACATAATGGTTACTATGCTTCTGCTAGGCTGCTACAAATCTGTCGTTACAGAAATATTTTTCTAAAGCCGGAGAATATGGACTTTACTTGCATATTTTACTTCATCTGTATGATGATAAATAATAAGTTTACAATATTTAGTACTTTGTCGTCATCCTCTTTGTTTCTTTCCTAGACTAGAAGCAGGAGACTGTAACATTGCATTAAGAAGAGCAAACTATCGTCTTTGTTGCTGTGTGGTTTATCTATTAATGAGCACATGCCCTGTAATCCAAAACATTTTTCCTCACTTGAACCGCACCTTTTGTTTTTAGATGTTATACTACTTGGGATGTTTTGAGATTAATTGGCTTATTTGGTATCATGCATTGAGCTCTATGGTTCATGTTTCAGGACATAGCTAGTGAACACCCTGAGAGATTTTTTGTTGGTGAAATTGTGAGGGAAAAGATTTTTCTTCAATACAGACAGGAAATTCCTTATTCATGCCAGGTATATCTTCCCGTGCTGCTTTCTTATCAGTTTGCCAGCATATTTCCCTTTTTGCTAGCATTTATTTCTGACGTAATATTTTGTTTTGCAACAGGTTAATGTTGTCAGTTATAAAAGCAGACCTAGTGCCAAGGATTTCATTCAAGTTGAGATACTTGTTGAGAAAGAATCACAGAGAAGCATTATACTTGGAAAGGTAAGAAAAAAGTTAAGGTCACTGTAATTATATGTGATGTAGGTTGTTTTCTCTGAATATTTGAAATACATGAGATATAATTTGAATTTTTTCAACCTAAGACTAAAACCATTGTAAAAAAAAGGCCCCAAGTTTCCAGTTTGTATTGCATATAATAGCAAAATACCCCCTTAATGTTTTCGATTGCTGCAGGATGGCAAAGCTATAAAGATGTTGGCAACCGCATCAAGGCTTGACATTGAGGATTTCCTACAGAAGAAAGTTTACCTTGAGGTTATAGCTTCTTTCTTTTGTGTGGTCGCTGTAAACTTGACATCTCCTTTTGCCATTATTTTTTTAGAGAAGTTTCTAATAGCAACCCACGATTCGCAGATAGAGGTCAAAGTGAAGGAAAACTGGCGGCAAGATGAACGCCTTCTGAAGCGTTATGGCTACGGCGGCGAGATTCAAGCGCTATGACCCTGGGGGCGATATCACTATCAGCTTTCGAGACTCGAGAGTAGAAGAATGACTTTGATTTTGTTTTTCCTTTCCTTGTTGCCGGTGGTGTGAGTGAGAAGTTAACTGATGATTGTCGAGCTAGTTCAGTTATTAGTGAGGTCCTCTCAGCAAATTTTGTGACCTTTGATGTTATAATACGGAACTGATTGCTAGGATGGTGAAGAGCATGGCAAACATGTACAGCATCTGCATGTGGAATGGGAAGTCACTCCTTCCGGCGTGCTGTCAGCTATCACAAGCTAGCCACCTACTGAGTACTGAACTGAACCTTACCAGCCATTGGTCCTGTTTAGTTCCATTCAACTTCTTAAAATTCTCTCTCCAAACTTTACTATTCATCTATCACATCAAATCTCTCTTCACGTATATAGAACACTAAACGTGGGTAATACAAAAACTAAGTATATGGTTTTGATGTACACGACGAGACGAATCTTTTAGGTCTAGTTAGGTCATGGTAGGATAATGTTTACCACAAATAAACGAAAAGTGTTACAATGCGCTACAGTGTCCGATGTGATATTTTCACCAAACTTCATCTTTACTTTTTTGGAACTAAACACCCCCATTGAGCGAACACGGCGAGTAACAGAAGCAACACGACCTTGTTCCCGTTGCATCAGAACGTCTCGCCCCATCGAGACGGTTGAGGATTCAGTGACTTGCCTTTGACAAGTCACAACGAGACTTGCGCAAGAGGACAAAAAGAGAACACTGTAGCGAGCACTGTTCTGTACTGTGTGTACTGTAGCAAAGATACTGTTCATGCAGATCCATCCGTTGATTTCGCGATCGACAACGGTTCACAGGGCGGTAAGTCACGGCTACAGTGTTCGGTCACCGAATCTCAATCCCGTCGAAACGGGGGGCGCGTGAGGCGACGTGCGCGGACGCCGGAAACGATGACCCCCGTGCCGATCGAGTCTACTGCGGCCGAGCAACGCACACGAACCGCACGGATCATGCGCGCCGTGGGCGGAACGCGGCGGCCGGCGGGTGCAGGTCCAGGTCGTGGCGCGCCGTGCCGTGCGCCGGCCGTTGCCGTTGTGGCCAGGTGCATGTGGGCTGTGGCAAGACCAAAGCGGCCGGGACGGGTTCACCCCGTGAGACACGAAACGAAACGATACGATACGATACGTCAGGGCGCAGCACGCAAGGTCAAACCGGACGCAGCGTTGACTTGGCCAGGACCCTACAGGGTGGCCAGCACAGCAGCACTGGCTCGGTCTTAACTTCTCGACAGCCCCTGAGAGGCTGGCTTAACAAGTACACGTACGCGTGTCTCATGCTGATTGCTGAATACGGAGTACCAAATAATAATAGCTTTTCAGAAAAAAATATACTTCTACTAAATAATGCCGCCATACGTAGCCGGCGCTACATTTTTTGTCCTTTTTTCGCAACGAGTCAACGATGTGACGAGATCTCAGCTGCTATTTCTCCTGCGGCTCTCCTGATTCAACGGCGAGCGACGACTACGGAACGACGTGCCTGGCGGTGCATCGGACCACGTACGTCTAACCTGCCAATGTCAAAGCGTGGCGCGACATTGACTCTGCGCCTTGCACTTCGTTCAAAGTCAACATCTGGCCCAGAAGCAGCCGATAGTGGTCAACGTGAATGATACACAGCTTTTCCAAAGGAAAAACAAAAGGAAATGCATGATGATGCATCATCGTGCAGAGTGCAGCACCATGTAAATGCCTAAGTGGAATTGGATGGATCAAGAGAGGTTTCCTTCATTTTTAATGTGGCACATGAAACACGTAATTCAATACCTACAGATAAATCCGTGGCGTAGCACCAAACTAATGGTGTCATTTCTTCTAAGAAAAACAGAGCAAACTGGGCTAGAGCGACAACCACGATGCCTAGCAAAATGTTGAAATTAGGATCGAAACCAAAATTTTTTTCTCTAAACACGGACTTGAACTCTGCCTCGTTCCTTCATGGAGGGACAATGAGCATATGACACAGAACAAGTAGACGCCTCAGATTGCACTGAGATAACATTTGGTGACGGATAGCTATAAACTGTGGGGACAAAATTGCGAATGCCACATGAGAATAGAGCACATTTCTTTCCCTTTGTTCTAACAAGTAAACAACCTATAGCAAGCACAAAATTGTTACTCCAGTTTCTGCCACAAAAATCGACCGAAAGGAGTAGAAAACAAAGCCAAAATTTCATATCCTGCAAAGAGGAGACGAAAGAAACTCAACTAGGAAAGCTCGAACTGAACGAAACTAACGCGAGGAACAGAACTTCAAGCAGGCAAGGAAACACTCGATCCCTAGGCGATCGCGTCAGCTGTCCTGCTCCCCTATCTTCTCTTCTCTACTGCTATCGCCGCCGCTGCTCGCCGACGGCGGTGGCATGGTCCCGCTGCTCCCACCGGCGCCGGCGCCACCACCACTGCTGCCGCTGCTTATGTACGACTTGATCGCGGCGGCGAGCACCGCGGTGAAGTTGGGGTCCGACGCGATCACGGCCGCCGCGCTGACGGTGTCGCCGGCGTCCGCCGCCTTGGCGCCCACCGCGGCGGGGAGCTTGGTGGGGTCGTACAGCTTCTGCCCAAACAGCTGCGGCAGCGGCACCGGCCGCGCGGCCTCGGCCAGCGCCGCCTGGAGCTGGGCGGGGTCCGGGCGCGGCGGCTGCGGCTGCTGCTGCGGCGGCGCGCCCGGTGCCGGCTGCGTGAGGTCCAGCGTCACCGTGGGGAACGGCGCCGACGCCGAGATGGTGGCGACGTTGGACGAGCACGGCAGCACGGCGCGCGCCAGGAAGTTGGACCCCGCCATGAGGCTGCCGCCGTCGGCGCTCGGCATCGAGCCCGACAGCAGCATGGACGCCGCCGCCGACGTGGTCGTCATCATCGGCAGCGCGGCCGGCGGCAGCGGGTGGTTGTGCTTCCCCTCGTACGTCGTGATCACCACCGTCGTGTCCTCGGCGCATCGCTGGACCTGCCACCACACAACACAACCACCGGTAAACACGTGATCCCAGAATGAACGAACGTGCCGTGAGTACGTCCATGCTACTACGCACACCAAAATGTTCAGGGGGTCGATCACACAGCCAACTTCTAGATCGAGCTCCATTAGCGTTACCTGCTTGCGGACCGGGCAGCCGGCGGCCATCGTGCACCGGTAGTACGCGCGGGGGCACGGGTTGCCCTTGGCCATCTTCTGCCCGTACTTCCTCCATTGGCACCCATCACTGATCTGCGTGTCACCAAGAACAAACATGATTTATTTCAAGAACTCAACAAAACAAGCATGCGTAATCCCATAGCCACAAAGAACCATTCGCAACTTAATTACCATGGCTGCCTCGGAGCGAGCTCGGACGGAGACGCGGGCCTTCCGCATGGTAGCGGCCTCGGGGACGGGCTCGGGGTCCTTGGCCGGCAGGAAGTTGTTGCTGGCGAGCCATCCCTGCGGCACGTGGTGCGGCGGCGGCGGCTCCTCCGGGCTGCCGCCCCTCTGGTCCCTCTCGTGGGCGCGGCGGTGATCGAACGTCGGCAGCGGCATGACGATGTCCTTGCCACGGATCCCGACCCCGCCGCCCGTGCCAGGGCTGTAGTCCATCATCGGCGGCGGCATGGCGGTGTCCGCGTTGCTGGGCGACGACGCCGAGCAGTCGCCGCCGCGTGCGTCCGCCGCGACCGCGGAGCGCGGCGGCTCGTCGGGCGGCAGCGCGGAGGTGCCCAGGCTGATGAACTGCCGCGGGAGCAGGCTCCCATCCTGATCCTTCTTCTCCGGGTCAACGTGAACCTGCTGGTGATCGCAGATAGTTCAGTTAATTCAGCAGTGAATCGATCAGAGCGCGCGCGCGCGCGATCACGTTGGCAGCATCCATGGATCGATCGACGCTTTCTTGGTCAGGGTTTTTGTGTGGTTTACCTCGTGGCTTGGAGCGCCTAGGCTGTTCCTTTGCTGCATCAGCGTGAAGAGGCGCATCTGGAGGGAGTTGTAGCTCGTGGTCGCCCGGCTGAGCATGTTCTTGAGGTGCTTGTTCTCGTCGCTCAGGCGCCCAATCTCCGATTTGGCCCATGCCAGCTGATCATATTCAGTGCATCATAGTATCAGACGACAGTAAACAAGACCGATCCTAGTAAACTTTTGTTTGTCGCACGTAACTAATACCCACATGGAGAGGTTTGACTAAACTAAATGGCGCATCTGAAATCAAGCTTCCAAGAACAACAAGCGGTATTATTGGCAGTCAAGCACATGCGTACGTGCGTGGATCACGGCTGGTTCAGTTGTTGTTGTTTTGCGCGTGCAAGAGTAATTTCCTCACCTCAGCTTTGGTTTCCCTGTGATCTAGCACCTCGTTGGAGGAGACGCCGTCGTCGACGACGGACTCCTCGCTCCTGCTCTTCCTCCTGCCGACGTGCAGGCCCATCTGAAATTGAAGCCGATCGAGGAGTCGCGTCAGGAGAAATAATTACCGGCGCCGATCCAGAAGAAAACGTCAAGGGCGGAAGAAGTGATAAATAAATAAAAAGAAAAAGGAAAAAGAAAAGAAAAGAAAAATAGTCGTTGACATGGATGCAGAAGCAGTTTCACCGACGGACGTTGATGGTCAGGTCGTCCTTGTTGATGCTAAGATCGTCGGGCGCGCCGCCGCCGCCGGCGGCGGCGGCGGGGTGCGCGCGGCCGGCCGCCTCCTCCTTCCTCTTCTCCGTCTTGAAGAAGTCCATCTCGCCCACCACCGCCCGGCGCGCCCCCGCGCCCTCCGCGCCGGCGTCGTCGTACCCCAGCACCACCGCCTGGAACCCCGCCGGCTCCCGGTCCGCGGCGCTGCCATTGCCGCTCAGCTTGCGCTTCCCCAGGTAGGACGACTCCATCATATACGCCTGCGCGCGCGCGCACTCAGCAACGTGTGCGTGCCGATGGGGGCCGAGCTGAGACGACGAGGGGAAGAAGGAGGAGAAGGGGATCGAAGGCCGGGGATGGCAGGGGCGTATAAGAAGGCGGTGGGGGCGCACACGTGGCGAGGCCCCGGTCGCCGATCTGAGTCCATCTTTATAGGCTGTGTTGGTGACCATTGACCAGGGGGGAGAAGGAGCCGAGGGACCGGAGGAGAGGGTGGCATGCAGTCGCGCGTCAAGTCAGAGAGAGGCTCAGGCTCTCATCTCATCTCACACAGCTGGTGAGTGTGCGATCGCCAGGGCAGTCGCGAACGAAGTCGAGTCCATGGGAGGGAGAAACGGAGCCGTGGCGCCGGCCGCCCGCGCGAAGCGGGGGAGGAGAGGCAGCCAGGGGGAAATGGTCAGGCCCGGCAGACGACTGGCACCGGTCGGGCGCGCGGTCAGCTCCTGATCCGAGAAATGGCAGGGGACGGAGACTGTCATTCTACGGTGACTTGGGCTGCATGGACTGGCGACAGGCGCGTCAGCGACACGTACGTACCCGCCGTATCTTTTGGGATCGGGAGGGGTGTCTTGGTGTGGAGCAGTTGACTGGGCAACGGCGCCAGGCGGCCAGGCCAGTGCACCGGAGCAGTGGTCTCGCATGCATGCGCTGGCTAAATTTACACCGAATATTGCCAAGACGTAGGTCCAGCTGTTTGTAGCAGAAAACTTTGACTCACCAGATCAAGGTGAAGATTAGACGCCCGTGAGAGCGTGATCGGTAATGGTACTGGGTTGCGCGACCGGCGGCGTCGTCGCCACGTACTACCGTATCTATGGGGATTGAGAGGATGTCTTTGTTTTATATTGACTGAGCAACGGCGCCGGTGCACCGGAGCAATGGTTTTGCCTTTTGCGGTGCGTTTTTTCTTTCGGGTTCGGTGGTACTGCAAAGGAAACTTGAAAATCGCTGGATCATGAGAGCACTCGTTGAGCCGTGAGCGTCGCTGTGCTAGTCCAAAGACTGGTACTTTCGGAAGAACACCTCGGTGCTGTTTGGTTAGGAGAACGTAAACGCAAACGTGTCAGTACTCTTCATCAGGCCCGGTCCAGCGCAAGTCCAAGCGGCCCACCTTTCCTAATGTGCGCCTGTCCGGCCCAGAATGGCTTTGGCCCATGTAATAGCTTAGCTGTAGCGCGTGCTTGCGTAGCGTGTGCGTGTGAGTTCCTCGCAGTTGGGAACAGAGGAAGAACATGAACAAAATTGTAAGAACAGAATTCTATCCGAAAGAGCTACCTCCGGATCTCAATCCTGTTCTCCTGCTTCTCCTTCTTCCTCCTCTATCTTAGGTAGCTAACAAAACGGTGATGGAATTCTCTGCACCGTCGCTGTCCGCTGTGACCTGAAAACATTAACGAATTCTGTGATTGTTTGGTTTGCTTTATTCATTCTATCTGGTAATGGAAAGGGAAAACCCTGGTGAAGTCCCTGTTGCTACTCCCCGACATCGCGAATGGAATTAGCGCGCGCCGCTACTCGGCGAGTCGGCGAACGCAGCAGTCATGAGCGATGAGGATCAGCGAATCAGGAGCATTATCCCGTTCAAACTGAACGGGACCTGATTCCACGGCATCCGTTCATGGAGCACTCGAACCAATCATAAAACAATGTTATCGGCTTGCACCATAATCTGTTACCGGAGCAAATTGGATGAACCAAACACTATCTTAGTGTAACAAGAATTGGGACAATAGTGCTAGTGACTAATGACCAATGGATCATATGTGTCTTGGTTTGAGGTTAACTAAGATAGGGCGCTAGTCCTCGCAGCGTATATTGAGGGGAGGCCAACTTTGATGTATAGTTTATCATAAAATGGCTCACTCTAAGTGAAAAGTCCTAGCCTATAATTGGACTAGCATGAAATGGTTCACTTCCAACTTCCAAGTGAAAAGTTCACACCAGTGTTGCGTCCTTCCTAGAGGATGTCTTGGTTTGTGCTTAACCAAGCTTGGCTGGTAGTCCTCCGTAGCAATTGAGGGAGCGGGCAACTTCGATGTCTGGTTTGATATGAAATGGTTCGCTCTAAGACAGGTGGGCTCGCATTAGGCCCAGTGAGGATATAGGTCCCGCTCATCTTTTCTTGTTATAAACAGAGCCTGAGCTGAACTAACGTAGCTATTGAAGCCTGATAACTAGTATGCCATCATCCTTTTGGCCCGCCTCTATTCTAAGATTAATTTTAGTGTACAGTTTTATTGTATAGTTATCTAAAGTCTATACTATAAAGAGAATTAGAATTGAAACTTTTCTCACCAACAAAAGGCCCACCCCATCTATACCCCTCACAGAGGATCCACCTGTCAGGAAAGTAGGACGACGAAATTAGACGAAAACCAAACAAAGGAGGAAGAAGGGACATTCCCAAGTGTTTTTTCCACCAAAACCTCAAAACTTTTTCACCTAAAAAAGGGCCCACCTAAATATACCAACATTTGTACCCACGTCTATACACAATTACCTCGTATCACTAATAGACAATAAATTGGAGAGCTTTCTCCATATAAATAAATGACAACTATCTCTCTATATACATGAAAGAGCGAATATAAAGTATTTTTAAAAGCACTTCGTACGATTTACCATGGCCCACTAAAATGACAATAGTTTAGTACTTACATATCATCAATAAACGTACGTGCTTCAGAATTGAGACACATACGTAGAAGAAAGTTTAGCACGCACGTGCCGCGCGGACATTGCAAGTTGCAACTAGTAGAAAGAAACTAGATAATCAAATTAGATGAATTTTTGCAGGGATAAAACTCTCTTTACACCCCATAAAACTTTCCCTTCTCTTTCTTCGTAAAAATATGTACTATCACATAAACAGAACTTCCATTAAGACCGGTCTAAGAGTCTAAGTCGAAGTAAAAGTGTGCATCGTCGCACGAACTGCAATATTGTTTTTTTTAGAATGTCTTGGTTTGAAGCAAACAAGGTGGAGAACAAAATGATTTAATCCAGATCAACCACGTCTCCCCATGTATGAACCACTCCGTTCAAGCTAGCGTCTTGGTGAACATCATTCTATGCTGTGCTGTTCCGACCGATACTCAACACACACACTCGATAGACACATCGCCTACTATAAATGAAATACTGTACGCACTCTCACTCGATAGACACGTCATCTACTAACAGCTCCAGTTAAATTCTCAAATAATTTTTTTTAAAAATAGAACAGCTCCAGTTAAATTCTAAAATCCTCGACTCAAACCGACAGAATAGGTTCCACCGTAAGGAACGACCAAGATTTCAGCGGCGTCTAACTCGCGATTAACAGCAAACGCTCATTGCCGCAAACCAACCACTACGATAACAGCATACCATCAGGTTTGTCGGTGTACATATCTTAACCATAGCACAATAACAAAGATACGCCAGGCGACAATTCAGTACAAGCCGCAACAAGACGGCAAGACACATTCAGAAATATTCGTGCCAGGTTAAAACAGACGAGCATTATCTCAGGTCTTGGAAAGCATCAGTAAACATGTGGCATATATATACACACACATCGCCGGCCGGATAAATAAGCTAGTTAAAACAAGCTAAACTTCTCACCCGGCGCATGCGTTCACCTCTAGACGAGGCGCCAAACCCATCCCTTAGGCCGACTCTGCGAAGCCAACCCTCTGCTTGCCGTAGTCGAAGACGGTGTGGTAGGCTCCCATGAAAACATCACCCAAAATCCTGCAATTGCATGTAGTCTCAACGTTACATCCAAAGATCAAAGCATCTTCAGAGCCAGAATCAGGAGCTTAGAGGTGTATAGGTTACCAGAGGGGGCCACGAGGAGGTGGGATATCCATAGCTGTGAATCCACTGATGCACTGCGCCGCAGGTCCTTCACCAACCTTGAGAACGTACTGCATGACCAAAGAGAATATAATCAAAGTTCAGACACCGCAACAAGATTGGTGGGGTTCGGGAGAGAAATGGGGGTGATTCGGCTAATATGTAAAACAAGCAGAGAGTATAGGAATGGGGACGAAATCGCACCTGGTTAGGTTTCAGTGAGAACTTCTTGCCTCCAATGGTGAATGCAATGTCGGGCATGGACTTAAGACTGGCACAGTCCACAGATGATTCTCCCATGGGACTGGGCAGACGCTCGCATAGCTGCAATAACAACAACACTTAAAGCAAACAACTACGTGATACAAGAACAGCCAGCGCCAAATTAGTCATTAAGCGCACCTGATTAATGTAGTTCAGAATGAGCTCCTGGGTCTTGTTCTGCGCCAGTTGGTTCTGCATCCATACAACAGCCATCTCACAGGCATTGCACATTGGATCACTCTTGAGACCACCATTTGATTTCCCAGCTTCATCATCCACTACACTCCTAATTCCAGCACTGTGTTTGCATAGCATATAACAAAGAAAGAAATGAGCAGCAGCATAAAATAAGTACACGATGACTAGATGGAACATCATGGCAAGCTATGTGACAGCAATATGAACTAATAACCAGAGTTACAAGTAGCTGCTCAGTGTATGTATAGAGTGCTGACAGTCCTCACCTAACACCATGAGTGCCATCGAATGTGCAAAGTCCAACCTGAGAACAGATCTTCGCTGGTTGTGTCTGTAAAATAACCCAACAGCAAGTTGAATTACTTCCGAATAGTGCAAACGCGCAGCAACCAAGAAAGAAAACCACAGTTTGGAATATACGAACCTCGGATAACAAAAGATCTAGGATCTGCTGTCCATATTGAGAAACCACTGTCTTGCACTCCTGGCTGACCACACCAGCAGCGCCAATCTTTTCGTTGATTTCAGTAATTATGGCCTGAGTTGATCATGTTAACAAGTGAGCACCAAGAAAAGCAGATATTCAAAGACTCAGATCACCATCTAGACAGTACTAAAACCTTAGTGCATGAAATGCAATGACTCTATTCTCAAAATTAAGCTGGATGGTTACCTAGAATTTCAGGAAATTGCAGAAATCATGCTTGATATAAGGAATACCTTCTAATGTCCCATACATATAAAGATAGTAACAAATGATAATAAAGTCCTACTAACAAAAACAAAGGCTAAAGTTTCTG
>OAMR01000423.1:80156-153679 GCA_900205405.1 Echinochloa crus-galli
AGTCCACAGATGATTCTCCCATGGGACTGGGCAGACGCTCGCATAGCTGCAATAACAACAACACTTAAAGCAAACAACTACGTGATACAAGAACAGCCAGCGCCAAATTAGTCATTAAGCGCACCTGATTAATGTAGTTCAGAATGAGCTCCTGGGTCTTGTTCTGCGCCAGTTGGTTCTGCATCCATACAACAGCCATCTCACAGGCATTGCACATTGGATCACTCTTGAGACCACCATTTGATTTCCCAGCTTCATCATCCACTACACTCCTAATTCCAGCACTGTGTTTGCATAGCATATAACAAAGAAAGAAATGAGCAGCAGCATAAAATAAGTACACGATGACTAGATGGAACATCATGGCAAGCTATGTGACAGCAATATGAACTAATAACCAGAGTTACAAGTAGCTGCTCAGTGTATGTATAGAGTGCTGACAGTCCTCACCTAACACCATGAGTGCCATCGAATGTGCAAAGTCCAACCTGAGAACAGATCTTCGCTGGTTGTGTCTGTAAAATAACCCAACAGCAAGTTGAATTACTTCCGAATAGTGCAAACGCGCAGCAACCAAGAAAGAAAACCACAGTTTGGAATATACGAACCTCGGATAACAAAAGATCTAGGATCTGCTGTCCATATTGAGAAACCACTGTCTTGCACTCCTGGCTGACCACACCAGCAGCGCCAATCTTTTCGTTGATTTCAGTAATTATGGCCTGAGTTGATCATGTTAACAAGTGAGCACCAAGAAAAGCAGATATTCAAAGATTCAGATCACCATCTAGACAATATTAAAACTTAGTGCATGAAATGCAATGGCTCCATTCTCAAAATTAAGCTGGCCGGTTACATAGAATTTCGGGAAATCGCGGAAATCATGCTTGCTATAAGGAATACCTTCTAATGTCCCATACATATAAAGATAGTAACAAATGATAAGAAAGTCCTACTAACAAAAACAAAGGCTAAAGTTTCTGCGATGCAACTCATGAAATCAAACTGAGTTTAATTTGCACATTGTTCTAGTTATGGAAGTATCAAGGACCTGACTATGGATTTGCCAACAAGTGCATGGTATGATGATACATTATCATCTCTCAAGTATAAGTGGCCAGTCAGCCATTTTCAGGCACACATGACAGCATCAAGCACATTTTGGATTTAACAAAGAGTATACTTGTTCCAAAATTACAGGAAATAGCAAAAAAATGTCATATTACAAGAAAAGATAACCAAAAACAGAAAAAGATTAAGCAACAGCTTCGATTGCAAAAGGTGAATCCCATAATGGCTGTACAGATAAAACAGAAATGCAGAGCTCAAACTTACTGTGGGGCCAGCAAGCAGGGAAGTTCCAGAATCTGCAATTGCTGCGCAACCGCCAGCACAAAACCCTGATAATGACAGATATAGCATTTAGCCGCCTTTCTCATCAACATGAAATTAGACTAAACATGAAGAGAGAAACATTTAGTACCAGTGGACTTCCCATCAACCAGGACATCACCCATGTTAAACTGCAGCAACCAATGTACAATTTAACCCCCAGATATTAAAAAGAGAAGCACACTAGACAATATCAACAAACAAGACCAACCTGCCAATATCCCTTCTGAGTGACAGGGACATATGTGTGGTTACCCTTGTAGTGGCTAGGGTCCATTCCACCAAACACAATTTCACCTCCTTCTCCTTCGTCAGCATGTCGGTTGAACCAGAAAGAGAAAACAGGATCACTGATGAGACCTTGCTTTATCATGTTATACCTGCAATTCATTTGTCATTAGGGACCAGATGTGCAAAGTTTTAAGTACATCATAATCATACAAGACAGATTTTCAATCACGTATCCCAACAAACTAAAAACCACGATGTACCAAAGTTTCACGTACTTATACCATGATCACATCTTACATTCATGTCTAACTAAATAGCATGGGAAGTTGGGAACACATAAGATACCTCAGATAACAATTACACATAGGCATCAGAAGAAATGAGGGGACAAGAACTCCTAATGACAGGAAATATGATGTTTTATTATAAGAGCAGTAACAGGGAAATGTGTAGCATGGTACCATTAGTGTAATCTCATTCAGCCACAAAATGTCCTTGAGTTACCGAAAGAATCTTATAACAACAACTAAAGCGTGTTTGCTTAAACGGTTGTTTAGTCCATTTAATCACTGTTTAGATGCTAGACGGTAGCAAGTTGTTTCCATTAATTGGCCATTTAACCTGATAATTGGCTAAACAATAGGTGACTGGCGTTTAGGATAACATTAATATACAAAGAAATAATCATTGTGTTTCCTGTAATTGACAGTGGAATGAACAAACGATATTTGAACTTTGAAGGCCACAAAGGCTTACCACACAGGTACAGCGTTCCCAACAGATATTTCCTGAAAGCCTAGACCAAGAATACCATCAAACTTTGCAACCATGAAAGTAAGGCCAGGCTCCTTTGTGGCTTCAATAAATTCCTAATACAGCAATTCGGAAATATTATTTCTTCCATATGGAATCAATGTCACCAGAGATAACCAATAAATGATTTGGAACACTTAACATGTGTAAGGCACAAACCTGATCTTTCACAACCAGATCACCTAATGTAACACTATCCTCACTGAAATAACCAGCAATTGCACCAGTTCCATAGTGAATCTCAGCAGGCTTTCCTGGTGAGGTGAAACAAGATAACATGTCATTGTCCAGAAGCAAACAAATAGAATACATAAAGCCCAATATAGAGAAGTGAAACCAATAAAACACTCCAAGGCCAGTAAAATGAAACAGATTAGATTTTTTTTCAATACTGAAAAAGATAATTCGGCTGTTTCCAACTTAAGGTGTGTTGGAGCCACACTCACTGAATTACTTATATACCAACTTCTATGGTTTACATTTGAAGAGTCAAAATAGAACTCTACATTGCTATGGTTTACCGTAAAACATCAGCTGTCATTAATGAATCCTGGCTCTACATTGCTATATGTACACCACTTTGAGCTGCATCTACATCTACATCAGCTGCTTTTAGCATCCTTTTCAAGGTACCGCACCTTCCAAGCTACTACAAATTGTTTTGATGTTGCCAACCATGCAGAATGAATTTTCTGTCCCATCATAACATTCTAGAACAACCAAATAAGGCAGGCAGTGAACCTCTTCAGGTTGGAAACTAACATAGCTTGACATAATTATCAGCAATACGAGTGCATTTTTCTTTTTTTTTCTTAAAGAAAAGGAATCACGGTATTAGAACTGAAAAGAAATTGTTCTTGTTCGACAGAGAAATTTAGCATTCAATTCACGACCATGTATTGATCTAGGTATGATGCCTTGTACTTAACCTCTAAGCTTGCATCTCCTCCATCTGAGCATTCAACAAATGATCCGAAGCAGATAAGTTTAGTTTTCCATCTATATAAATCTTAACATGTTTTCAATGATGTTTTTCTTCTTGACAAGATATATTTTAACATGATAAGATGACATGTATTATGAGGCATCAATTGGATGCCGGGAAAAAAGATGGCAAAAGCAAGGCAGTCTGAAACCATCAGTGAGTAAATCTGAAAGCAGACAGTCAATAGAGAAGAAAAAACTAAGCATGCCAGGAGAATGGTTATGAGAGTCAAACCGTTCTTCTTGTAAGTGCTTGACTGTCCAGCCTTGTAGCGCGAGTGGAAGTAGCAAGCAATCTGTGTCACATCACCAGAAACACACACACTCCAGTCTTAGTACAGCCAAACCCTTGAGAAAACCTTGACAGAGGTAAAGAAACGAGGACGCACCGAGAAGTAGCACTTGGAGGACGGCACCCAGAGATTGGAGCTGCCGGTGTCGAAGATGACGGTGAACTTCTGCGCCGGCGTGCCGACACCAATCTCCCCAAAGTACTGCGCGTTCATGTAGTTCTTCAGCTCGATGATGTCGCCCTCACCGCCTGAGCCCAGGGAGTTGGCGCCGCGGAGAAGGCGCTGCTTCTCCTCGGCGGAGAGGCGCTCCGCAACGCGGCTGTTCTGGTCGATGGGCCGCTTCTTCAGCGCGATCCGCACCAAACCCTCCGCCGACGAGGCGGGGAGGAAGGTTTGGAGCAGAACGGCCGCGAGGAGCACCAGCGCAACGCTGCGGGTTCCCATGGTTGCGATCTGCGTCAATCGAAGGGGGAGCGCACGGATTAAGCCTGGTGAGTGAGGAAATCTGAAGGGTAGTTAGATCGGACAAATCCTCGATGGGGAAAGCACTCGAAACAAAAGGAGTGCTCCGAACTGGTACTGTTACAATTGATTTGGCACGATGCATTGTAGAAACAGATACGAGCGTGAGCGATAAAATTGACGGGCGTGAGCGATAAAATTGACGGGAATCAGACGCTGATTTGGAAGGAAGTAGCGCAAAAATTTAGCATCTAGAAACCCTGGCAAATCGAATCGAGGTTGAGCCAATTAACTCGTAGTGCACAAACAGAAATAGAAACAAAAAAATAAACATTCGGAGCACGATTGCTGTAGAGCGCACGGCATACTAACCAGAAATCGCCGCCAAAACATGGACTGAATTTTTGGGTTAAACAGTCAACTTCAACCGATCAAAACTGCTCAGAAACCGCAAAAAGTAAATCGGGGAAGCGGGACTGCATCTACGAGCACGCGGAAACAAGCCGATCTACAACCAAACCCACATCACGAGCACCGATCCCATCCCACCGCCAATTCGAGGGCACGGTCACTGCGAGTCCACGAGAACTCACCAGAAATCGGGGGCAGGTGGTGAGGTGGAGGAAGAGGACGACGCGCAGCACTACTGCGCTCGGCGTGGTGCCGCTCCCATATAACGCAGTGGTGGGGAGGGGCCGCGCGCGCTGCCGTCCGTCGGATCCGTGGGCGTGTCACATCAGGCGTTGGATGAGGATAGGGATATCGGGTAGGCGGCGGAAATCGCTAGAGCTACCCGAGGAAAAGTGCCGGAGACTGGTGCGTGGAGGTTACAAAACGCAGCGGCCGGTCGCATCCGGTTCCGGTGTGGTGTGAGCTTTGGACTTTGAGGCCTCCTTTGGAACATAGGATTTATGGAGGAATTTTATAGGATTGAAATCCTATAGGAATTTTTCCTATGTAGCCCTTTGGAACAAAGGATTGGCTATCCTAAAATCCTTCAAATTTCCTATGGAATGGTCCAATCCATTGCAATTTTGGAGAAAATCTAACATGAGGTCCAACCTCTTGGAAACTTTCCTTTGTGTCTATCTCTCTCTTCACATTCTTGTGTTTTTCCTATGTTGCATCCAAACACTATGTAACAAAATTTCCTATGTTTTCAAACCCTATAGGATTACAAGTTACATGCACCTCAATTCCTATGGTTTTCCTATTCCTATGTTTTGAGAATCATTTGTTCCAAAGAGGCCCTGAGAGGCTGAAAAGGACGAGTATCTGCTGGTTCCTTTGCCTTGAAGTAACGAGGAGTTCGTAAACAGTACATTACATTGCATACAGTATTCTACTACGATGAACGTCTGCGTCAGATATAATGTTTTCGAGAAAAAAACCTACCTTTCTAAAAGAAATTAAATGTTAGTAATATTTATCCATCTGTAATATAAAATATTAGTAATATTTATCCATCTGTAATATTTATACGTGGTTTTGTTGTTGATTGTGAAAAATATTTTTTGATTCTTTCTCTTTCTATAATACTTACTTTTCGCGTGCATACAAAATCGTGCCATTTGAACCTTTGTATTTTTACTTTCTTCTTTACAATTAAAAGAGGTTGTCCGAATTTTTCACAATATATAGATTTGTAAACAGTACGTGTATTACAAAAGCTATTCTAAAACAGTATAATTTAGGTTTAGAGAAATATATGCTAGAAGTATTGAAGATTTTTCATCGGTGGCAAAAGCAAAAACAATTACCACAATCTCTAATCAGCCGAGGTGTTGCTACAGATATCCAAATGTAGTATTGTATGTACTGTACCTCTTGTGTTTAACTCTTTCCAAATGACGCCAGGAGCCCAGGAGTGAGCGTGACGGCTGGCTTGGGCTCGATGCCACGTACTCCGTAGGTGACTTGCATGAGCGCACCGTGGAATCTCCTCGTCGGGACTCGAGCGACACATGTTTACGTGGGACGACGGTGGGAGCACCCTGCACCCCAACGACATCTCTATTTCACTGCCAGGTTGGGCTCGCCTACAGTGGGACCCACCGGCCAGTCACCGTCAGCTCAGCCGTACCTGTGCCGTCTCGCGGGGTCGGGGTGTGTAGCGTGTGGGGAGAGGGAAACTGAAACCTTGCTGCTCGGCGCGGGCTTCCGATCCGCTCCGCGCACCCCACGCGTGTACGCCAGAAGCGCGGGTCGCGCTCGGTCGTATCCGCATCTGACGATGGCCCCTCGCGATGTGAAGTGTGAACTGAACAATGCGAAAAGAACAAAGCAAAGAATCGAGTATTTGATAGGTTTTGTAGTACTGTGCTTGGTTTTAGAAAAAGCGATTCGTTCGTCCTGATTATTGTAGTCGGTAACCGATAAGGTGGGCACATCATCATCATCATATATATAGGCCTCCCCTCCAAATTGTTTAAATATATAGTTGCGTGCGGCAATTATATTAATCGCAAGCCGGTAGATTAACAATGCAGCCAGAAGATCATGGCGAGTTTTAGAAGAAAAAAAACTGACATTGTCAAATGAAAAGGGCTCGGTAATCAAGGTCAACTTCTGGGTGCTAGTATACAGATGCATGCATTTCGTCTTCAAGAAATGCAACGCCGTTGCTATAAATATCATCTATGTATAGTATCGTGGGACGCTGTCATACGTGCTACGTTAATTTGTGCGAGGTCCGCATCTGATTATTATATGGAGTAATCTGCCTCATGCACATCAGAGTCATCATCTATTATTGGAGCCTAATGTACTGTTCTCACCGGTTCTGACGATCTCCATTAGATACGGAACGAGGGATTTACATTTCAGTTGAGAGCCTTCGGCTCGAAGCATGTAAACGGTGAAGGCGACACCTTAAAAATGGCATACATTTGTGGAATTCTAGCATGACATATATATGGGGTATTTCGACGTTGCTATCTTTTTTAACCTCTATATGCTACGTACTCCCTCCATACTCATATTAGATGATGTTTAGGACAAGGTTTGGGTCAAACCTTGAGAATATAAATTATAAATAACTTTAAATCGTTGAGTTTAGAAATGTGAAAATCATATTAATAGATTTGTCTTGAAAATTACTTTCATAAAAGGATACATCTATAACTTTTTATAGTAAATATTTTTATAGAAAATAGTAGTCAAAGTTGTGCTTTGGAGACCGTGTCGCTGTCCTAAACATCATCTAATATGAGTATGGAGGGAGTATATGCTATAACTCGGTCAACACATGTCCCGGAGATAGTTCATAGACTTTTCATTTTGCGTCCCGCGAAACGGAGGCTTCAGCAGGTTAGTAGGAGTAGTAGCTAGGTAGCGTTAGGCATCTGCCGGACACACCTTTGTTCTCTATGCGCCGGACATGATGCATCTCTGATAATGCAAACCGCTGAAAACCGAAAGGTGGAGCACTGCAGAGCAACAGCGGGAGTGACTGGTTACCTTTGGTAAAGGTAATGGGTCACTTTTGTGAAGCGCTTCTCCTCTATTTTTTTTTTCTTTTTGAATTTTTCTCCCCTGCATTAAGACGTTCGAAGACTAAGGGAAATGGACGAGCACGTCGCTTTTCAGTCTGGTTGACTACGAAGGTGGTGTCTAGATGTTAGAATTGGAAGGTTGAATTTGAGAGTAAGATGTCACTTCGTAATTATTGCATAATTGTAGCATTTCGTTTGTATTTGTAAAAAGTTATCCAAAAATTGATTAATTAGACTCAAAATGTTCGTCTCGCAGAGTACAACAAAACTGTGCAATTAGTTTTTGATTTCATCTATATTTAGTACTCTATACATGTTATGATATTTTGATGTGATGGGGAATCTTCTTTTTGCATATTGTATTTGGGAGTTGCTTTTTGGAACGGGTCGAAATTCGATTCCATCCGACGATCCCATGCATCCTCTGCCAAAACCGACCGAAGGAAATAGCCAGCGATCCATCAACAGGGTTGATGGGTCTGTACATCAGGCACGGTGAGTTGTTGATCCGTAGTTTTCATATTTGATTTGTTGTACTGTTTATCTCGCTAATAACAGGAAGTTGCCTCCAAGCCACATAGCTAGTACTGCACTGCACGCGATCCTTTGCGTCTCGGCAAGTGAAGTGCATCCCGGCGCCTCGCTGTCTCCGTCGGGGTGATCGGAGATTGCAGGGAACCTCCGATCCTCCCGTGCCAGCATGCCGATTACTCCTGGGCTGTGTACGTACTTGTGTAGGAAGAACATGTACACCACTACTGCTTGCTACGCTAAGGAACTTCGATTTCGTGGGTGTGGATCAGTGGACGGCGACGACGCAGCAAAAATAAACTCAAGTGGGGATTGTCACTGGACGCTGGCGCGTCGTGCGGTGGCTTCTGGAACCGGGAATCGATGAGACCTACTGTTGTTAAGCAAAGCTTCCCTGTATATGAATGAATGACACGAAAGGATAGTAGTCTGGATAGAACGCATGCACGTTGCTTCAAAGCGGACAAGGTCGTGGCGCGGGCGCCTAATTTGACAGGCCACGAGGCATGAGCGCCAAAAGTGGCAGGCCGGCAGATACCGGTTCGAGCATTCCGCCGGCGCGGGCTGGCGGCCGGGTCCCGAAAAGTGATCGACAGATGCATGTTCCGGACCGCTCCACCCGCCTGTGGTGGCTGCGCGAACTCGGCGAAACAAAAAGGCTTTCGGCGCACCGTGGCCTTGCCGGGACGGTCTTAGGTTGAGCGATCAGTAACCTTTTTTGGCAGCCGAAGCGCTACAGTAACTCAGACCCTTGAGGTCTCAGGGCAGTCCCAACCCAAGACACTGTTAGTGATGTCCATAACCTCCACATCATCAAAAAGATATTACCCTCTCAAAGCAGACACTGATGCTCTATGAATAAATTAAATGCTGCTCCTCTCTCATCTTATCTTGGATAGCGTGTAGAAACCATATCTTATGCAAGACCCGGTTTCCTCCTCTTTCTTCATTAACTCACTTGCCACATCATCTTTTATCCTGCATGGCACCTTATTTAATGCTATGGACATCATCCTAGTCATTGGATTGGGATTGCCCTCATCAAAAGTTGGAGCTTAGGTCGTGTTTAGATAGGGCGCTAAAATTTTTTTAAGGTAATAAATGCACCTTTGACCACTAATTAGAGGTATTAAACAAAGACGGTTTACAAAACTAACTTCACAACTCTAGATAAATTTTCGAGACGAATCTAATGAGGCCTTTGACCACACGATTAGAGAATGGTTACTGTAGCATTACTGTAGTAAAACATTAATTAATTATGCTCATTAGATTCATCATGCAAAGTTGCACTCATCTGTAAAAAAGTTTTACAAATAGACTTCATTTAGTACTTCATGCATGAAAGATTCATTTCTTAAAATTTTTTTTGAGAGCTATCTAAACACGGCCTTAGTAGATGTACAGTAGTAGAGTAAGTACACTAGCTGCAACGTTACTGATGGTATGAGTTGACATTTTTCTTTTTCATCCGCATGAAGCTTGCCACAAATGTATAACCACGCTAGACAACCCTATTCATACAGTGACGGCACACGATAGCACCATTCTGTCGAGAAACGAGGTAACATCAGCCCATTAGCTCACCCCGAGGTGTTGGAAATCAGAAGCGACTCCTTGTTAGGTGATTATGTCTCAGTTTTACAGGACCGCACCTCCGCACATGTAAATGCTATCGAAAAGAAACCACAATGCATCAGTCTGACAACACACGCAACATGTTAAAACGCTCTCTAGAACTGTTGTATGCCTGGAACCTCTCAGCGCTCAAGTTACAAGCTCAGCTAATCCGAGCTGCTTACTCCGCAACAAGCGAGGGCACAAGCACGCGAAACTTGGCTTGCAACAGCGAAAGAGCCACTGTAACAAGGGCGTTCAGGGCTCAGTATGTGTGCTGGTGCTGCCAGCTCGGGTGAGATTGCTGAGATGGTGCCGCCGGGAAGCCATTGAGGCTGCCCTCAGCCAGGTTCTGGGTGTGCTCCTGCGTCAGGCCACCCTGAGACTGGTAGAAAGTTGGGTACCCATGGCCTCCAAACTGGGACGGCTGTGGCTGCTGCGCCTGGCGGAAGCCGCCCATCTGACTCTGTCCCTGAAAACCATAGAAGTGGCCAGGTGGAAGTGCTGACGTTGCTCTTGAACCTGAGCCATGAAGCCACATTGCAGAGTTGTCACCCTGAAAGAGCAACAAATCAACATTTATGTAAGAATCTTTATCAAACCCTGAAAGAGATGACAGGGGAGAGCCCAAAAGGTTAACAAAGTTACATGAGTCAGCCGGTGATGATTACCTGCTGCTGCTGCTGGTGCTGGAGAGCCATGTATTGACTGGTATCCTTGTACTGTCTGTTCAAAGCTTCATCAAACCCAAGAGTTGATGCAGAGCCGGTACTCTGATTAAGGGCAAAATTTCCTGCAAGATTACTTGAGTTTCCGAAGCCACCATAGCCAGAGATGACTGAAGAAGGTGGTGGTTGTTGTGGTGGTTGATGTTGCTGTTGCAACCCTGTAGCAGATAGGTTGTTCTTATACTCTGGCGTCGAATACTTCATACCAGATCCGAGCAAAGTAGATGCAGACTGATGGAACGGTCCATTACTCGGGTATCCTTGCTGGAAGGCGCTTGAAGATAGGTAAGTAGCATAGTTTTGTGGTAAATACGTCGGATAGCCAAACATATTTCCAAAATGTGTGAGGGGTAAAGTTGGCTGAGAGTAAGGGTGAGCAGCTAATTGTTGAGGGAGAGGAGGCCCCGGAATGCTAGTACTTGGAAGACTTTGTGTAGACTGAGTGTTGGAAAAAACACCTGTTTTAAGAGCCTGAGAAGAAGTACAAGAAATGCAGACTTAGTAAAGATAAAATGAAAATGGAACAGCACTAAGCAAGATGAAGTTTAGAATCTATGCTGAATGTAACGTAAAGTAGATGCATCACTAAACTAGGATGCTAACGATACATAACTAAACTAGGAAGCTACTTTTATAAGCTTTCTGGTTAACCAAATGATTCATATTTACTTGGAAGTTCAAATACTGGAAACATTTTTCTTACTAGCCACATAACCATTTTTTACGCAGAATATTAAGACAAGCCTCTTGGTAACATTATAAATCTAAACATACATAAAATTGCACATGCATCTAGTAAGAGAAATGAATTCAATATTTAACTAACCTCCTGCATGGAGATAGCTGGTCTAGGATTTGTAGTTGACCCTGTGTTATATTTTGCTTCCAGATAAGGCGGTAAATCAAACTCTAAGCCATGAAGAGTTCCATGGTTTTGATTTGACCCCAATAGGCTGCTGGTGCTCAAAGGATTTGCTTGCTGCGGAAACAAATGACAAGAATGAGAACTAAGGGACAAGGAAAACCAGCTGGATTAAAATGGAATGAAGAAAATTACTTTTAGCAGTAAGAATGAAGAAGCATGACATGAATTAAGATACCAGGGACAGGAAACTAGAAAAAAAAATTGCTAGTCCATATGTGCATTGCTGAAGAATTCCTTAATAGACAGCAATAACAAATATGCAAAAACTATACAGTGAGTACCGAGTAAGGACTTTCGCCTTTTTCAAAGTTCCTTTATTTAAACAAGAACACATCATCTTACAAAGATATTTCCAAATTAAGTCCTGTATCCAAAGTCCATACACTGATAGCCAGAGGCAACTACCAAGAAAAAAATTCATATTTCCACCCATTAAATCACTGGTTTTGCGTTGTCTTGGGAGCGTGCAAAACAACAAAGATGCCTATATCAAACATAAATAGGAATCACTTGATTACTCATCTATTTATCAAAGGCAGCTAAAGCTTTTTCTTAGATATAACCCCACCATCTGCATGCTCACAAGGGCCCTGGACAAGCTTGTTTACAAGATTGCCTTTCCTTAACAAACATTTGGATAATTTACAAAGCAATCGTATAATAGCAGGATACTTGAATTTTTTTTTTCTGAAATTGCAAACAAGAATCGCAAATGCACCCTAATCACTTCAATCTACAAAATCAAATGAGCAGACAAGGTAAAGCAAACATCTTAAAAACACCAAAGTTTTCACCGCTAGTTATAGAAGTTGCTACAGAAGGTGACAATATTTCTATTACCTCCCATGAATAGAAAGTCAACACTTAAATATATCCTATTACCCAGAACATGATTCTCAGATTACATTTAACGAACCCATGCTGCCTTTGTCAATCAAAACTATAAATAGCAGGATACTTGAATTTTTTTTTCTGAAATTGCAAACAAGAATCGCAAATGCACCCTAATCACTTCAATCTACAAAATCAAATGAGCAGACAAGGTAAAGCAAACATCTTAAAAACACCAAAGTTTTCACCGCTAGTTATAGAAGTTGCTACAGAAGGTGACAATATTTCTATTGCCTCCCATGAATAGAAGGTCAACACTTAAATATATCCTATTACCCAGAACATGATTCTCAGATTACATTTAACGAACCCATGCTGCCTTTGTCAATCAAAACTATAAATAGAGCACGTGCACGCGGCACACACACATTTTAAGCAATATTTTCGGAGAGCTGCTCTTTTATTTGCATAAATGTATCACAAAACTACTACGTACAATTTAAGCAAGAATTTCTCACACACACACACAAAACACTCTTAAGCACACTTCATGAATCAAACTTCAATTTTCATAACTTTTTCACAACCACACATTTAAGCACTCTGTCAGCTATCACTTTACGGAGACTGAAGAGTGAGCAAAATGTATAAAAAATGTAGTCTTGTTAAATGCTAAGCTATCAGAAGTGTGGTTCTCTAAAATTTGTTCCTTAAAAGTATGGTTTCTTGAGACAGCTTTACCAAGGTTATTAAAATTATTAAATTAAATATATTCTAACTCTCAAAATCAGCCAATTGTATGTTCGTGTTAATCTTAACCTCTTTTACACCTTTGTAAAACAGTTTAAAAATCAGGAAGAGTTTCTGAACGTTTCAAAACTCAACTATTGCCGAGGTCGCATGAAATTTTCAATATAAAAACATGCCATTGAAAATGTGCACCTACCTATATACTTAACCAGGGCAAGTTTAACAAAGATATGAACATTAAAGATGAAAAGACTACACAGAGGAACCTAAGTGCAGTTTGCCTCAGTGATATAACACTCACTGTCCTACATACTTTGCGTTAGTCGGAAAATGTTACAAAAAATGCTACAGAAGGCAAGTGCATCTGGATTTGGCATCATATTATGACTCAAGAAGCTTTCCTTCACATTACACATGTTTATCTATGACTGTTAACTTTGCAGATGAAACAAAACATGTTGCGCCTTGCAGGCAGTCTAGCACTAGACACACAAGTTGAGGCAATGGAAAACAATCAATTACCAGCAATCTGTGGAAAAAAAATATAGAAAGAAGAGCCAGCATACCATCAAGTTTGACAAATGGGACAGAGTATGTGTTTGGTTGTTTCCTTGTGGGTCCTCCATTGTGTTTGGCTGCGTAGTGTTCGTATTTGGGTATGCATGACTTGAAACTGATGGCATGTCATATTGAAGACCAGATGGATCAAGTATATCCTGCCTTTGCTCATTAGCCTGTGAAACAGAAGGTGCATCAACGTTCTCCATGTTAGCCCCCATCATGGCCTCAAGATTTTCATCTGCTGATGAATTCACTGCACCGGTTTCATAGTAATCTTGATTCCTGCAACAGGCAATTCCACAGTGTAAACATTCCTTCCCAAACAGATAAGCCAGGGCCACAAATAAAGAAAACAGCAGTAAAGCGTACCTTGCATCTATTTGATCTACGGGTGCAGATTCCTCTTGAACAGGCAACTCCACATTGTTATCAGTGGCCTTTTGTGGGAGCAGCCCAGAAAATGCACCAGATCCAAAACTGCCAAAGCTCAAACTGACACATTCTGTGTTTGTAACTTGCAAATGATCAGGAATTATCACTGCAGGGTTATCTTCAGCAACCTTTTGTGCAGCTAACTCCTCGTTATGTAGGCTTAAAGTCTGGAAGTTTGCTGCTGCTGCCGATACATCAGCACTGGAATCATCAACTGCAAGGAAATGCCAGTAAGAAGATGCAATATATAAATCATAGTTACCAAAGGAATCAGAACTCAGTGCACCATGCTAACGATTTTGTACAACGCTAAAAACAAGACAAAGCTACCATAGCACAGTATGATTCATGACCCAATGAACAGAACGGCATGTTAAGCTGGCACACAGGATGCTTTTTGACAGGCCTAGCAATACTAGAAGCATAGAACAGTTCCCACTTTCTTATGGAAAGCAAAGAATAACTTGAAAGTCCAAAGCATATTATGCTGCATACATTTGTTCTATAAATCAGTTATAACTACAGTATCTATTATGTTAAAATAAATGCTAGCTGTATTTGATTCCTCTTGGTTCCGATGAAGTACTTGGGCCTTTATTTGTCCCCAGTGCCTTCCTCATTATGTTTACAATTACCGTTGGCACAAATACACGTGACCCAGGGAGAAATACAGATCCAGAACAACCATGTAAACTGTATAAAAGTAGTTAACAGTACCCACATAGACTTATGTATTAATTTGCCATATTGAATTACAGTTGAACAACTAATTCCATGACTCTGAATAACATTGCCCAATGGCATTAACCTAGAGAACTATTAAGTCGAATACCAACGGGCATCTTCTAACTATGATGTTGCTTTGCTTACCTATATCTTTATATATAAAATTGAAAGGATGTTTAAGAAAACCGTTGACCTCTAAGATGGTTAACCAACAGATGCTCAGAACTCAGCAGATTTATGTAAAGTTAATTCTGCACTCACCTTCATGGTCTGTGTAAGAGTACTTCTGAGGCTGATAGGACATTGCATCGTTGTATTCAGAAATACCTTCACCAAGTTCCAAGTGTCTCTCAGAGGCAGGCACTGGTCTCATTGCAATTGTGCTGTTTTCATCCAAGAGTGAATTTTCATGTGAATTAACCAAATCAGTAACCAACGTAGATGACTGTAACGATGACTCATACAAGGATGGGTCACCAGAGGTCTCAGGGAGTTGGTTTGCTGATGCTGGTTCGTCTTGCGTAGACCAATCACCCCCATAGGTGTGCTTGCTGTCAGCAGCAGAATGACTGTGATTCTTAACCTGAACAGAGTCTTGCGCAGGAGGTAACCCTTTCTCAAGCTCTGGTAGCGGAACGGTGCTTCCAGATTGTTTCAGATTCTGGTTTACTGTGCTGGGCAAAGATGGGTATTGTCCAGCATATCCTCCGTCAGCTGTGACCACAGGTTTGCTAGAAGTTGTCTTACCCTGAGGCCTACCCATTTTCACAATGTCAGCCATCGACAACTGACCAGGTGTCCCAGACCAACCATGCTGAAACCCAGATGACGATTGCAATGATACAGCTGGTCCATCAGCAACCATATGTTTGTTCACAGAACTGCTGGACACAAGAGAGGATACAAATATACAGTAAGAGATGTAGATAAAAAGCAAATAATCCGGAAATATAGGCAGGTAAGAATAATTCTCATCATTCAAACATCTAAACTGAGATCATTCTGTTGATTCCAATCAAACATAATAGTACAAATGATGTGATTGCAAAAATTGAATTTCAAATCTAAATGAAAATGAGCTACCTAAATAGCAATAGTAGAACTAAGGAATTAACATAAATGAACCATGCGGTCCTTGGATATTTCTCAACATGGCATGACCAAAATGGTAATAAAAAATAGACATATCACATGCTAACAACAAAATAATTAGTCAATCAACAAAATAATTAGTCAATGGCGAAAGTGAGATAAGTGTGACAACAAAGAAATATATATAAATAGCAGAGACCTATCCTTTTAATAGATCACACAAGGGTTTCCCCCCTTACCTTGCGATTGTTTGCTTCTGACCGGAATTAATTGATGCTGCACCAGGCCCTGACGCTGGTGGCCTTGGAGCTGCATTATCTAGTTTTAAAAATGAAATGAAAAGAGGGTCAGAAGAAATAATAGCCAAAAAAATAATAGGCTTGAAGGTACAGATGGCACATTCTATTACCAGTAGAGGTGGAGTGCACAGAATTGCTCCGACCACCACGATCCGCGCCACCTCTAATGCCTCGACTAGTAGAAGTATTTGACCGAGGTCTTGGCTCAGGAACCTCTTTAATCTGTTGAAATGCCCCTCAACTATATCAGTTCTAGTGTTCAACTAAAAATAGAGCATTTTTCAAAAAATAAGCAAAATGCAGTTGAATATGCTAATTTTTCGTGCAAGGGACACAGCAGAATAAAGAATTGGTAGTGCAGACATATATCATTTTCCATATTCACCTAATGAAACCATTCGGTGCAAGAAAATGGCTGATTGCCAATTCATAAATAAATAAAGTAACAAACAGATTGCAAATACAAGGAGGGCAATACTCATCAAACAAATTCCATTGCAGGATGTTAGGCACATTAAAGTTAGAAAATCAGTGTCAACTGACCTCTTTCTTCTTATCACGCTTGCTCTTTACCTCTTGAAAAGTATCTGAAAAGAAAATATGTAGTGGTAAATTATTGTCCATAGATGTGCTTAACCCATTGATATAACAAATCCATGTTGGTGTCACTGCCACATATGCATAATGCAAACTAATAAAAAAGGAAAACAGACTAATAGTAGATACAAACAGCACACAAAGCACCGGTACCAAGATCAGATGATTGAAGACGTATATATTTGCATTGCCAGCAAAGACACAAGTTCAACAAAACACTACTTATAACAAAGCCAGCGTCCAAGTAGATTTCATTCCATGACCAGCACATGTAATGTAGACTAGGTCCTGTGAGGAAATATTTTATCTATCAAACAAAATAAGTAAATAACAAATTAATAGAGGATTACAAACACTGCATATGTTATTTTAGTATATGGTTTGACTCTGTAGTCTTCATTTAACTGCCCTGAACTACAGGACCTAAGAAAAACATGCAAAGATTATTTCTAGCTCAAAGGTCCTAATGCAAATGTGTTAGCATGACAAAAGCTAGAGAAAAATCATCATAATAAGCAGAACTGGCAAAAGACATAAAATGATAATTAAAACTAAGAAGAAGCCAAGACAACCCAGTGATCTATTTTTTTACATGTTCAACAAATCCTACCAAGGGCAAACATTTACTCCTAATTTTATCTGAATAGAGGGCAGGAAACAGAATCTAAAAGAGTAAGTTCCAGCATCCTTTCCCAGTCTAAAGGCTCCACTCTTTCCAAACCTACTAGCTAAATTTACCAGTCTAAAGGCTCCACTCTTTCCAAACCTAGTAGCTAAATTTACCGCCACTGTTCCTTCCAAACTAAGTACCCAAACTTACTGCAACTGTCCTTTCCAATTCTGATTCCTAACTTTTACAAGAACCAAAACAATCCTGTAACTAGTTTCAGTTCACCTCCTGCATCGAAACGCTAAAAGGTCCAACTTAATGTGGTACACTTGTCTTCCTTTCTCCCAAGCTTCCGGACTTCCGGTATTCACATTCTCCACACTATCATCACATTCCATCAGAAAAAGGTAAATCCTCCCCAGAAGCGACAGCCACAAAAAGTCAGGCATTCCTGAAGTGACTGGCTGACGCTGCCAATTTGCACCACAAACGCAAACGGAAGAACAAAAACAGGAGAGACACAAACATAATCCACCTGCATAGCTGTGTGCTATTCCAAAATAGGAAACTCTTTGCTACTGATAGCATTTGCAGGAAATCTAAAACAGAAACCCTAAAAGGGTAAAGGACATTTGTGCCAGCACTAACACATTAACAGCACCTAAATTTAATACTACTATTTGTACCAACTTATAGATAGCTAAATCAAGTGTGAACTTGAGGTCCCGAGGCGGGAGGGGGGTGGTGGGGGGGACAATACAGGTTCATCTGATTCCCGCTAATCCGACCGCGCGCGCAGACTACAACCTCCAAGGCAACGAATCGTCTCAAATCGACGAGAGCCCACTGGTCTACGACCCCTCTAAACCCTAACAGCGCGCCCGCCAACTCCACCGCGCGTCCAAGGAAAACGAACAGCGAAACAGGAACGAAATCGTGGGAGTGGGGAGAGGATAGCGCAAGCCGTGCCCGAACCTTGGGAGAGGAGGCGGCTGACCGCCTCGTCGGGGTCCATGCCGCACTCGCGCAGTGCGGCGTAGATCTCCGCCTCGGGGCGGTTCACGATCTCCTTCAGGCTCTGCACCAGCTTCCTCGACCCGGCCGGGACGGGCGCCGCCGCCCCCTTCCCTCCGGCGCCGCCGCCGCTCATCCTGGCCGCCGGGATCCCCTCCTCAGGCTCGGAAACAGGGAGACGAGGGCCCTGCGTTGCTGCGGTGGGCGGCTGGTGGTGGTGGTAGCTTCGGTTTCGGCTTGGTTCACTTTGCTCTCTCCCACGCAACGGCGGCCGCTGCCTAATTCCAAAACCCTTCCTGCCCTCCCCCCTCTCGGCCAAGCTTATATAGCTAGACGGAAGGGGCTGGGAGGATTACGGAGAAGGGATTAACACGGCACCATTGAAGTTCAAAAAAAAAAACACGGCACCATAAACTCTTTTCCTTCCCGTCTTTATACGGCGTACACAATACGCGGTAATTACCGTAGGTCACATGTGTGATTTGCAAGTACTCCTGCTATTTTATTTGTGCTATATTAGATTTGGCACTGTTTGATTATTAAGTTTGACCGTTCGTAAATCAAAAATAACTTATATGAACATGGATCTTTCATCATGGCTGATTATCGAGCGTCCCGTTATTGGGTAGGAGTAAATTAGTGTGCCAAAGTTGGGTTACTTGGTGCCAAGGAGACTGATATTTGACAAGAAGTTTGGCAACGCCGTTAGTAGACATCATTTGAGGGGAGGCGTAAATAGATGTGCTATTTTTTCATACTTTTGTGTGTATTTGTACTCCCTCCGGTTTGGTAAAAGAAGTCGTTTTGGACAAGATTTGAGTCAAACATTGAAAATATAAATCATGAATAATATTTAAGTCGTTGAGTTTGAAAATGTGAAAATTATATAAATAGATTGGTCTTGAAAATTACTTTCATAAAAGTATACATATATAATTTTTTAAGAAATATTTTTATAGAAAAGAGAAGTTAAAGTTGTGCTTTGTTGACCATGTCGCTGTCCTAAACGACTTCTTTTACCTAACCGGAGGGAGTATTGTTTATACGCTTGGCCAATGTAAATAGGTAATCTTGTAAGATGCGGATACTTCCTTGTTCCTAATGTTTGCACACCTATTATTCCGACGACTATAAATGAGTACGTAAATTTGAGATCATTGGCATAAGGAGGTGTTTGATGTTTGATGATAAATTTGTAGCTTTATTATAATTACTTGCTATCTAAGGAACGCGTAAACGGATACGCCATTTCTTGGTCTTTGTGTTAGTATACTTGTGTGTTTGAGTTTGTCCGTCGTAAATAGAGAATATCTAATAGGGTGTAAATATTTATTTATTTATTAATGAGAATCATGCGTGATTTTATGTAGACATAAATGAGTTTACCAAAGTAGAGATAGCAACGTAAGATATTGTTTGACTGGGAAAACGACAAATTCGTCGCTACTCTGCATTTGAGGCAAAACATAAGATCATGCATGAATTTAGGTAGGTATACATTAATGCGCCAAAGTAGAGATAGCAACTGAAGATATTGTTTTACCGGAAAAATGGCAATCTTATCGCTACTCTATATTCGAGGTAAAGTATAAGATCATATATAGATTTGGTTAGACATAAACGAGTACGTGAAAGTAGAGATAACAACACAAGGTATTGTTTGACCGGAGAAATGGCAATTTCATCACCATTCAGCATCTAAGGTAAAACATAGAGTTGTCAACAAGTGTAGCAAATCCATGGCATTGCCAGGTGAGATATTGATGATAATTTTAGCAGGACCTTCCTACTTGAAGTTTATGAGCCTACAACCTTCATATACGGGATGTTAATTAAATTGAGTTATGGTTAAATGACTGAAAGGATCAACACTAGGCCTAGAGGGGGGTGAATAGGCCTGTTTAAAAAATTCCTGCAAAAATCCTCTGAAAATTGTCAGATAGTCGAATGATCCGACGCAGTCTCGGATCTTCCGGCCAGGAAGATCCGACACTGTACAGGATCTTCCGACCTGGACAGAAGCCCGGAAGATCCGATAATAAGTCGGATCTTCCGACAGGCAATTCAAGTGTACTTCGAGATTTGAAATCTAATGACCTTTTGACGATTCCACTTGAATACAAAGCTCACAAATGATGTAAGGAACCTTCTATATATGATCGATATGAAAGTATAGCCACAAATAAGTAGATCGGGACAAATCAAGATATAGAAACAATATGAACAAGAATGAAAGTGGAGACAAAGGATTTTCTACCGAAGTTCACTCCACAAAGGAGCTACGTCTCCGTTGAGATGCTCACAAAGAGCCGGGCTGTCACACCTAGCCCCAAGTCTCCCTCAATCAACCACAAAGGAGGATCGAGTTACTTACTATTGGCTCCCACAAAGAGAGGGGTAATACAAACGTTCCGGTGCTCAAACCACAAAGGAATGGGAGCTACCGGCGACGCCTAACCGTCTAGGAGCAAGGCTCCAAGAGTAACAAATGCAAATCGACGAATCAAAGTTGCTTCAAATGCTTCTTGAGATGAACAATGGGAAGCTCACAAAGTGCTCTTGTCTCACACCTCAAATCCTCTCTCACACTCAAACCCTAGGTGAATCCTTGCAAGAATCAAGCTTGGGAGGGAGTGGACAAGTGGAATGAATGCTTAAAGGAGTGTTTGTCTCGTGTTAGGTCAGTGTGAGCAGCAGCAAATGAATGAGGGGGTGAAGGGGTATTTATACCAACCCCCCAAAATATGACCGTTATGTTCACTGCGAAGGGGTACCGGATCTTCCGACACTATGGTCGGATCTTCCGGAGAGCAACAGAAATGAGTTAGAAAAACCCCAAAAAATTTCAGGGGCCGGATCTTCCGACCATAGGTCGGATCTTCCGGCAGGTCCCGGAACTTCCGGACAGGGAAAACATCAAGACAGAGCCGGTCGAAACTTCCGGCCGGATCTTCCGGCCAAGGGCCGGAACTTGTTCCCAGGCAGCTCAAGACAGTGAAAAACAAAGCTAAGTGTTGGAAGTTCCGGTGCAACAGCCGGAACTTCCGGTCCGGAAAAACTCAAGACCGAGCCGCTCGGAACTTCCTGGCCGGATCTTCCGGCCTAAGTTCCGGCCCGGCAGAAAACTGTGAAAGTGAGTTTTTTTGTGTCTCTCAAGTGGATTTTCATCTCAAGCATAGCATTTTAAAGAACTAGGATTTATCGAACACGTCCCCCTTATAGTACGATGGTCCTATACTCAAATTCAAACCGAAAATTGAATTTAAATCTTCAATTGGATCCACCATCTTGAAACTACGAATTGGGGGCCTTCCTTTCACATTCATCATTCTTTCTTTTCATTTTATTCCTGCACACCTTGCTCAAAGCATTATATCCAAACTTACATTGTCAATAATCACCAAAATTGATTAAATGCCTAGATGCACTTTCAATGACACTTTACATTATAGGTATAGGTTATTATGTGATACGTAATATAAGTGAGCGATAATAGAATGAATGGTATTTATATCTAAATTGGCCAGGGATCATACCAAGTCTCAAAGGGAATAAAGTTTACTAACATGGTGAAAATTCTAAAAAAGGGAGCAGATCAATCGATACAATAACACTCCTCACATCTCCTTTTGCACATTACATAGATTTGTTTAACTCTCAAACATGTATTTGTTGAAATATGTGAAATCATGGATCATAAAACATTACCAAACTATGTTCACAACAAGTGTATTATAAGATGAACCCATTTGTTGCATCACAAGATGGACACTAAGATAACAATGGTAGAAGGAATTAGCCGGCTTCATGGCTTCAACTTCTAATTGGAATGATACTACATTCGAACTCTTTATCTTCAACAGTTGGTGCACCAGGTAGGGGAGATCTCCAGGATCTTTTTGGCAAGCTTGATGGAAAGATCATCATCTAAACAAGTAAGGTGTTTCTAGCACTGATTTCAGATAGTTCTGTTACGGAGTTTTCTAATCACATACTAGCCTTGTTTTTCGATATGTCGATCTAGTGCATAATATATTAATTTTGTTATGTACTATTGCTCCACCATCATGCAGGATATTTCATATTTCAACATTGTCCTCAAACAATGTAAGGACCCATCTATATTGTCCCATCTCCTCTGGCTTGAGTTGTATCCCATGTCTCTCCCATCCATTTAGAGTACTTTCCATATTTGATTTCTTTTTCTCAACCACGGTATAACTCATATATATTGTCCTACCTACTCTAACCCAGGCGTATTCCATGACTTCACCACCCCATTGTGGTTATTTGAAACCTTTCTCAAATACAACTCATGTATATTGAAATGTCTAAGATGTGCACATTGTCTTTCCTTCCCTTCACGTCCATGTTATTTAGTTGAAAGCCAAGGGGCCTTATGCCATTCAAATAATTCGTGTGCAAAATGTACCTTACAATTTGTGTAGGTTGAGTGCTACATGGTGTCCTTGCTTTAAGTTTACCCTGTCTTCTGGTCCAAACGTAGCGCACCAATGCTTGTTGCATTACCTCTAGTGCCACCTTTTCAATTCTGTATCTCCATCCTAGCGTGTCGGTTATATCCTAAAGTTCTTATCCCCTCTCACTCCTAAACCCATGTCATTGTGTTTTTAGTATACGTCAATCTAATTGCCACCAAAAATAAAATCTGCATCCACAATCAACTAAAGCTAATTGCCATTGCTTGAACTTGATAATGCCTTGCCTAAATCTATTCCCAATTATCATAGATGTGCCCTAGTTTTGTTTTTTTCTGTTTGCCCTAGTTTTGTTTGTTGTGCTCACCTATTGTCAACTCTTAACATATGATGGCCATTGTGTTTTTTTCTTATTGGGCTTCATGGACCATACCTAGCCCGTGTGTCTATGACTTCGGCATACCCGTTGATTCTTTCAGAAATAACACTAAAATTTAGTTGCATTTCTAATTTCTTAATGAAAACTTAGATGCCTTGGGGCCTAACTCTTCCCCTTGTCTCCATCCCATCGAACATCCCATTTCTCGGTGGTCTTGACTTTCGAGCAAGCGACGTCATGGAGGAGTTGTTGTTCTCTACAACACATGCCAAACTATTCCCTTAACTTTTTGTCAGGCAAGTGGGACCACCATTTAGTTTAACATGGGTGGTTGTGGGGGCTCATATATGTCCTTTACAAGTTGGTTGAAACGTATAATTTTGAAACCACTAGGTACATTTAATTTAACCATTGCAATCCACCAATCTCCCGCCATGAGCACCATTTGATATTTTCTTACTCTTGATCCAACAATTTACAAATTTCATGGCAATATTTCATATATACTAATTTAATATTTTATGGCGGTCATTTATGGATAGATGGCTTGCTCCCTATTCCCCCCACCCCACACATGCCTCGATTGTCAACATTTTGGATAGACAAGTTAATATTTTGCGAGGGTCAATATATGTATGTTGAGTTAGTGGATCAAACATGTTTACCATTGACTTGGTCTTTGACCTTGCATTAGCTATTTATCTACCATATGGCAAATTTCAAACATAGAAGTTTGATATGGAAAAAGAGGTTAAATAATTTTCCGATGTTTGGTGTGGAGCGTAGTCGTGTAGAAGTGGAGTTTTTTTTTTTGAAAAGAGATATCTAGGTAGGTTGGTTTGGGGCAGCACTATGCCGTCGACGAGTTTTGGGCCTGGCATGAAAACTCCAGGTTTTTGTCTTGTGCACTAGGTAGGTTCACTTACATAGGTGGTGGGTCTTTTGGAGACTTGTCAGCTCTTGCAATTTTTGGGCCATAGCATTTGAGATGCGTTAGTTCAAAAGTGTGTCTAGGATCTGGAGTGCAAGGAGACAGTGAAAGCGCTTTAAATTTGCACCTTACAAGAACCAGATGCAAGAGGGTGGTTTACTAACAAAACTCAAGCATGAAGAGATTACACAAGTCGTGGTGACACTGTGGGCGATTTGGTATGCGAGAAGGAAGGCAATCTTTGACAACATATTTCAAAGCCAGTTGTCTACTCACGTCTTCATAGAGAGATTCATTGATGATCTGAATGTGATGACACATCGGTGGAGAAGAAGAAGCCGAGCTTAGGAGCTGTACATCGATGGATCCCCCCACCACTTGGGACAGTCAAGATCAATGGGTGTGTTTAGTTCCAAAAAGTGAAAAGAAAGTTTGGCACATCGGACACCGTAGCGCACTGTAGCACTTTTCGTTTGTTTGTGGTAAACGTTGTCCTATCATGACCTAACTAGGCTCAAAAAATTCACCTCACCGTGTACATCAAAACTATGTACTTAGTTTTTTTTATTTGCCTACGTTTAGTGTTCATGCATAAAGAGAGAGATTTGTTGTGATAGATGGATAGTGAAGTTTGGAGAGAGATTTTTTTGATTTTTTGTGGAGCTAAACACAACCATTAATGTCGATGCTGCGATTTCCAAGAACTCAAACTTGGGTACGGTGGCAGTGGTTGTTAGGGACTCAGAAGGTAACTTCCTTGGAGCATCTACGCAGGTCATGGTGAGTCTGACCGAAACTGAAACGATTGAGGCGATAGCCTGCAAGGAGGGCTTGAATTTGGCCAACGATCTTCACGTGCGGAAAGTCAGAATGGCGACTGATTGCGTGAACGTGGTCAGGAGCTTCAAAGGCGATGCACTGGGACAATATGGCAAGGTGATCCAAGAAATCAGGGCTAGGCAACAAGCCCTTCAAACCTTTGAGCTAATTCGTGATAACCGGCGCTCCAACATGGATGCTCATGAATTAGCTAGAATTTGGTTTATATTTTGAGCTAGCTAGACATGTATGGCTCTTGGATCTGCCTGAAGCCGTGCGTGTCAAAATTTCCAATGCTGACCTCTAGAAGGCAGCACTTGTGAACCAAAAAAAACCTCGAAAAAAGTTTTTAAAAAAAGCGTTTGAGCTGCGTGAGTGTGCCAGACAGTAAAGAGAGCCATGAAGTAGTCGGTTTGATCTGCAGCACTAACGGAGAGAGCTGGCGCATACACCTCGCGGATTTTCCTCCAAAGCCAGACGTTAATCTGTACCAAAAACTGAAAGTGCTGACAGCTAGCGTCTGGCGTCCTATGGCGTTGAGTGCTATGCTTTACGTAGATCATGGAGTGCTACAGCTTTCCATCGAAAAGGGTGCGTAAACTTGTTTATACTGCGCATCAAGTCATCAAACAACCCATTTAAAAGCTTGTGTGCTAAAATTATAATTTTTCATTTGCGTGTACGGAGTGCAGACCGAAGAGCACGACAAATTGGTCATAATTTCACATAATTTCCAAGCAAAAACGTAAGGATATCACAGTATGTCAGAATCTCGTCTCCTGATTATATCAAGTTTCAGCTGCTCAGTACCCAATAGCTCGAATGCAGTCATCGGGGAAATCAGCTATAACCGTATAACGGGATACTTTTACATTTCCCAATATAAGGATTATTAGTAGAATGGGTTGCACAGGCCACGGAAACAAAAAATCTAGAATTATAAAGGGGCTAGAGGTAGGTTAGCTCCCGCGTTATTTGAACGTTTAGGGGCTAGGTTCTCAAAAATTTAGAATTATGTAACCACAATATTGACGTCCTGAAAAGTTCAAGTGTTCAACATAGTTCTACGGTGTTAGCGCCACGACTTCCATCAGGTAATAAGCAGATGTCTGAAGTGTAATTCAGCATACAGGAAACGTACGGCAACGGAGCAGATAAATATCCTTTTCGAGTTTTCGTATCCCCTAGTATGATCTGTGGATTAACCAACACTGTGATGCAGTAATCTCTCCGTTGCTGCATCTAGCATAGCATCTAGAACTCTCCTCCGTCAGTCCCAAATTATTGTAGGCTAATGGAGTAGGAATTCTTGATCATCTAAACATCCTAACATATATTCCATTAGCCTCGCTCTCCACAACCAAACGGCGTCAGCTTCGTCGCCCTTTGTCCACTCTCGAAGCGGAAAACACTGCAAATTTCAGGGTGCCTTTGTCTGGTTAGCACACTCCAGCACAACAAATCCCATCGCGAGCAAAATCACTGGCTCTTCAGGATTTACCGACCAGGCTCTGGGTTGTGCACGCACACGGTTGCTCAAGCAAATCGACGGTGGAAAGGAAAGAAAAAAAGACGAGCTGGGTTGGACGGGATACAATACAATCAGACAATGAACACTGCAAATCCTTCTCCGTTGAACCCTCGTAATTTACACCATGGTACAAACTGAAACCAGTGCGCGCTCACATCCGAACACCCTACAGCACGTCAGCACATCGAACAGTTTGGGATCAACGCCTCACTTGCCGGGCACGAAGTTGGTGGCGTAGGCCCAGGCATTGTTGTTGACGGGGTCGGCGAGCCCTTTCCGGTGACGATGGCCTGGACGAAGAAGCCGAACATGGAGAACATGGCGAGGCGGCCGTTCTTGAGCTCCTTGACCTTGAGCTCAGCGAAGGCCTCTGGGTCGTCGGCCAGGCCGAGCGGGTCGAAGCTGCCGCCGGGGTAGAGCGGGTCGACGACCTCGCCGAGCGGGCCGCCGGCAATGCGGTAGCCCTCGACGGCGCCCATGAGCACGACCTGGCAGGCCCATATGGCGAGGATGCTCTGCGCGTGGATCAGGCTCGGGTTGCCGAGGTAGTCAAGGCCGCCCTCGCTGAAGATCTGGGAGCCGGCCTTGAACCAGACGGCCTCGCCGAACTTGACGCCGTTGCGGGCGAGCAGCTCGGGGAAGACGCAGCCGAGCGCGCCGAGCATGGCCCAGCGGGAGTGGATGACCTCCAGCTCGCGGTTCTTGGCGAAGGTCTCGGGGTCGGCGGACAGCCCGGCGGTGTCCCAGCCGTAGTCGCCGGGGAACTCGCCGGTCAGGTAGCTCGGGGGCTCGCCGGAGAGCGGGCCGAGGTAGAGCACGCGGTCTGGGCCGTACCACGGGCTGCCGGAGGCGGCCGGCTTGGGCTTCGCCGCGGTCTTGCGCATGGTCACGCGGGCCTCGCCGAAGAGAGACGATGGCACGTTGACGGCCTTGCCGGCGAACGCCGTGGAGGAGAGGGCCATGGTGCTGGTCGCCATTGCGCTGCAAACACCGAGGTGTCTTGTGCTCTATGCAGGGGTGAGTGAGACTCGCAGATGGCTTGAGATGTCTGCAGACGACGAAGGTATTTAAAGCGATGGAGGGAAACGCCGGTGCCTGCAATCTATCTTGAGTGCTGTCAAAGGCTGCAAAAAATCTGTTGCTTGGATGCCATTGGTGCGTCTGGGATGCTGGAACACTTGGCGCAATGGGAGCCTCAAGCAGATGAGGCAGCAATGGCTGAGGCTAGGAATCTCCTTGGAGAAGGGTGATTGGGCGCTCTGGATTTTGTGGTGGTTGCGGATTTTTCTTCAGATTTCTCTGGGATGCCACACATGCAATACTTCGTCTCAGTCCTCTCACGATATTTTTGCAAATCAGCGATCGGCCACTTTGGGATTCATGTTGCACTGCACCCGTGAGGAACGGTAAGAAAGCAAACTGGCTTTTCTGAAAGAGACTGTCTTAGTGGTAGACAGTGACTCGGTGACACGAGTGAAACATCTTTCCCTGAACAGGTTGCAGGTTAGCCGTGACACGACTGTTTTCTGAAAGAGACTGCAATGGACCTTCAAGCTAGCCGTTATTGTAGGTTGGCACAACTTCTTTCCCTGAACATCCATGGACAATCGACGTCTACGTGTTGCAGTTACAACCACTGTAAATTTGTGCACCCGAAATATCAGTCATATGTTTCCTACGAAACAAATAAATGCCGAATTTTACTGGACTGGCCTCCACATGTACTACGTCGTACTGTAACTTTCAGATGTCGGTCTGTTCAGACTTCAGCCAATGAAAACGGTTTCCACTCATGGGCCGAGAGAATCGTAATTCAACCAAGGTTCGGCTTCCAGCCCCAAACCAATCTTGGGCCTGGAGAATCCTAGCTACGATGGGCCTAGCGAACCTTTCGTGTTTCATGCAAGAGGACCGCAAAAGTCTACTGCAATTTGGTGGGCCAGGCCGCTAGCAAATGAGGCCAATGACTGAAGGACGACGACCGACTGCAATTGGATCTGTCCAAGTGCTTTACAGCTTAATCTCAAAAAAAAATGCTTTACAGCTGCATCCGCGGGCGCATTGCCTGAACATCACATGAACAGCACAACTTTCAGTCACACGTCCTGCACATCGCTTGCGCCCATGGCACGGCGGCAGGAAAACCTCCGGCTCTCATCACCGTTGCAAGCCCTGTATGGACACCACACGCAACATCGGCACGGGAAAAAGCACACCCTTTTGCTTGCACACCAAAATCACATCCAGACCCGGCCTTTTTTACCCACGGAGCTACCGCCGAAGCCAGCACCACCCAAGAAAGCCTCACGCGCTCGCGCCGACCCCTCCCGCTCCCGTGCAGCGCCCGTCACGCCAGGCCGCCCTTGTCTCGGCGCGCGATCAGTTCGCCGAGTCCGCCCGCACCCTGCCGCGCGCGGCAGATGCAACGCAACCACACGAGCCCGAGCCGAGTCCCCCACGGCCACGGGCCACGGCGCCCGCGCGCCCCGCGAACCAAGCGGGCAGGGCAACCGCGTCGGCCGCGCTCCTGTCCGTCCCCTCTCTCGTGGCGCGCGAGGGGAGCGTGCGGCCCCTCGTGGAGCGTCGCCTCCCCCGCGCGGCGGGCACGGCACGGCCCGGGACGGCAAGGCCCCCCCTGGCGAGGCAGGGCCCCCCCTCAACACGTGGCCGCCCGCGGGCTCCCACGCCACGCCCGCCGATTTTTAATCGCAACGGCTCGCTCGCCCGCCTGCCCATCGCGCGCATCGCCTGTCATCCACCGCAACGCAGGCACGCATCACAGTCACATCACAGGCTGCGAGCACGAACAGTGCTTCTCCGAGGCTCTAGAACCACTACAGACAATCACACATCAGCGCCGGGCTGCAAGCAGCGGCAATCAATCAATCAATCCGCCTGCGCGAAATGTCCCTCTCCATGCGTCTCGCGATCGCGGCGCCCGCCGCTGCGACCGTGGCGTCGCCGCGGCTGAGGGTGCGCGCCGCCGGGAACTGCGGCTCTCTCCCCGCCGCGCGTGTCGCCCTGCGGACGGCGACGCCGGACACACTCAGGTGAGGCTGTGGCCTGTGGGGGGCTGTCCGCTCTCGGTGAACATCCGCGCCTCGTCTTTCGTGCGATTAATCCAAGCTGTGCCGTGGTGGTGTGCATTTGTGCAGGGGATGCGCCTCGCTGCCCCTGAAGCCGCAGCCGCTGGGCGCGGGCGCGGGCCTGCCGGGCCGGCGCCGGGGGGCGGCCGCCGTGTGCCACTCGTCGGCGTACCTGAGCGCGCAGACGATGCAGTGGATCTCCGCCGGGGCCAGCGCGTGAGTGCCTCCCATCCCGCCACCCAAAAGTATCTTTCCGTCATACTACGCATGAAAAACTCTCATTTCCCACTCTCTGGTAGAGTGGATGTGGATGCGACCCAATACCATCTCCTTTGTTTGTTTGCGCTGCATCTGTTCGCTATTTTGCCCCCGAGGATCCCGAGCTAGTGTTGGCATTGCTGATAACTGTATAGGATTGCGAGATGTGCCATGTTGTGAATTGTGATCTGGGCAGGAACATTTGTTACTCTGATCACGTACCGGTCCTGAGCTTCTGATACAGAAGTTAGAGAACCTGGCGTCAGCAGATGCTGCCACCACTCTAGCTAGCACTACGAACTAGTGTTCACTCTAGTGAAAAACAAATGTGAAAAGATATGAGGGGATTGCCTTGAAATGTGATCTATAGAAGTTTATTTGATCTTGCAAATACTTAGACTTTGATATGATGAATTAATGATACCAGAGTTTGATCCTCTTGGCACAAACACTGACTTAGCGTGCCTGTGCATCTAATATGTGCTTCTGATCTCTCAAAGATTACTAGACATGCACATATTATGAAGAGGATGAACTAGCATGTAAAAACTTTAATTAATGTAAAGGCAATCTTCATTATAATTTGATTAGTTGTTAGATCTGTTCATGTCATCCATGCTATTCCCCCTAGGATGGACACTTGTACAGCCATGTAAAAACATGGAATGAAATGGGCACAAAGATAGTCTGTTTGTAAACTCAGAACACATACTCATTATAATTTCTGAGTACCCTGTAAGATTTTTATTTGAGCAATGCCAATCTTTTGTCTTTTGCAGAGTGCTATTGCTTGCTAAAGGAACAGCCATACACAAATCTTTTCTTGTGCCGTTTTTCGCTTTGCAAGCACCTTGCAGCGTAATCTCTTGGATCAAGTAAGATTTTGCTATATGTGGAAAGAGTAACTGATACCTTTTTTTTTTAATCTTCCTTCATCCGCAATATACTATAGATGTTGATGCCTCCTTTTTCTGTTTCTAGGGGTGATTATGGCCAATGGACTGCTTTTCTTGCTCTGTTGGTGCGCTTGTTCTTCTTCATTCCAGGTAGAGTAACGAACGCCATTCTTAAAACATTCGTGGTGAAGTTTCTTTTTGCCATGCTAATAAACAAGTTCACAAATTCTTTGTGAGGTGTTGCAACATTTACATTTCTTTTACGTAAATAGTTCAGGCCTTGTGGCCAAACCTCTAACACCAACAAATTTCATTACCTTTTGCACGTATTCGTACAAAGTTGAAGCAGAAAGGAACATGGGGAATGGGGACATAATTAGATCATAATTCTGTTACACCAAATTTGTAGACAGTTCACATCTTTGTAGTGTAGATTCTGAATCAACCTGTGTTATAAGTCTGTAGTTGCTTATAACTACATCTGACTATCATAGGTGAACTGGAGCTTCCGCTGTCAACAATGCTGCTTGTGAGTGTTGCTCCTTACCAATTGATGAATCTGAGGTATGTAACATTTCAACATTATCCTCTTCTTAACAAGCGCAATATTTTTTTTATAATCTAGAGCCTGTATTCATCTGCTAATACTGACATTTCTGATGCATATCCTTATGGCCTTTATTTTTCACAACTTTTTGTCAACTAAAATATACAAACATTTTCAGTGCAACTAGCCAGGTAAGCACATTTCCACCATATGGACTAAACTGTGTTGTGTGAACAGAACTATAACAACAAGCACCTATCAACCCATGTGTGTCTCTGATCAACTGTTATTGATAGAGAACCAGTACACATTTTCTTTGTTTTCAGTTGATGTTCTGATTACGAGTTCTGAAGCACCACATGCAGAATTTCGTATTCTCGCCCTCTTATGATAGTTGTTGCTTATTCTTTGCTAGAAAAAAAAAATCACTAGTTTTTGCTCGTGTGCTCTGATTCCCGGTTTCTGGTTGCAGGGGAACTCAAGGTGGTGCAGTACTGTCATTGGCCATAGCCGGGTATCTTGCTTTTCAGCACTTCACCAGGGTGGGAGGACTAGGCAAAGCCTTTGAGCAGGGATCGATTATTGCGACCTTGGCCATTATCTGCATCACAATCATCCCCCTAATGCTGCTATTCTGATTTGGACTAGGTTGGCTGGTGTTTGCCTCTGGTTGTGCATCGAATGATGGACAAATAAAAACCTTGTAATTGTAATGCAACATCCTATCGGTCTTCCTACTTCCTTTTCCCAAATAAGACTGATTTGTTATATAGTCTGAAAAGTATGTTCTGGTATAGTCTGATGTTTGGTTTGGTAATTTTCGTCCAAAATTTTTTGATACTCTCCAGTGGCTATTGAATTCTCTCCTCTGTCGATTCTATTATTCCGTGCTGATTGATGGAGCCAGTTTCAGTGCAAAAAGTGGGCTAATTGAATGAAGACTGAGCGCATGTGTTGCTTGCGGTGGTTCTTAAAAATGACGAGATCACGTCCATCAAGTAGGAATAGTTTTCTCCAAATGACATTGTTGTATATGCCATCGTGAAATGTCTGATGTTCTGTGGATTATAACAAATTCCGATTTGAAGTTGAGATTTCTGAAACTGACCATGAGCTCAAAACTTTCCATTACAAATTACTACAGTAGTACTCTGAATTTATAACCTGGCACAGGACCAAGCAAACGCTGAAGTTGATTGAACAAAGGGTCCAAGAAGCGCCCGTGCTGGTGGACATGTTCGGCGATCTGTACCGCAAGACGCACCACTCGCAGTTACTACAAGAACCGGGGATGTGGAGACTCGAGCAAGCGGCTGAAAAGAACGCAACTCTGAGGGCGGAGCTCGCCGGGAAGGACGAGGTCATGATGAGGAGACATGAGAGGTCACGAGGCAGCTCCCGCGTCCATGGACATGATGACGGACTCTACATAAGGGGACCTCCCCCTTCCGTGCGAGACTGAATCTTCAGCGTGCACTGAGAGCCTACGGGCCCAATTGTCGCGCTCTGAAGGAATTCACTGGGCGGCATAATAATCACGAGGTTAGAAAATTCTGAAAACAGAATTCAGACATTCAGTTCACACCAGCCAGTGCCCACATAGCCGTGGAGAAAAATGTCAGAACTGGAGCGCAAACGGTTCTAAGCCCGCCGCCGCCACAACAGTTATATTCAAAAATAAAGTATTTTGTGAAAATAAAAATAGTCCAGCTGCATTGTCCGTATTGGGCCAGGCCCAGGGTGAATTTCCAGCCCAAAAGGAACCGGGACTTCTCACTCGCAAGCCAGCCAGCCCGAAAACGCTCACGCTATCCGACAAAACAAAAGCCTAATTAATTCTCAAAAAAAAACAAAAGCCTAATTGCAGGCGAAGTTCTAAAAAAAACAGTCAAAATAAAATCCTAAAGCATCTCGGTAAAGAGAATCCTCTAAAAAAGGTTAAAAAAAAGGAGAAAATGGGAGAGCAAGCTAGACCACAAAGAACAATTTCTCAGAGCATCGCGCAGCGAGCCACACCGCCGTTCTTGTTCTTCGCCCGCGGCGCGCTGCCGAACCCGGCAACCCCGTGTCCAGCCACCGGAGCACGCCGTAGCACCCAGCCACAGCGAAGGTACTGTTCGTTCTCGCCCGCCACAAACGTATTGGATTGGCGTCGAGTGGAGATCGATCCGTACCTGGGATTGATTGGTTTTGCCGGTAAGGAACCCTAAATTGGTTGGATTTGGGTGTAGTTTTCAGGGAATATGTTCTGTTCTGGGAGATTTTTTAACTGCTGTGACCAATCAATCAGGAATACCACCCTGCGGAATGATGGGATGCTAATCTAAGAGATCTCGCTAATCTAATGTATCCGTCCATGGTCCTGGTCCGACTCGATTAGGCCCTTCTCCCTCAGCGCGCGCAGTGTGTGGATCTCAGCTGACGCCCACACGACTTGATCGAAGTGCGGCTGCAGTTGTACTGTACCTGCACCGCTGGTGATTGGGTGGTCTCAACGCAGACCAGGGCAATTGAGTGGGTTTTGTTGCGCGATCATATTGCTATCTGATGGACTCTTGAATATGCTGTAAACCTGTCTCTTATACACATCTAGATGTGTATAAGAGACAGGTTTACAGCATATTCAAGAGTCCATCAGATAGCAATATGATCGCGCAACAAAACCCACTCAATTGCCCTGGTCTGCGTTGAGACCACCCAATCACCAGCGGTGCAGGTACAGTACAACTGCAGCCGCACTTCGATCAAGTCGTGTGGGCGTCAGCTGAGATCCACACCTGTCTCTTATACACATCTAGATGTGTATAAGAGACAGGTTTACAGCATATTCAAGAGTCCATCAGATAGCAATATGATCGCGCAACAAAACCCACTCAATTGCCCTGGTCTGCGTTGAGACCACCCAATCACCAGCGGTGCAGGTACAGTACAACTGCAGCCGCACTTCGATCAAGTCGTGTGGGCGTCAGCTGAGATCCACACCTGTCTCTTATACACATCTAGATGTGTATAAGAGACAGGTTTACAGCATATTCAAGAGTCCATCAGATAGCAATATGATCGCGCAACAAAACCCACTCAATTGCCCTGGTCTGCGTTGAGACCACCCAATCACCAGCGGTGCAGGTACAGTACAACTGCAGCCGCACTTCGATCAAGTCGTGTGGGCGTCAGCTGAGATCCACACCTGTCTCTTATACACATCTAGATGTGTATAAGAGACAGGTGTGGATCTCAGCTGACGCCCACACGACTTGATCGAAGTGCGGCTGCAGTTGTACTGTACCTGCACCGCTGGTGATTGGGTGGTCTCAACGTAGACCAGGGCAATTGAGTGGGTTTTGTTGCGCGATCATATTGCTATCTGATGGACTCTTGAATATGCTGTAAACATGGCCTTGGATTTGCACGTGATTAATGTCCTCTACTCATTAACCTTATTTCATCAAGTCGATGTATCTCTGATATGGTAGTTTATGAACTAAGGTTAAACACTGATTTATGAAATGAAACAGGATTTTGCTTTGTCTCTTGTCAATGAGAGATATCCTATACATTTCTTATGCCTTGGCTGTTGTCAATGAGAGATTTCTTATACATTTCTTATATCAGTGGTTAAATAGCACTAGGAAGGTAGTGCCTTCACTTCATATTATGACTGTTGAATCGTTCTACTTAGTATGGTATTGCGAGTTTCTTACCATGGTATTGCACATGACAAAGTTGAATTTGTGTGCTGTTTTGTTCAGTAACCACATGCACTGTTTAAAACCTCGTCTCTAGCTACTCCATTTGTAGTATGAGTAACACAATGGCAGTTCAAAACCTAATTTACAACACAGTTGCCTCAGGTAGCTTGCCAGATTGTTCTTTTAGTTGTGATGCAATAAGATAGAAATGGCGACCTGTACATATTCTTCTTTATAGAAGTATAGGGGCCTACCCTGCTGTTTGGTTAAAAAGAGTTAGAAATGGTCAGCAGTACTCACGAGTCACAAAATAGAGTCCCATATATATTTGTACTCAATCCAAAGGAGGCCGTCTTTTTATGCCAGTACTATTTAGCTACTATCATGTTAAGTTTTCTGCTTGTCTGTTCAGCCTTTGTATTTTTTAACTATTGCATCTGTTACAACTAATGCAAGTTATGTGTTTATAATTAGGTAACCGTGATTGAATTATCGTGTATCTTTATCAAGTTGGTCTTTCTGAGGATTCCTGCTTATAGCTTTGTATCTTAACTAACAGGTTAACATTTATGCTATGAATCTTAGATGGTTCTATGTAGCCATGTGGCAGCCTGTTAGGCCATGAGTGTTTGAAGGCGCTTTTTTCGTAAGTTTGTCTTAGGAAATAACTTCTGGACGTTTGTGAGAGTCCAGGTTGGTCTGCTCTCTTCTTGTCATTTTAAGGACAAAGATCTGGTTCAAGAAAAAATGCCATTTATACAGTTTCGTACTTCTACTGGTACCCCAGATTGACCAACAAACTTGTGGAAGCTATGGTATCCTAGTTTTAAATTCACTGCAAAATCTTGAAGCATGAGACAATGTTTTCCAACATCTAATTCTGATATCTTTTGTACTCTGTGGTTCCCTGGGCATTTGGCAGATGATTTTGGTGGCTTCAGGATATATTATCTGATAATAGATTTATATGCTTGCAGCTGGTCTGAACATTTTTTAGTACAGTATGTCGGAGAAACCATCTGATGCTGCAACCGGTGATGTGAGGCCTGAAGGAGATGTTTCTGACGAGAAAGTAAAAGCTTCTGATCAGAATGAAAGAGATGGTATGCCTTCACCACAACAAGAGGTATTGTCTTTTGTGAAAATTGCAACCTCTATCACTTTAGCAATTTCCATGGTTGTACAACCCCCCGTCCCCCCCCCCTCTACCAAGCCCCAACACACACTCCAAGATCTACTATTCCTTTATACAATGGACTTATCTGAATATTTGCAGGAAGCAGCAATCAAGAAAAAGTACGGAGGAATAATGCCCAGAAAGACACCACTTATTTCCAAGGTTACTTTCGTTGACTTTAAACATCAGGGCCTTTTACACAATTTACATAGATACATAAACCAGTCAAAGAAGTTAATTTAATTTTATCTCTGTCCATGTTCTCTTACCTATGTTAAATTTCATACCAGGACCATGAGCGAGCATACTTTGATTCTGCTGATTGGGCTTTGGGGAAGGTACTCCCCTGATATTCTGAAAAAGCGAAAGCTAAATTTTGTGCCATGTCGCTGGACAACTATCTTGACAGTACAATCTTATTCACCTGATCCTTTTCTTCCTGCAGCAAGGAGGAAACCCTCAAAAACCTAAAGGACCGCTTGAAGCACTTCGACCAAAATTACAGGTGCAGAAATGGAACGTCGTTTTTTTTGTTGAAAAGTTAAACCTCATTGCTTGTAAGAAGTACCTTTTACCGTTAGTACATTGTAGCCTTGGCATCAAGTGCAACCCTGTACGATTAGGATTCTTTGTGGTCTTTGTGATAACTCAAAGAGATCACACATCTGTCTTTGCATCAAGTTTTGAGGCCAACAGTCACACCACTTAACTGACACATTTTCTTCATGTTTGTAATTCATCTTTCTGTTGCTAAGCTTATAACATTTCTTTTTGCATTGGACATGGTAATAGTTTTGAAGTCAACTTGCATTGCATGGCATATTCAGTACTATAATAATCTAAAATCCATTTGTTTGATGTTTCTCAATCTTGTTTCAGCCTACTCAACAACAAACTCGTGCACGTCGATTTCTTGGTGAATCTGCTGAGAATGAAGGTTACCCCATATCCTATGATACCGAGCAAGCAGTGCTTTATGTGTATGTTCTAATTATTACAAGCATCGCTTTTGACTTGCAGATAGCGTCCATTCGCCTACTGAGGATGTCAATTCACCTACTAAGGATGCAGGCCAAATCCAGGATCACACTGAAGGCAAGGACAAGGAATGAGTATAATGAGCATTTCCAAGTTTAGCCAATGATTTTCTTCTTAAAGCAAGAATAAGCGCTGGGGTGCATGTAATGATCATGCCCCATGAGGTCAAGCTGAATTATGAATTGTCAAATGCTGTATCTACTGTGTTCTGTTGTTCCATGTATGGCGCCTACCACAAATCGCAATTTGGGATGGAAGCGGGGCAGTTCGTGGATAGCGATGTTGTGTTACTGTGTGAGCAAACAAAAATGCGCATGAGAACGAGTCTTGATGTGGCGACTGTATGATCTTGTGTCTGAAACGAGGTGAATTGAGCAGACATTTTTCATGTCATGTTTCCTTTAATTGCACTGCTTGTTTCTTCTGTACTGTGCCGAGCTTGTGCCATGTCGTCTGCAGTCTGAGCCTCGGGGGCTTTCTTCCTTCTTCCATTTCAGTTCTGCGCTGAGCCTCTGAACTCGATAGCTAATGGTAGCGAGTGAATGGACACCATCGATTTGTAAAGGTATGCTGAACTGATGGTATTCTTCGCTTCTGTTGAGAATGAGTTCTCATAGAAATGTTACATTGCTTGGTATTTGAACGCACAACGCAGTATACAGCCTTCATCGTGGTTGTTCGAAATGACATGTGGACCCCCAGAACGGGCTCTTGGTTGTGGGCCATAGATCAGGCCTGCCGTAGGCCCGTAGCCCGTAAGCCCGAACACTTCATCAAATATATTAGAAATTTTTTCTCCCAAACCCTAAAGCGACGTCGTCCTCCCTAACCCCACCCGCGCCGCCGCCACCGCCACCTCGAACCTCCGGATCCAGTCCACCATCGCCGCCGCCGCCGCCGCAACCATGGGCTTCGACGTGGGCGTCGTCCCCTCCAATCCCGACGGATGGGGCCCTCCTGACTTGCCGGCGATTCCGCAATCTCTGGGCGGGGGCGCCTCCATCCCCTTCGCGCCCTTCTCCCGCTCCGACAGGCTGGGCCGCATCGCCGACTGGACGCGCAACCCCGCTGGCCCCGCCGCCTTCGCCGCGGCCTCCCGCGACTCCGTCTTCGACTTCACCTCCGCTGATGACTCGCTCGTCGCCGGGGCCGAGGACTCCTCGTTCCGCCTCGTCGACGCCAAGCCGCCGCCGCGCCAGCCGCGATTCGGCCCCAAGTGGCGCTTCAACCAGCGCCCGCAGCTCCCTCAGCGCCAGGACGAGGAGGTTGAGGCGAAACGCCGCTTGGCCGAGAAGGAGCGCGCCCGCCGGGACCGCCACTTCCAGAACAACCGCTCCCACCATCACCCCGGCTTCCGGGGCAACCAGTCCTCGTCGTCGGCCAAGCCCTCCGTCGACATCCAGCCCGACTGGACCATGCGCGAGCAGATCCCCTTCGCCAACTTCACCAAGCTCTCCTTCTCCGTCGCCGACCAGCCTGAGGACCTCCTGGTCTGCGGCGCCGTCGAGTTCTACGACCGCGCCTATGACCGCGTCAACCCCAAGGCCGCGCGCCGTCTCGAGCGCTTCAAGTCCCGCAACTTCTTCAAGGTCACCACCACCGACGACCCTGTCATCCGCCGCCTCGCCGAAGAGGACAAAGCGACGGTGTTTGCCACTGATGCCATCCTCTCAGCGCTCATGTGCACGCCCCGCAGCATCCAGTCATGGGACATTGTCGTGCAGCGCGTGGGCAACAAGCTGTTCTTTGACAAGCGTGATGGCTCCCAGCTTGACCTGCTTACTGTCAATGAGACTGCTCAGGAGCAGCTCCCTGAGAACAAGGAGGACATCAACTCAGCGCACTCACTCGCTGTTGAGGCCACCTACATCAACCAGAACTTCTCACAGCAGGTGTTGCACCGTGATGGTGAGAAGGTCACCTTTGATGAGCCTAACCCATTTGCTTCTGAGGGTGAGGAGGCAGCATCTGTTGGCTACCGCTACCGCCGCTGGAAGCTGGATGATGAGATCAGCCTTGTTGCTCGTTGTGAGGTGCATGCTGTCAACGTTGATCCAAGTGGTGGTCGCCAGTTCCTTACCCTCAATGCCCTCAATGAGTTTGATCCTAAGATTACTGGTGTTGACTGGAGGCAGAAACTTGAGACCCAGCGTGGTGCTGTCCTTGCTACAGAGCTCAAGAACAATGCAAACAAACTTGCTCGCTGGACTTGCCAGGCTTTGCTTTCTGGTGCTGACATGATGAAGTTGGGTTATGTTTCACGTGTGCATGCTCGTGATCACTACAACCATTCCATACTCACTGTAATGGGGTACAAGCCTAGGGATTTTGCTGCCCAGATCAACCTCAATACTGCAAACATGTGGGGGATTGTCAAGTCAATTGTGGACATTTGCATGAAGTTTGAAGAGGGCAAGTATGTGTTTGTGAAAGATCCAGCAAAGCCACAGGTGAGGATCTATGAGGTGCCTTCTGATGCGTTTGAGAACGATTATGTTGAAGAGCCACTTCCAGAGGAGGAGCAGGTTCGTCCGCTGGCAGATGTTGACGCCACTGCACAAGAAATGGATGCAGCTGCTGAGGCAGAGGCCAACGGCGCATCAGCTGCTAATGGTGGACAGGGTGACAAGAGTGCAGAGGCTACTGCTGCTTGAAAGGGTATAAAGGGTTCCCTATCCTTTGCCGTCTTTCTTTGGGCTAATTATCTGTTTTGATGGACATCTTAAAGAGTTGAACTGCCTGTTATTGATACATGGTCTCATCTTGTCAATGAGGATACTGTTACTCTCATTTTACATGCCTAGGTATGTTAAGTTTTGTTAGCATCAGTTGGTTGGAATTTATCAACTTTGTTGGTACCTAATCGTTTATTCTGCCATGTTTCTGTGTTTAAGCCATTGAGTCTGCCTGAATATCTATTTCTTTTGGCTGAGCCTCGTGAACTGATGCATCACTGGGTCTACTGAATGATGTTAATGTTTTTTTGAGTTATATCTTGCAATTGATTAACGATTGTGCCTTAGTACTGCTGGCCATGGCGTGATTATGTTGCTGCTGGTGCATGATGTTAATGTTTTTTTTGAGTTATATCTTGCGATTGATTAACTACTGTGCATTGGCACTGCTGGCCATGCGTGATTATGTTGCTGCTGGTGCATTCTAGCTCAAATGCCATAGATAGAAGAGAGCTTTGAATTATCTAATAATGTTCTAGTGATCCCTAGGTTTGGGGTTGCAGTATTTCCAATTGATTTTGCAACAATTTAGCATGCCATAAACCATCACATAGAGACATAGAGGAGGCATCCAAAAGGCCAGGCAGGATGTTGTGATTGGGCATATGCAATGCATGCTTCTGTGCCGAAAGAGGTTCCCATTTCCTCATGGCTGCAAGTTTAGTTAAGATCACCTGTTGTATATTCATGTCTTGCGCATGTTGATATTGTGTAGTGTTGGGTTTTGAATATATAAGTTTTTAGGTGTCGCTGGTGAGCTATATCAGTTCGATAATCTTGCAGAGCATCCCCTTGCTTCCTGGTTTTATTTCCTTTCGTTACCAGTTTATCATAGCATGGCTGTCATTCATGTGCAGTGCCTAGCTTAGCTGGATTAGTAGTCTCTAGTTTCTTAATAATACATCTAATTTGGACCCCATATTTTTTCTTTCCGAACTTGAGTTGGCAAATGGAACATGAGTTGTGAGTTTGTGACACGACAGGAAACATAATATGATGCGGGTTTAACAGACTACTTTTGCGAGGACGGTACGCTTATGATGTTGGAACGAAGGGATTATATTCAAAATCCAATCCATTGAGGATTTAGCCGACAAGATCATCATCATCCATTGTCTTCCCTGCTGCCGCCATCTCGTCAGCAATAGCTTTCATCTTAGTGTAGAAGGTCGAAGCATATGCATCCCCTTTATTTTCATGAGAAAACTGTTTACAAGATTGAGATAAGAATCTTCGCCATCCAGAGTAATGGTGGACAACAGATAGGCGAGCAGATGTTGGTCGCTCGCGACCCAGGCAATGTACGCCGTGTTCTCAATTTCTTCGGTAGATTTATCCGCCTTTTCGACGCGAATTGTCGCAGGTAAGCTTATCCAGGACGGGATATTGGACATCACGAAAGCTTGACAGGTAATTAGAAATTATCAGCGTAGTCGACGCAAAGAAAAAAAAAGTAGCAACTAGATTCAATGGAACGGCTTGCCTCGTTAGCGGCGGTGTTGACTCAAAACATCCACCGATAGTTCTTTCGCGCCACACGTGAAAGAAGTCATGTATATTCTTCGAGGTTAAATTTTTACGCCAACTGATGGCCAAAACATCGACGGCAGAATCCATCACCAAAATAAATGATATGGCAAAGATTGGTAAGGCAACCTTGGGCGAAATCCAAACATGGCCATAGGAGGGCCTTGTGGATAAGCTTGTCCTGCGGATAAGCCTTCTAGCTCTCTCTCCGCCGCTTCCCATCCGGCCCCCCTCCCGTCCGCCTCCGGCGAGCTCGCCGGAGCGCGTCGGGAGCGGGGCCCCACCCCGGTAGCCTTCTAGCAGTAGCTTCTAATAGTATGTTTCTAGTTTTCTCTAGTGTCTTCGTGACTCCTGCCCTTTATGGCTCGCGCCGCCTAGGAGCCGCCGTCGTCTTCGTCGTCGCCGGGGTCTCCTTCGGCCTCCTCGTCGCCGGCGTGCTCGCTCCTCCGGTGAGTCGTAATAAAATAATCTCTCTCCTCTCGCTTTCTCCTGCAGCCGCTCCTCCGTCCCGTTCCTTCCCCTGCAGCTGCAGCTCTCGTCCCGCCGCCTCGGTTCCAGTTGACGGGGAGGTTGCTTCGAGGCCGTCCCCTTCGGATCGGGTCCCCTCCTGGGTGGATTTGGTCCCTGGTGTGGTCTCCACCCGCCCCTCCCTCTTGGCTGGGCTTCTCATCCTCCACCTCCGTCGATCCACTTCGCCCCATCTTCTTCCCTGCAGCCTTGGATCTTGCAGCTCTGAGCTCCAACCAAGCACATCGGCATCTGTCGCTGCCTCGACGACCTCGCCATCACCTGGGATTCGACTTCGAGCTTCTTCTTCTACCTCCGGCGACGGCTATCCATCAATCCTTCGGTCGCATGGAATGCTCCTCCTCGGCTCGGTCGTCCCACCTTCAACCGACGCGTTGCGCGGTCTCTCCATCTGGGTGTATGCGCCTTTGGCGCCCCTACGCCCCCCCGCCGGGGAGCTCGTCTCTGTCAACGTCGTTGATGTTTCTTGTGTGCTTATGTGGTCTTTGGACCTTGATGTAATTTGGTCCTCTTTGGAGGACCCTTCTGTAAGATTGGCTGCTTAATATATATTATATGCAGTTGTCAAAAAAAAACATGGCCATAGGCCATAGTGCCAGTCTGCCAGAGACATGGTAGGCCAAGCTCAATGGCAGTGTGTAGGTACCAACAAGTAAACAGGAGATAGCTATCCAACAAATACTTGCATGGTAAACTAACTAGCATCAATATGAACTATTATTTAAGATTTTACAAGTTCATGAACAACACAAAGCATTGCCAAGAAAATTAGTTTCATCCTTCATCCAAGACAAAACAACATAATGAGAGCACCGGCAGAGCTATGGAACCAAGGCATATCATGCCTAAAATTAATTGCACTACATTGAACAGGTAAAAGTAAAAAAAGAAAAACAAATCTGGACTAAACACTAAGGAACCTGGAGAAGGTACACGGGCAGCAACGCTGACGTAATGGAATTTGCTCTTGATCAATCGCTTCCAGACTCTCCTCCCTAGCGTTAACAGCAACCATGGTAGCTTTCAAGTCGCATGAGTTATGTCTGGCCATAATGTACACAACATCCTCGTTTTCCAAGCTCAATCTGGGGGAATCACTGACCACCTTGTTCGAGTCTTGCTTGTTCACACCATCTTCCCACATTTCCCGTAGTAGATGAGAGGAGCTTGAGTCAGTGGCGAAGATCTTAGATGTATCAGCACTCAGCCAAGTGTTCCAAGTGGTTGAAGTAGTGTCCCTCTTCCATATGGTGGCTGTCCAACCATGATCAGTAGCATCCTTCGAGAAGTAGCTGAAACCACCATTGTGACGAAGCTTTAGCTCAACAAATCTGATAACACCGTTGCTCAAGGTAGCGTCCCGGACTTCAAAAGGAGAGCATAATGTCTATCAACACGTCACTTGGCGTTGGCACAGGCCATTGGATCAGCCGCAGCACCGGTTGATCCTCCAGCCAAGTGCACAACAAAACACCACGCCAGAGATCGATCCATGCAAGCGTGCCACATCCAGCTGCCATGGCCTTTACAGGTGAATGCAGCACCACCTCGTCGTAGGTAGTCTCTGGGTCCTGGGAGAACGTGGCCACACTTTAGAGCTCCACGCCCGGCTCTCTGACGAGAATACGAAGATCTCGTACTCCAATCGAGGGTTAAACCGTTGGACGGGAAAGACAACGTGATAGTGATCGCAATCACCACCGACGGCACTGAGGATGGTAATACGAATGACTATTTTTGTTAAGATGCCGACCTGTTTGGGGAAGAGGACATTTGGACAGGGTCCTGGGATCAGGTCGAGCTCGGTAGACGAAGTAGTCTATGACGCGACGACCCTTGTTGCTGAAGAAGAGCATGCGCATGACGATGAGGGCGTCGGCGGCGTTGAGGATCTGGGGCTTCCCGTTGAAGCCGCGCTTCTCCTCCAGGCCGGGGCAGTGGACGAACCAGCGTGAGACCCTCGGCGGATCGACGAGCTCGAAGGACACATCAACGGTGCGCCCTGCGCTCGTCCAGGTTGTAGCTGTCGTCGCGTTCCGGCGGTCGCCGAGAGACGCAAATTCCTCCAGAATGACCCAGGCAGGAGGGCCGGAGAATCTGGAGTCGACCGCCACGGGGCCCGGCATGGCGGATCGCCGGGAGTGGCGGCGAGTGCACGGCGGGATCTGGACTTGGGACTAGCAGAGGCGGCGCGGGTTGATGAATTCGACGTTTGTTCGAGGCTTTACGGGAGAGAAATCTGACACTGAATCTGACACGTTCTCGGTTTATTTTCATGGTCCGTAACGTTTCAGTTCTTTACTTTGGCCGTGTTTCATTACTTATGGAAAAAAATTCTAACGGAAATCTTTTCTGCATGGAGTGTAACTGAAGTCTATTTGCAAAATCTTTTTAGGGACGAGTGTAACTTTGCGCAACGAATCTAATTAGCCTAATTAATCTATATTTTGCTACAGTAACCATCATCTAATCGCGTATAGTCCAATATATTGTGAAGATAGTTTTGTAAACTGACTTTATTTAATATCCTTAATTATTGATTAAATAGGCTGACAAAATTTTACCAACTTCAAAGAAACACGGCATTTATTTATTTGTTTATATCTTCCGATTAATTCTTTGACCCGTTTTGAATTTAGACACCTCTTTATCAATGATACATCATAATTTTATATAAAAGAATCTAATATTTATAAGAGTTAAATGCATCATTAATACATAAACTTGGCGAGTGGGTACATTTAGGTACATTATCTTTCTAATTGCTCATTTAGAAGCAACAACTTGACATATGGGTGCAAATAGGTCACCGACATGATATATGGACAAAAGAACAACATGTAGGCCACATATGTATACATTTGATGTTATTTTATTGTTTATTAGGACTCATTTTGACATATACAAGTTTTATTGATGCTGCTACAAGATGAATAATATATTAGCACAACATTACAATTTGAGGATTTATATTATGAATCAAAAACTCAAAATTTTACACTTATCCAGTGCCTACAATTGATGCCAAATATATATCTTGTTTGTCATATTATTTCATTTATCTCACAAAAATAACTATTTTTGTAAAATATATTATTTTAAAACATTTTATAATATTCTTTGTCTAGAAGATGCTACAAACAAAATCTAAAAAGGATACTACTAAACTAACCTAAATTGTATAATGCGTAAGGACTTTTGCAAAAGAAAACAATGGGTAACATGTTATTTGCAAATTATGCATCGTCGCGACGCTGCCTACATGGCATTTTTTTGGCCATGTGTCGTTGTAGTGATCTATTTGCACGCACATGCCAAGTTGTTGCTCCTAAATGAGCAATTAGAGAGAAGGTGTACCTAAATGTACCCACTCATCAAGTTTATGTACTAACAATGTATTTAACTCTATTTATAAATATTGAACCACAACTTTTTTTACACGTTGTAATTTTTTAAAGAGTACATGACGGTTTCATCTAATCATCTCGTAGTACTTCATCTCCTTCCCGCTATCCTGACCCACTGTTCTATCTTCTCATGTCGCTGGCATCTCATCGTCGACCCATCATCGTTCTTGGACATGACGTCTATCAAGGATACCTCCATTGTGCCCCTCTTCGGATGTGGAATTAGTAATGTTCATGACTGTTACACACCTTCACTCACGACGTCCCATTCACCCGTACCAACTCACAAGTATTAATTAACCAACAACAAATTGTCTACTCTTGCTGTCCCGCACCATCGCACGAATGTCATTCGTATTCTCATGTTGTTGAATCCCTATCTTTACTTGTTGCCGTTCCCAGCATAGCGTCTACTAAGAATATTTCCTTTCTCGTGCTACTCATTGTATGCTGAATCAGCCGTGTCCATGACTCCCTCATGCTTTCGCTCATGAAATCCCTTTCAATTATAGCTATGAAGGCCATAAAAAGTAAAACTCTTAAAAACGATTGTTACTTATACTACAAAGAAAAACTTTTGAAAACAATTATCTATAACAACTATATAGTTCATACCCACTAACAATCCACTAACCAATTCTCTGGATTGTCAGCAACCCACATCATCTTCTGGCCCCACCTCTCTTCACGTCGCCCCTCTGACTCGCCGCCGCCCACCGTGCCTTGAAGCGCCGCGCCGCCCCTCTTGCCTCCCCGCTACCTTGCCTCCCCACCGCAGCCAGGCGGAACCCTCTCGCTTCCCTCCCTGCACGAACCTGCTCGACCGAGAGGCGAGAGCATTATATACAGTAGACGCGCTCGGAGATCTCGAGCAGCCGATCCGAGTCTTCTTGAGGAAGAACTTGCAGAAGAGCGCCATCCTCCCCTTCCTCCTCGCTCTCCCCCTCCTCCGCCTCCGCTCTCGCGGCCACTCCGGCGCCTGCCGAGCTGCTGTGTTGCGGTGTCGCCTCAGGCGGCCACCGATTGGCATGAGTTGGATGTGCCCACCGCCACCGGCGAGCTTCGGGGTGGCGCTGCCGGGGATCTCTGGATCCCCGCTCCACCTGGGGCTCCGCCTACATGTCCTAGGCTGCCTGCGCCGTCGCCGTCAGGAAGCAGGGATCGCCGATGAGGTTAATTTGTGTAGCCGTCTCGGAGTCTAACTCCAACCTCGCTAGATTCGACCCGGAGGCGTCGGGCCGCGATCGCGATACTGATGGGGCTCGCGTGGCTTCCTTCCCCCGGTCAGGCTTTGGATCTCTGCTCCTCCGCTCTTGGATTGGATCTCTGCTCCAAACGCATCGAGAAAGTTCCTGTCGACATCTCTAGTTGGATTGGGTCCTTGAAACAACTTCGTCTGATCCCTGACCCTGAAGCAGACGAGAGACCGGACGACATATGAACATATGACTCGAATAGCAAAGCAGCAACCTCGTGGATGTTCCGTGCATACAGTAATTTCAGAAGCGTACATGCTCTGAGATGCAGTTTCAGGATTATGAACAGCCATCAGTTTGCCATCTCTTACATTTCCCAAATGAGCAAGCTATCGATCGGATTTTGTGAGCTGCGCACTGAAGATAACAGGTTGACCATGTCGATGGATCACTAAACATGTATGGTAAATGTCGATGGATCACTGAACATGTATGGTAAACACAAATACATGTATGGTAAATGTCGATGGATCACTGAACATGCACTGGGAGCTTTTCCAGAAAGCTCCAAGTTGGAGAAGCGAGTGAAGATTTTCCAGGAAGCGCTTTTGAAGAAGCTTAAGCTCCCCCAAACAGGGCCCATAGGCGGCAGCCCTTTTATGCGGGCAACTGCTGGGTCAGCAAAGGTCACACAGCTTCTGTCAAAAGCTCAGAAGCACAGACAGTCGAAGTAAGTTGAGCAATGCCCGCAAATTGTATGAGCAAAATCGCCTCATCAGCTAACTATGTGCCGGTGATGCCCCTGTACACTGAAACATGAGAAAGCACTGTCAAAAGATAGAAGTTTGGATGTATGGCGATGCAGTCTTTTGGGTGGTGCATGGGAAACATTAACCTGAAGAATCTAGATGATACATGGAAAAGTGTATTATAAAGTCAGTTTCCTACCACATTGCGGACAAACGATAGTTTTACCTAGCCAAATAATGAACATGAAGCCTATTTGACACTGTTTCAATTGTAGGGCAATATCATTCTACAAAGGAAGGAAAGCAACTGTTTTAGAGTGTATTGAGTATATGGCAAGAAAGTAAAGGAGCATAGCTGCAAGAAGCGAAAGAACAACCCATGCTTGATTTAGGTAATCCAGTATACATTGTGTACCTATTGGTAATACAGTATACATTGTGTATGTATTAAGTAATAGGTGATTTTTATTGTAACCTATAAATATATGCAAAATATCCCGCAGCAACGCGCGGAGAATTCACCTAGTTATCTAATACTAACCAAGAGTTTTTCAACTACGCGCGCAGAATTACGGGTTTTGGCGGTTTTTTCTAGCAGGCTAGCGGCAAAGCCCGGCCGCTTGCATCCATAACTAAATCTATACAAAAAATTATTAGTATTTGTAATACAAAATAAATATTAAAATATATTTTTATATTACATTTGCTTAAAAACATATATATTGATAGTAATTGCTATAAATTTAGTTAAAATGAATTTTTATTGACTTATGAAAAACTAGAAATGCATTTATATTTTGTAATGGATGGACTAAATATCATGGGCCAATATGGGCCTATAATTTCCGACAGCACCTAAAGGCCCACGTTTCTTGCCGGCCCACACCACTCGAGAAGCCTGCAAAGGCAGCCATAACCCTAGCAGCAGGTCGCCGCTACGAGCAGACGTCAGATCGATTCCATTCGTCCCCCATCCATTCCCCAGCAGAAGCGGAGGCGGAGGAGGAAGGAGATCGCGAGGAGCCTCAGGCGGAGATGAAGACGTTCGACCCGTGGCCGGTGTTCTTCCGCCGGGAGTGGAGGCGCAACTGGCCCTTCCTCACCGGGTTCGCCATCACCGGCTTCCTCATCACCAAGATGACGGCCAACTTCACCGAGGAGGACCTCAAGAACTCCAAGTTCGTCCAGGAGCACAAGAAGCACTGACGGGGCAGGTGAGACACCGATGTCTTGCACCATCAACATTTATCTGCTTGATCCGCCTCTAGTTTCTCCGTAGTGGGTAGATCTGCATCTGCGCGGCCGCCTGTTATAGATCTCACACGTGGTTGATGCTTATGTGCGATGTAACTGCCGCTAGTGGATGCAACGCGATGTATTTACGATCTGTTTTAGCGATGCTTGGAATTAGGAGGCATTTCGACCGGATTAAACTTGAGCGCGATTTGGGGGAAACTAGCTGAAGGAGAAAAAAGTTGCTGTTTTAGGGGAAAATAGTGGGCACGAGAATATTAGGGGTAGCTAGTTACTTAGCAGATTGCATGTACTTCAGATTACAGCTGCAAATGAGATAATCACCATTTCCACTTTCTCCTATCTCAGAAATATTGTAGGTTACTGTTTTGCAATATATTTTGTTGCTGTGAACTTCCTTGGGTTACTGTTTTGCAATCTATTATGTTGCTGTGAACTCCCTTAGGCTGTTATAGTAGTCCTCACAAGTTCTACTTTTAATAGCAAACGAGCCCTCTGACTAGTGTATTATTAGCTTGATGCATTAATGTAGATTATTGAAGTTGTGATCCAGATGCCAGAACCTTTAGTATGTGATTACGTGGTTAGTGATAGGGTTCTTTAGGAATTAGGATCCTCTTTTGTTAAGACCTGCTAACTGCGACCATTATGTCTGGAAGTAGCAATTAGCTATTTTTAATTGCTTTGTTTGTATTGAGTAATTGTGGCAATGCGAAGAGGGAAGGATCCAATCCATGTGTCATAGTAGCCTATTGTTGAAAAAGCCTATGCTTGGCATTTTATCTAAACTTAAAGAATCAGGCATGGAGTGATAAACGATGACAAATTTAGTTCCCGCTAACCTTCTGTTTGAACTAAGACATATGAGAATCTTGAACTTAATTAAATTGGTATGCAGCGGTGTAAGAAGACAATCCTGAAGGGTCTTTGGCTATAGCTTTTATTTGTCTATGCTACGCTCATGACATATATTGCACACGCAGCTATTAAGACCCTATTAAATTACATTTGTTCTGATGAATGCAAGACATGTATGGTATTTTTCTGTACTGATATCCAAGAAATTCTTAGTCTCCTATGTTGATGTTTAAGTGGAGTTTATACTTTAATAATGTTGTTGCCTGAGTATATTTTGCATAGTGATGCTCCGTTTCTTAGGTCATAGCTTGACAGGTGTGGTACTTGTAGCTGTTTTGCTGACCACTTTTTTCTTATGTTAGCATTCTAGAATTTTACAATTGAAAAACTGTCTGGTTCCGCCTTGAAAACTGCTGGCTTGTCTTGAACAATGTGTTCAATGACTTATCTTGAACATTCTAGAATTTTACTCTATGGCATAATTTGGGTGGACTAGTCAGATCAAACTGCTGGCTTATCTTGAACAATGTGTGGTATGACTTATCTTGAACATTCTGGAATTTTACTCTATGGCATAATTTGGGTGGACTAGTCAGATCAAACTGCTGGCTTATCTTGAACATTGGTTATTAGATGAATGGGCAATTGATTCTTTAGACCATGGAGGATTAAAGCTGTTGTTTACCCATGGGATTTTCAAAGTGTCAGGATGATAATGGATTAATCCATGGTAGTAAGAAATTGCTGAAATGAAGCTTCATATAACTGTATAAAAGTTTTGCTGTGGGCACAATACTGAATCTTTTGTCTGAAATTATCTGAATTCCATGGAGCTCCTCTTTGTAATTGTTAAACCTGCAAGGATCACCATACTACACATTGGTTGTGCTCATTGTTCGATGCTGCTCACTTGTTCATACTCTTGGTAGCCCCTTGTGGATTTGGGACTCCATACTGTTCCTATAGTTTGTGAAATCAGTGTTTAACGCCCGCATTCCTTTGCAGGTGGAGTTGCCCAAATCGCCTGTGGCCGGCCAGTTCTGTTATGCCTTTCTGAATGAAAAAAAATAGCCCCCCTCCCTTTTTTCTTTAATCTGATTGTGTGCACTCTATGCTCCATTGTAATGTAATAAGAGGCAAATGAATTGTTGAACCAAAAGAATTCAGCTTCTGATTATGATGAGTTTGATCCAATTTACTGAGTTGATATGAGCGGCATCAATCTTGTTATATAAATGCTGCAACAACAACAACAACAACATAGCCTTTTGTCCCAAGCTAGTTGGGGTAGGCTAGAGGTGAAACCATGTTAATATCCTTATTCTGGGGGTTGTAAAATCATTTTTTCACAAGAAACAGTAACCCTTGAAGTCATGTCAAAATGCAATCTGCCGTATGGAACTTTCACATTGAACATATTTTGTTCCAATCTGGTTGGTCAGAAGAATAACATAGTGACTGGAAAAAAAGAAATTCTTTGGGGCATCTTGCAAGATTGTGCAGTGAAATGCAGGAGTAGGATATGGATAGTGTTGACTTGCAGCGCAGACTGATGTTGTGCATGGCCATTGGAAAGAGGAAGGAAGAATGTTATAAGTAAAATAATTAAAGATAAAGGCTAGAAAAGATTAAATTATAAGCTAATAAAGGAAAAACTCCAAATTCCCACCCTCAAGTATGGACAAAGTCTGGATAACCCCCTAAATATGTTTTGGTTCAGTTTGCACCAGCAACTATCTTAATCGATCCTTCGTAAGATTGTCTTTTTTGTTTCTCCATGCAACAAATGTTGTTTTAAGTTGAAAGTTTGTGGTATAATTGAGGCAATCATAAATTATTTTTAAAAAATACATTATGATTTATTTATCATTATTTTGAAAGCCTATGGTATATAATAATAAATTAAACATATTGATATGGAATTTTATGAGAAATAAAGATGACAAATTCGTATTGTATTTTTTTAAAAAAAATATATGTGGCCCTATATCATCCCACAAAATTTTAATTTAAAACCCCACCTGTGCATGGAGGAACAAAAAATACAAATCTTACAAAGGAGTAGATTGCATTGATTGAGATAATTATGAGTGTAAAATGAACCAAAACATACTTTGGGGGGTTATTCAAACTTTATCCATACTTACGCTAGTAATTTGAACAACAACAACATAGCCTTTTGTCCCAAGCAAGTTGGGGTAGGCTAGAGGTGAAACCATGTTAATATCCTTATTCTGGGGGTTGTAAAATCATTTTTTCACAAGAAACAGTAACCCTTGAAGTCATGTCAAAATGCAATCTGCCGTATGGAACTTTCACATTGAACATATTTTGTTCCAATCTGGTTGGTCAGAAGAATAACATAGTGACTGGAAAAAAAGAAATTCTTTGGGGCATCTTGCAAGATTGTGCAGTGAAATGCAGGAGTAGGATATGGATAGTGTTGACTTGCAGCGCAGACTGATGTTGTGCATGGCCATTGGAAAGAGGAAGGAAGAATGTTATAAGTAAAATAATTAAAGATAAAGGCTAGAAAAGATTAAATTATAAGCTAATAAAGGAAAAACTCCAAATTCCCACCCTCAAGTATGGACAAAGTCTGGATAACCCCCTAAATATGTTTTGGTTCAGTTTGCACCAGCAACTATCTTAATCGATCCTTCGTAAGATTGTCTTTTTTGTTTCTCCATGCAACAAATGTTGTTTTAAGTTGAAAGTTTGTGGTATAATAGAGGCAATCATAAATTATTTTTAAAAAATACATTATGATTTATTTATCATTATTTTGAAAGCCTATGGTATATAATAATAAATTAAACATATTGATATGGAATTTTATGAGAAATAAAGATGACAAATTCGTATTGTATTTTTTTAAAAAAAATATATGTGGCCCTATATCATCCCACAAAATTTTAATTTAAAACCCCACCTGTGCATGGAGGAACAAAAAATACAAATCTTACAAAGGAGTAGATTGCATTGATTGAGATAATTATGAGTGTAAAATGAACCAAAACATACTTTGGGGGGTTATTCAAACTTTATCCATACTTACGCTAGTAATTTGAACAACAACAACATAGCCTTTTGTCCCAAGCAAGTTGGGGTAGGCTAGAGGTGAAACCCCAAAAGGCAAAAAAACAGAAATTAGAGTTAGGGGAAAACAGAAATTAGTAATTTGAACTTGTTCCCTAAATAAATAAGCATAAGATGTTAACCAAGTATTGGATTTATTGTTGCGTTCAGTCCATCACTCGTACTACAAGAATTGTGCCAGAAACTTAATATCGTTTGCTTGTTCTATAGCAGTAGTCAATTAAAAGGATTATCAGGGCAAGTACATTGGTGTTGTCTAATAGGCGGTCTCATGCAGTGCATCACATATGCAACGAAGTATAAAGTGTTCTGGTTATATTTCAGATGGTTCTCATGGATTCGGTGTGGATGAAATCAGGAGGCCATTAAGGTAAGTTACTACTTACATGATTTTGGGGCTAACCCACCCACCGTACTCTTCCTCTAGGACCTGGGGAAGGTCCATATGGTAAAGAACAGCGTTAATCTGAATACCTATTAAAGGATCACTTACCCGTTAGAGACCCTACGTTCCAACTACCCACCCGAAACCTAGTTGGCTCGGCTAGCTTCCTTGCCCTTCGCACCCGTCGAGGGAAGTGCAAAGACCCTTGCTCATTTTTCACTACACCCGGGCGCCGATGTAGCGCGCCACTAAGGAAATGACGACCCGGTCCTTGCTCACTTGACACCGTGCCCAGACCACGACACGGCGCGTCTCGGGGGAGACGGCCCGGCCCTTGCTCATTTAACACCATACCTGGGTTCCGATATGGCGCGTCGCTAAGAGGGTTACGCCCCAACGGGGTTCTCTTGGGTTTCATCTCCATATGAGTGGCTAGGTTTTACATTGGCTCGCCGAGCCTATCACAACCCTCCTCCTTTACCAGGGCTTGGGACCTGCTATGTTGAGACAACATAGGCGGAGTTTGTTATATAAATGCAGCGAATGAAAATATCGATGTGTATCAAATCCTGTTGGATTGGTGTGATTATGAATTGAATTTGCTGCCAATTTCAAGACATTGTCCTGAGCATTCAAGCAGATTCAACTGCTTAATTTAAACTTGCATGGAATAGATATTGTTGATTGATTGGAGCCTGTTTGAATTAGGAGATTTTGTTGATTAATTTAAACTTGTATGTCGAAATCTTTAACATTTATCACTGAAATGTACTACGTAGATATATAAAGCTATCGCCTCCTTGAGGAAACCCCTTGTGGAGAGGAACTGATTCTTTTCCTGATAAATGGGGTTTTCTGGTTTATGGAATCATCTGAGAAACATCTCTGGCTTTGTTTGTCTCGAGTCGTTCGGTACCAATTCACGCCCGTTTTCTCCTGAACGGTAGCCCTTCGGAACTTTTTTGTTTTTGTCATCGTATGTATATATATATATATATATATATATATATATATATATATATATATATATATATATATATATATATATATAGTCGTCCACCCTCGCCTTGTTCGTTTGGATGGTGGTTGGTGGCCGGTGTTGGTTTTTGTTGAGGGAAAAACACTGCTGGCTGGTTGGTGGCTGGTGGCACTGCTGGCTGGTTGGTGGCTGGTGGCACTGCTGGCTGGTTGGTGGCTGGTGGCTGATGCTGTTTTCTGCTGAGAGAAAAACGTTGCTGGCTGACTGGAAGCGCTTGTCAGATCCACTCTCTTGTTTTCGTACTGGGCTTGTGGCCCGTAGGCCGTGGCGTCGACCCCAGCTCTTGTTCGCACGGGCAATCCGTGGCCTCTCGCATTGCAGCTCCGTTGCGCCGTCCTCTCCATCATGGCGCATAGAGTATGCATCTCGATGACGTTGGATGCAATTAATCATCGCCCGCTAGAAACTGCGATGGACGCAATCATCGCCCCAGCCGGGACGCTCGGCTTGTGGCGATTTCTCTCGCTCCTAAACCCCCATCAAAACAATCACTCCCGTCCGGTCGCCGTCGGCGAGTGCACCCACGGTGAGAATTCTCGCCGAGGTTCAACATCAGCATACATGCCGTCGCCGCTCCTTCGCCGCCCGGACGGCCCGTCCGTCCATGTGTATGCTCTCCCGCTACAATACGTGGCCGGCCCATCCGATACATGTTCGCTCTCCTGAGCCCGGCATGACATGCACGGCACGGCCGGCACCGAGCCTTTGACCGATTCGTAACTACAGTCCGAAGTTGCTGTTACTGCTACTGCCACCGTACATCGTATGGTGCAGCCCCCCTGGTAAGCTGACAAGCCAGGATCTCAGCACCCTCGCAAGCAGAAACAACAAACGAAACGGGAGACGGGGACGGCTACGGCGACGGGAAGCTGGGGGCACGGACGGCCCCGCGGTGAAGTGAAGGCTGGGGACGCGTACGAGACCGGACAGAAGAGGTGCCATCGGAGAAAAGGCACGCGCAGCACCAAAGCACTGGCTCCTGTTGTTCCCTCCGCTCCGCTCCCTCTCGGAGAGCACCAGCAGCGGAGGGGGTGGTGGGCTCCCGACAATTCTCTGCTTCGAGTCCTTGACGTCGCCCCCCGCCTGCTTCGGCGGGTGATGCTTCATGCTTCCTTCCTTTCTCCCTCCATGGCCCTGTATAGTGGGTCCTGCACGCGCCCAAGCCCCTCCACTTCCACTCCCGTCCACACACGGCGCCCTCAGAATTATTTGGATGCGAGCGAGCGCCCAGCTAGAGCTAGCGACCACTGGGACAGAGAGCGACCCGCCTGGAGGCCAAAAGGAGCGCCGCGGGATCCTCTGTGCTGTGCTGTGCTCTGCGCGTGGGCGGGGAGACGGCGTGCCGCGCTCCGCCGTCGCCGTGCTTATCAGCTATAGTAGCCGGGGGCGGGCGGGCACCGGCGCCGGCCTTGGCGCGCCGGGACAAGCGCGCGTGGGTCTCGTGCCGGAGGACCCCACAGCGAGCGGCGGTAGGTGGGGGCCGCCGAGTGGGTGGACCCGTGGGGGGATGGGGCGCGCTTGTCCCGTCTCGGGCCGTGCGCCCCCCGGGCGGTCGCCGTCGCGGGCAGTGGGAGATCGGTGGATGCGGATGGGTCGACAGGCACGTGCTGCAAAACGAGGCGCTTGCGTCACTTGGTGCGTGTGCGGGTACACCGGATGGCACTGTGCTCCAGCTGCCTGCACGTTGCGGTCAGATCGAGCGGCGTATACGTATATGCACACGCCCCCGTAAAGATCTTGAGATATTTTGGTCTAGTACGCCTCTACGGGGTACGGAGTATATGATGATGCATCCAGCCTTCTTCTTTTTCGTCTTAGAAAAAAATGGAATATATTTAGCCCGCCGATCCACACTGGCTCTGGCTGGTGGCAGCTCAGGCCGTGTGTGCTACCGTGTTGTAGCTGCTGCCTGATGGAGTGATGGGTGATGTAGGCGTAGGCTTGCAATCAGTGTATCATACTATTTGTCATCAAATGGGGTGTTTAGTTCCTGAAAAAAAAGATAAAAAGTGAAGTGAAAAAGTCGCATCGGACACTATAGCATTTTTCCTTTGTTTGTGGTAAACATTGTCCTACCATGACTTAACTAGGCTTAAAAGATTCGTCTCGTCGTGTACATCAAAACCATGTAACTAGTTTTTTTATTTACCCACGTTTAGTACTCCATGCATGAGGAGAGAGATTTGATGCGATAGGTGAATAGTGAAATTTGGAGAGAGAATTTTTAAAAGTTTGATGATGTGACCGGAAATTTAAACAGGGCCAATAATTCAAGGGCGGCGTAGGCTAGCAATCAGTGCTGTATCAGGAAACGTCGGCCAGCCCCGGCCATTCCTTTGGAGTTTGGAGAGACAAAACCAAAAGCTCGGGATGGGTGGGTGAATTTGGGAGTAAGATGTCACTTCGTAATTATTGAGCTACTGTAGCATTTCGTTTGTATTGTAAAAAATTATTCAAAAATTAATTAATTAGGCTTAAAATGTTCGTCTCGCCGAGCACAACAAAACGGTGTAATTAGTTTTTAATTTCATCTACATTTAGTACTCCATGCATGTTATGATATTTTGATGTGATGGGGAATCTTCTTTTTGCATAATGTATTTGGAAGTTCCTTTTTGAACTAAACAGGCCCTTGGCAATCATTTGCCGACAGTCGCGTTTGTATTTAATAATATGTATAGAACGCCGATAGGGAAGGCGAGACCGCGCTAGCGAGTGCGTGCAGTACGTGTCAACCAGTGGATCTGTCGTGCATCTCGTTGCCGTAGAATGTACTGTACGGAGTATTCCGTAGTACTAGCCTCTGACTCCTTCGGAAAAGAATGAACTAAGTACTCCGTAGTAGCCTGTATGTAGCCTGACCGATTCTCCTACCAGGGCCACCCCTCCCCCGTGTGGCCGTGTCCGAGAGATCCGCTCGCGTTGCACGGCGCCATCGTCCGAGCACGGCCGCCTGCGCGGCGCCGCAATGGGCAACCTGCGAAACACGCGGGGGGCGTGCGCGTTTTCCACGCCGGAGCACGCGGGCCGTCCCGTGCCCCCGTCCGCATGCCGCCGATTCACTCGCACTCACCGGCACCCCACGACGGCACACACACACGCACCATTCCGTAGGCCGCGGAAGGCACTCATCGACGGGGAACTGAAGCGAGCGAGGAGCACACGCGGTTTCCGGGGATTCCGATGCACGGGGCGCGCGCGATCGGATCACACCCACCGCGCCGCATCGGGATCTCGATTCGCCATGTGCCGACGCGCGCGCCGCTCGTACCCGCGTCGTACGCGTCCGTAGCCGGGAAGGTTCCGCGCCGCTCCGATCCCTCTCTGTCTCGGAGGCCGATCGATGGCCCATGGGACCATGGATGGACGGCAGCGATTGATCCGGGAAATATCTTCGCCGCTGCCGAGCCGTGGCTGGCGCGGGCGGGCACCGACCGGCAGGCGGCAGCTCGCGCGCTCCGACCCATTTCGCGCGCGTGCTTGCGATGGAGAGGGAGAGCTGAGCTGAGCTCGGGGGCAACAGCAACGCGCGTGATCCATGCCGCCGTATACTAATAATTTAATTAGTCTCCGAATCAGCAACTGACGAGGCGAGGTCCGGAGTCCGGACGGCGGGGCCCCGGCAAGATCTCGTTTGCTCGCGCCTCAACGTCTCGGGGGGGTCGAGGGCGACGTGCTGATGGAGGAAAGGGAAAGGTGACTTGCTACATCAGGAGTGATTTTTAATGGCGCCACGTCGGTCGATCGGGGGTGACTTGGATGCATGAGCAATGTTGGGCCCGGTTTATATATGCGCTCGTTGACTCCGTTACACTGCAATGGCGTGTGAGGTGCAGACATCTCGCCATCCGGAAAACTGTTTGTCGCCGAAGGAACGAAATATGCGTACTACTCGGCACATGCTTTACAAATTATTATTCACTTTGCCTTTTCCTCCCCTGTAGTATGCTTTCCGAATGAATGGGGTTGTTCGGCTCACAGCTATTGCTAGTTCCAACAGAGAACCAGTATGATCACTCACACGGAAATAATGATGTTTTTGCCGGCACGCCTACTCGGCTGGTGCCACCGACAGCCCCACCTCCCCACCCCACTCTTGCCGTCCTGCGTGTTCTGACCCTGATAAACTATACGCGGGACATACACAGGCGCTTGCCCCAACAGCGACACGGCCACCCACCGCAGCTCGGGCGCTCGGCTGTCCTCGGAGGGGTAGGACCGTCCACCCGAAGCAGCCAAGAACTGCCCACACCTCCCTCGACTCGTTTGTTCAACACCCACCCCCAACTAAACTATACGCGGGAGGACAGGCATACGATAGATGCACACCACCTAATGGATACCCCGGCCGGCGACCTCCATATGTGATGCAAATGCAACACAAAAGGTTTTTTTTTTAAAAAAAGATATCCTCGATCGTCACCTTTCACCAAACTTCACCTAGAGTCAAGAAAAACGAGGTAAAACATGCGTGATGCATGGAGGAACAACCCTAGGTCCCTAGCTACTACCCGGCCAGCATGTAACACAAGGTTGCAACTTGTTTCTTCGACGGACATGTGAAGCACACAATAAACTACGTTATCCTTTCTACAGCCCAAGCTCGATCAGAGAGACTCACCACCGACTCCAGGCAAAAACCGCCGGAGGAGGAAATGGACGATTTTCAGAATCCGATGCATGCGTGCTTAAAATATTCCCAACAAGCTAAGTGACCGCACTACCAGAAAAACTCACATCCGCCCCCCTCTTATGCCTCGGTGCACTCAAGACCCGGTGCTAATATTGCATTAGCATCGGGTGCAAAATTAGGGTGCCCTGGAAACACTTTAGCACCTTTTAGCACCGGTTGATGTTAGAAACCGGTGCTAAAGGCCCTCACATTTTAGCACCGGGTCCTAACACCATCCGGTGCTAAAGGGATATCCTTTAGCACCGGGTGATGTTACGACCCGGTGCTAAAGACCCTTTCGCACCGGTTCGTAAATACGACCCGGTGCTAAAGGGGGTATCACATGCTACTTTAAAAGGAGCGCATCTTCTATCCTATCACATGTGCTGCATAGGTGAGATGGTTAGGTGGGTACACACGCGACCTAAAAGGTCTTGAGTTCGAATCCCAGCAGCTGCACCCGCAGTAGCACTCATTTTTTTTTCTACCGGTGGACACCTTTAGCACGGTTATTTGACCCGGTACTAAAGGTGCCACCCTTTAGCCTCGGAGACATAGCACCGGTTGGAAAACCGGTGCCAATAGCCTTTCCCAACCGGTGCTGATAGGGGGCTATTCTGGTAGCGGCAGGTTGCTTAAACAACAGAGCAAAACATTGTGTAATCTAATTGCCATACAAAAGAAGAAGAAAAGCTAGCCGAATCAGAACAAGAGGCCAGCGGCGATCAGTTGGGGCATCGGGCTCAACGCTACAGCGCCAACGGAACGCGCCACCTACTCCACTCCACTCCACCAGCAGCGCCAGGGGGCGACGAGGCCTGTTAGCGAGCCCCAGCAGGCGATGGTACTTGGCTGGATCCAAGGGCACATTCATTAGGGAAGCTGTGTCCCCAGCAAGAGATTCTAGGCCACACATTTGCAATGGAGAATCATGTGATGAGTCACACATACGCACACATGCTAGTAAGAATAAAAAATCAGGCATATAAATATTCCATCGCGCATTGGTAATGTCCCCATTAGTGGTCCCCTAGAGAGCTCGACAGTGTTTAACATAAATTCATTTCTAACTCGTATAATTCGGCCTCAAGTTTATGGTTGCGTGTATGAGCTTGTTGCGGAGGGGAAACAAATTAACGTTGATAAATCCGCTTCCATCCAAAAAGTGTTCTGTTCTGACATCACTGCAATGCATAATTTCTATACTCCGTAATACGTTAGCGCCTTCTCTCTCGTCTTTTTTTTTTGAAATAACCTTCTCTATCGTCTGAAAGTTAAGTTTTTTTTGTTTCCGTTTTTCTTACTGATAGTTTATCCGGATTTGAAGAGATATTCTGTCGTGGCGTTGAAGATGCTTGCATCTCCACACACGTGGAAAATAAAAGAATTATCCGGATAGCGGGTTAAAACACTTATTACCCACACAGGAAAGACCAAGACAAGCCACGTCAACGGCAGCGCCACCAAACAAAGCAGATCCACGTCAAGACCAGCGCGGCAACGGTTACCGAAACTACCCCTGCCGCTTGCCCCAACAGCGACACGGCCACCCACCGCAGCTCGGGCGCTCGGCTGTCCTCGGAGGGGTAGGACCGTCCACCCGAAGCAGCCAAGAACTGCCCACACCTCCCTCGACTCGTTTGTTCAACACCCACCCCCCTCGCACCGCGCGCATATAACCAAGGGGACGCCGCCGCTGCTCTCTCCCACTTCCTCCTCCCTTCGTCATTCTCGTCCTCGCCTGTGTATTGGAGCGGCGAGGGGTCATTTCTCGGGCGAGATCTATCCGGCCGCGGCCTGACGATGCCGGCGGCAAATGCTGGTGCGCCGGCGCCGGCGGAGCAGAGGAAGAAGGTGGGGAGCTCGGTTCCGGAGCGAAAGATTGCAGCTTCTTTTCTGCCTTCTTGGTGCCATGGATGTGAAGAGTCCTGTGGGGGTTAGGGGGGCCGGGGGCGTGTGCTCTGAGCAGCGGTGCTCGTGTGGGATGACTGGATAAGGATGTGGCCTCTGTCTTCTCCGGATTTCGGCACGGCAGGAGCTACTGGATTTGGGGGGATTTGGATTTCATGCGGCTCTGATCCTGACTAGTTTGCTTCCTGCGCGCGAGAATATGCTTCCTGGGATAATGGGATTTACCATAGTGATTTCTTGCCTTCTTAGGAGATCTCGTCTTATCCGAATCATTCGAGCTAGTACTATTCCTCAGAGGCCTCCTTGGTACTTATTTCTGCAGGAAATCCGCTGTCTCTTCAGTTAAGGTTTCCAATCCCCCAAAACCCGGCTCTTTTCACGCTATCGTAAAGAGGGCGCGGTAATTCTTGTTTACCACGCAACACTGGTGGTCGAAGAGTCCTGGTAAACGCGGGTATTGGATTCGGTGACTGGGTATGTTTATCCTAATCCAGGTCGGCGTATTTTCTTTCCTTTGTGGTCAGTGATTGCTTAGCCGAGCATAAATATTCCTTACCCACCGGGAGGCATATTTACCGTCTACGTTAAGCTGAGGGTTCCTGTCCATAGGGTGCCTTGATAAGGGTTTGAGAGATCATGAGTTCTTTGGCCGGTGGCAAAGGTCAGTCTGAACTGGGTCAGAGGGGGTAGATGCTGCCGAGCTTTTGCGTTTGAGTTGTTTAGATTACTTGCCGTCAGTTTGAGGTTTGTTGTGGGTGAGTGACTTTTTACTATTTCGTGAGTAATATATATGAAAGGTTCTCTTGGTGCATATCAGAAGTAGTTGTCTCTTGTTATCTCTGAAAGGTGAAAGCTTATTTTGCTGTGCTGATTGTTTGATTTTGGTGGTTGAGCTGTTTAGCACATAAAAAGATGCAATTCCACTGAATTTCTTCCTATTTTTCAAGATATATGTCACTGCTTATACAACTACAATCTGTAATAGTAGACATGGATATACTTTTCAGAAAAAAAAAGTTTGTCATGTGCTCAATGTTAACGTTTTCCACTTGAAACTTCCAGAATTCACCGGAGATGGATTTCTTCAGTGAATACGGCGATGCCAGCAGATACAAAATTCAGGAAATCATTGGGAAAGGAAGCTACGGGGTTGTTTGTTCGGCTATCGACCAACATACTGGTGAGAAGGTAGCAATCAAGAAAATACAGAATATCTTCGAGCACCTGTCCGATGCTGCTAGGATCCTCCGTGAGATCAAGCTCCTCCGGCTTCTAAGGCATCCCGATATTGTTGAGATCAAACATGTAATGTTACCTCCATCGCGGAGGGACTTCAGAGATATTTATGTTGTCTTTGAACTGATGGATACTGACCTTCACCAAGTTATTAAGGCTAACGATGACTTAACGAAGGAACACCATCAGTTCTTTCTCTATCAGATGCTGCGTGCACTGAAATATATTCATACCGGTATGCACCTTATAAAGATCCCTTATTTTACCCTGAAAGTTCTTCTGGCTAGCATTCATAGTGTGATGGTGCTTCTTTCAGTTTTCAATTAGGTGTATGAATGGTTGTGACTAGCATTTGCACATGAATTCAACTTTAGTACTAATCAATGACAAGGACTTACCCTGTACTCCCATTCTTTCTTTAAAGTTGTTTCTCCACTTATCCCACTACTCGTGTGTACTGTATTCTGGATCATTCTTTTTGTTGAAAATTTGAAATATCATGGAAATTCTCTGTGCTTAGATGGCAATGTACATGTATATACTCTTGATTTCAAAATCTACCTTAGGAAATTACTTTTGCACTGTCTGAGTGTATCAATTCTGCCTTTTCAGGTGTATAGGTTTCTTTCGTGCAAATGCTTATTTAAATTCTGCAAGATTGAAATGTGTGTTTATTTCACTTATAAATATGCCATATGCATTTACTTTATATCTATCAGAGTGACTTTGTATAATCTGCATATGCATTTACTTTGTATCTATCATAGAGTGACTTTGATCTATGCTCTGATCACTTGTCTATTTTGCTGCAGCTAATGTTTATCATCGTGATTTAAAACCAAAAAATATATTAGCAAATGCTAACTGCAAACTCAAGATATGTGATTTCGGACTAGCAAGGGTTGCATTCAATGACTCTCCTACCACCGTTTTCTGGACGGTATGTTATTTTCACAGTTAACTAGAGTCGATTCACAACACTGCATTTTTATTGAAGCCTCTTATGACAACATGGTTCATGTGGTTTGTCCACACCAAGGAGTGCTACCTCAAACTTAAGTCTCACTGCCTGCCTAAAATGACTTGCAGGACTATGTTGCTACTAGATGGTATAGGGCTCCTGAGCTGTGTGGGTCTTTTTTTACCAAGGTACTCAATTTTCCTCATACTATGGTTTTGTTAAGTCTTATAAGTTGGTTTTTCGTTTTCTCCACCTTCATCTTTAGTTTCAGATACCTATGTTATCCTGATGGATTTAGTTGATTCTCTTGTGCAGTATTCACCGGCTATTGATATGTGGAGCATTGGTTGCATTTTTGCGGAGATTTTGACCGGAAAGCCTTTATTCCCTGGTAAAAATGTGGTTCACCAATTGGATCTAATGACTGATCTCTTGGGCACACCATCTGCAGATACTATTTCACTGGTATGATTTATTATACATGGAAATATTGACATGTTCAACTCAACCGTAAATTTTGGCAAGTCTCAAATGTTTTTCTTTTCCTTCGACCACAGATTCGAAATGAGAAAGCAAGGAGGTACCTGAGCAGCATGAGGAGGAAACAGCCAATACCCTTTTCACAGAAGTTCCCCAATGCAGATCCTTCGGCACTCAAGCTCTTGCAAAGGCTTCTAGCATTTGATCCTAAGGATCGACCAACAGCTGAAGAGGTAGGTTTGTTGTAATGAAACATAGATTTTGCGCTCCTGTATTTGTATTACTTCACACAATCATATTCTAACAAAAACAATTATGGTGTATGCATGATCAGGCGTTGGCTGATCCCTATTTTAAAGGCATTTCAAAAGTGGAGAGGGAACCATCCTGCCAGCCAATTTCGAAAATGGAATTTGAGTTTGAACGCAGAAAGTTTACCAAAGAGGACGTCAAGGAACTTATATTCCAGGAGATACTGGAGTACCATCCTCAACTTCTGAAGGATTACAAGAACGGCTCTGAAAAAACGAGCTTTCTGTATCCCAGGTATTTTACCTTGATGATACCTTTTAGTTTCTTTTCTTTCGTTATTATGTTTCAATGTGGTAACATTCACAACATACATCCTTAAATAGTTCTTGATTTTTTTTTTAATTATGTGCAGTGCTGTCGACAATTTCCGGAGGCAGTTTGCTAGCTTAGAAGAGAATGGAGGGAGGAATGGCACACTTGACAGGAAGCATGTTTCTCTCCCAAGGTAATTTAAATTGCTTTATCCATTTTCTTTCAATGATTTTTGCTGCCATGTATTGATTGTGTTGATATCGATTAAACAGGGTAATGTATAGTTACTTAATGGGCCTTTTCTGTCAGCTAGATATAGGACGGTGTGTATTGATTGTGATTCTTGAAAAAGATTATCCCAGAAAATCATAAACCCTAATAGATGATGGGTTGGGTTGGGGTGTCCCAAAATTCTGAATTTTTTCTCAAAACTTGACTGCTGACCTTGATTGCCTGCTTGCAGGACTACAACCGTTCACTCCAGTCCAATTCCTGCGAAGGAGAGTCCAGTTGCAACCTCCCAAGTTCCTCAAAGGATTCCAACAGGTAACTGTTTCTATTTACTTTTTGTGGCTACCCAGCAGTCTGTTTTCAGTCACTCCTTCCTGACTTCCAATTTTTCTGACATGTTTCATCATCGCCAATGTTGCAGCTAGACCAGGAAGAGTGGTTGGCCCAGTATTACCAATCGAGAATACAAGCATCTCTGATCAACACATCACACGACGGGTGGCAAGGAATCCAGCAAACAACAACTCATCAGTCTACTGCTACCATCCAAAGTCGGACAGCTCTGACAGGCAAGAGCATCAGCTAGAGCTTGAGAAGGACAGGACGCAATATGGACCAGGGCAGCATGTCATGGAAGCCAAGGTAGCACCTGAGATGGCCCGGGACATGAGGCCGTCCCCATACTATGTCTCGAGAGGTGTGCCCAAAACTGATCTAACAGACAGGGCCGCCCTCCAAAGGAGCATGCTGCACAGCGTTGCCCCATTCAATGGCTTCACGGCGGTCGCTGGTGGGTACAGCAAGGCTGGTGTTCTTCACTATGGAGTTACGAGTTTGTACTAGAGCAGTGACCTTGGGGAGTGTAATAAGAAGGGAACCGGAGTGCAGCTCCAGCTGCCCCTTCCCTCCAGCTGGAAATTCAGAGCATGGACAGGGGAGGCGCATATCCCATACCCGATCAACGATGCAGACACCGGGAAAGGATTTTCTGTCTGGGAAAATGGCGGAGCGCTGCCTTCGTGCTCTAGTTTGGTGAGCCATGGGCCAGTGATCTCGCGCCAATGCTGTGGATCTTCCTGATTGCCTCAAAAAGTGAAGAGGGCGGGGTTGAAATATTCTCGAGTCCCCTTCGAAGGAAGGGGAAGAATCACCCATCTTTAAAAAAGGGTGAGAAAATGTGTATATGTGTACAGTGCAACACTTATTTTGTATTTAACCATTCGGAACTTTCTGCTTCCAGTTCTACTCATTTAATCATGTTATGATGTTTATATGTTCAAAATTTTCCGATCTGCTTTTAAGCCTGTCTAAAGTCCATCAAAGATGTCCCTTGCAACGTTTTGCAAAAAAAAAAGAAAAAGAAAAAAAGGGATAGTCTATTTATCTGTCAGACAGATTTTTTAGAAGCAAAATCTGTTGAATTTTATGATGTTGCAGATGTTACAGAGGTTATTCTACCATGTTTCATATGGCTCGAACATAAAAGTATATACGCAACATGTGAGAACAAATATTTGAAACGTTCAAAGATAGCATGTGCAACATTATAAAATTTGGCATATGTTTTTCTCTAAAGCCATGAAATATTTTGAAACATCATATAACAATATTTGCAACATCTAAGTATAACATGTGCAACATCAAAAAAAATTGACAGATAGCAAAACTCAAAAGAAAAAAGAGTCCCTTGCAAGGGAAAAATATTAGTGAAAAAGTGTTGAACCTCTTTGTAGCATAAAAGCTAGACGAAACAAGGCAAAAAATTTGGAGAAAAGAAGATAGCAGAGTAACATAAAACGAGATCTGAAGTCATTTACATTGAAAAATGGAATTAACGGAATAGGAGCACGTTCCATACAAATATATCAAATCTATTCCTCTGTTCAAACATCCTATATAGATAGTCGAATCCTAATAATGATTGAAATTCAGAAAAAAGGTCTCATGAAAATCCTATCGGCGCAAGTTCCCGTACATGAGGCTGGAACTATCAGCGTTTTTTTTTTGTTATAATGCTAGCATTTCATTCGCAAAAGGTTTCACCATATGTTATTTCAGGCTGCGGGAGTGGAATCGGCAGTGGGTGGCATGCCGTCAGGGGCTAGTATTCTACGGAGTATTGTGTAGCTGCTCCCTTATGAACTCATACAGCATGTGCAAGACAATAGTAGAAAGGTGTAGCACATGTAGGATGTAGCAAGCAATTGTGATTATGTACAGTGCACTTTCAAGAAGAAACTTTATTGCTCAACAATCTCCATAACACACACCTTATCTGTAGCGCAAGAATTCAACACACTCGTAACGTCGGCGTGCAGGCGATGGGAATTCGCCGCCTCCGGCTGGACGGCGACCCACTGGCCGTCGACATGCTCGACGTGTGCGTTTTGCTCGGGACGGGCAGAGAACCTGAGCTGAGTGACATCTCGGCACATCTTGTTCAGCTGGTCGATGGAAAGGATCAAGTCGAAACTGCCTTCAGTTTCGCCGGCCTTGGAGAGCTTGATGCCAACATCAGCACCACGGGAGGCGACAGCACCAAAGAGCAGAGGATACCCGATGACTGGCATGTTGGATGTGCTGCATATCTGCGCGATGAAACAGTGCAAGTATGAATGAAAAGATGTGCAAACTTGTGAGATTTGAGCTCACATTAGGATGCATCTCATAGTTGTCGCTCCATACAAGAAATTGATTCATTCTCCCTAATTCAGGACGATTGGCTAATGCAATTACATGCATGATGAAAAGACAGGTGACCGGCAGATGGTCATACCTGGGTATACTGTACACCCATTTCGTTGAGGGAGTCCAAAATTTTGTTTGATGACAATAAGCTGAAAATACCCCCAGATCCTGCTGGCTTTTTAATTATCTCCCAGGGTGACTTCATCAGAACCTTTTTTCTGTTTGCCTCAGAGGATACACTGACAACTGGAAGCTCCAGCTCTTCCAGAATCCATACCTGCAAATTATTCCACAAGACATTTTAGGAAGAACGGAAGAATCAGGATCACGATCATAGTAAGATAGTGCTTTGTACCTTTTGACTGTCCAAACCAAAATAGTCATTCTCCATAAGGCAGTTCCTAGCTGATTCCACATGATGAGGTGGGGAAACAATAACGAAAGGGGGAGATACACAATTTTCAATAACCTGCATCAGGCAAAAAAGGATCAACCTTGTCCATATAACGACCGGTTTGTCAAGTAAGCATAACTTCTAACAGCACAGCATAAATGCAGCAAGTAAGCAACAAGCAACCAATGATAATTGCGTTTGAGCTGTTTTACAGTGATTGGAGAGGTACCCAGAGGTACCTGAAAGTACATGGTATTTTGAGTTAAAAATTAAATTAAATAAAAAAGGACATTGTGGTAATCTTGCTTAATTGGAAACTATTTGTGGGAAGATTCATAAGCAAAAATCATGGGGGGAATCCCTAGACCAAGCGCCGGCGAAGGAGAAGCAAAGACGGTGAAAAAACACATTTTTCGCCACGAGAAATTACCCTTATGCCCTTTTTTAAATTTTCAAAAAATCAGTAGTGGGTCCCACCATTTTTGTACCTGGTCCCACGAATTTGGTACCTCTGAGTACCTCCGGGTACCTTTGGGTACTTCCTTTGTTTCCACCGTCCGATTTTTCGAAACGGATGGCTCTAATTAATCCCAATCATTGTAAAATTTCTCTTATTATTATGTTCTTCGGGGAAATTGTGTGTTAGGAATTAACAGCATATAAAAAGAAATACAGAACAGGCACTCATATCATTCTGCAATCTGCACCTATACGGCTATATGTTACAATTACAACCATGAAAAAGAATGCATACCTTCATTAACACACTAAAAGAACTGAGCAAACTCAGAAACTCAGCATCAGAGTCAGAGCCATTTCTAACAAGTACAATAGCTGCTTTTGACTTCATAAGAATCTCAAGACCTTTTTCGAGTTCTCTACTGAATGCATGTTCAGCTTTGTCTCCAAGGTTGTTGAGACTCTTGTAAGGTATTTTGATCACATTTTTCCTTGATAGTGAAGAGTTAGCCAGCAAACTTTTTGAAGAGCTGAAATTGATAAGTTTAGAGAGCAAATAAGATTAAGAGCTTTGGATGAATGAATAAAGCTGTTGTTTTACCAAAAGGGAACAAAGAATAATTCCCATAACCAGCACTCAGGCAGTGTCAACATGTGTAAATGGTATAGGTGGGGGTAAATAAACCAAATGTTCTGTTTCTTTTGAAGAAGACATTGGCAAGATACTGAAAAACGGGTGTTACCTCTCAATATGTTTGCTAACACAGTGCACTGCATGTCTGAACAACTGAAAGTCAATGCAACCAATCTGCTCTGCAAGTGATGCCTTTTGGACCTTGTCCCCTGATAGCAAACCTTCCAGAATATGGCCTTGGTCCATTTCGGAGAGCACCTTCTTTCCAGCAATTACACGACGTTGAAGTCTCTTCTTGTCTTTCCACTCCTGTAACAATCCACAATGGGTCATGCATTAACTCGAAAAGGAACACAATATAAAACACCAGTGCCCAACATCATATTGATTTTTTTAGGACATGAAGCACGAAAGTTCATGTACTTTAAATCTGTTTATTATACTAAATGCCACATATGTACCACAATCTTCAATAGCCAGGACATCTGATGCTATCAACATTTCAGTAGTATGGACCTGACGTATTCTTTGTTTCTTTTAAAATGCAAATTGTGACTGTAGATGTGAACATGACATGCAAGAAAAGGATGATGCAGACCTAACCATCGCACGCCTTTCTTTCTTAGATCTCTTGTCAGAACGTGAATTGAGCTCAAGTAATCCCTTTGGAGGTGTAATATACATTTCTCTGCTCTCCATATCAACATCAGGTACAATAACTTCAGCAAATGGAATCCACACATGCTCACGTGATGAAGTGGAATCTTGATTTTCTGAATCTGGATCGACACCAGTACCCTCAGCAGAGCCAATCATCACCTGTAGGAGATCCCCGCCTCCAAAATTGAAGACCTGACCAACTGTTCCTACAAGCTTGCCTGTATCCTGTGAGAACCAATTTCAGTTACTAAATTGTGATCAGGATACATACCTGGAAAATAAGTAGGATACTGTGTGTAGCTTTTGTGCAATTTCGACTACTTTCAGGGGATGAACAACAATTTTAAAAGGTAAAAAATGAAGGTCTTAATTGTTGTGCCTACTTCAGGGAGTGGAGAGAGCTATTTAATAGACAATGACTATTAACTGAACAAGTTTTGCAAACCAAGAACATCAATCGAGTAAAAAAAAAAAGGTGACATGGACCAAAACTGTGATTGAAATAGTGGCGCAGGCCTAAATTTCCCTTACCAAGTAGTGTCAGTGCATACATGATGTGCCTTTTAAATTGGGCCTGTTGTAGCTTAATTTGTAGCTGAAATAAAGCAGCTGCAGCAATAACTTGAAAAAGAAAGCATCAAGACCTAGGTACCTTAACAATAACTTTCATTCCAACGAGGTCAAGTGAATAGAACTCATCATCTTCAATTTCTGGCCTATCTCCAGCCCTCACGAGTATAGCTGAACCAACTATTTTCCTAGCCTGAAAAGAGGTAGCAACTTAATTATGTCACAAGGTAACTATACTTCAACATATGGCAAAGCAGTAGCTCAAAGTGTCAAACTCAAAGAAGAGCATCATCCACTAATTCGATGACAGTCATGCCCAGTCATAGAGCTTGAGCCAGCCAACTGTTGTCATCTGTGACTCTACATCTCATATGCAGATTGAGAGCAACAGAAATGTAAAACAGGATTCCACATTAAGTCAGGGATTTCTAATAAGGAGTTGACTGAACTTCTAAACCATTAATACAGCTAGGATAGTCGATTTAGACTGTTCATCCTAGAAATTAAGCAAGGCTGCTTACTGCACTACCTCTTACACTGGTTGAAGTACACAAATTAGCAAGCAAAAGAGAAAGACTCCAGGGAACGCAAAGCAGAGACCTCATCCAGGTTATGGATGCCATCGAAGCTGACGATCCAACATTTCTTCCCCGTGTGGGCCCTTCCTCGAACAAGCTCGAATTCCCTGACCTGTTGCTTCCCAGCAGCCCGAGCCCTCAGCCATCTCGTCCCCGGCTGTCAGAACAAACAAACGGCAACCGTGAAACCCACAGCCAATTAGCATTAGCATTGATATGACGGCGAGCGAGGGACGGAGCCCACAGCCAATTGAACAGGGTTTACCGTGGCGAAGCGGAGCTCGGGGAAGTCGGTGCGTGGCGTGACGAGGACGTCGCCGCGCACCCCGTGCGCGCCGGACACGTAGCCCACCTCCACCAGCTCCTCGTCGTATTCCTGTTCCTCCTCGTCGTCGTCGAACTCCTGCTGCTCATCCTCATCCTCATAGAATTCCTCTTCTTCCTCCTCCTCCTCCTCCTCCTCCTGCTCCCGTGCGTCGCTGAGGCTGGAGAGGAGCGCGGCGCCAGGCCGGGACGGCGCGAGCGCGACGCGGCGGCTCGGGAGGAGGCGGGAGGAGGGCACGGGGAGGACACGCGAGGAATAACGGGGGAGCGGGACGGTTAGGGGGAGGGATAGAGGCCGCGCCGAGGCGGAGGCTGGAGACGCCATTCGCGGCGTGGGAAGCAGCCGGCGGGAGGATTGGCCGCTCGCGCTCGGAGCCCCGCAGCGCGAGAAGAACGGGAAGACGGAAGCCGGAAGCGGATAGGGGTTAGTGGAGACGAGACACATCTGGCCAGAGGGTTTTACCACGCGGCCCGTGGGCTACTCAGGACTGAAACGAGTTATTGGGCTGAATCATTGAACCGCTGGTTGTTCCGGCCCAGCTTAAATATGCTCCAATTTGTCTCTTTGTGTTACAAGGGCATCCATGTGCAGATATGCCAGGTAAATCAAAGTATTGTGCTATAATATACTCGAACTTTTGAATACGAGTATAGTAGACATGTATCTACCTGTCACTATGGACTATCGGAAGTTTGATTCAGTTGAAAAATTTGCATCTCAGGCTTACATGCATATTGATGCCTGCCCAGAAACATAAAATCGTTAGTCTTTTACATTCACAACCTATTCGGTTGCCAAACGTATGAAATTTAAAAGATACTCCTCCATCTCTTCATGAGACAGTTTGTCGCCCCGATTTAGCCTAGCAAGGCCACTGTTGGCTAAAGCAGCCACTTTTCCTAGTTGCTGATCCTTACGTTCAGTTTCGTCAGCCGTCTTACCCACTTGCTGAACCTTGTAGTCGGTTTCATTTACCATTTCACCACATCTCTGATCGTTACATACGGTTTCACCAACTATAATCTCCAAGTTTTCACGAACCTGATCCTGCGCCTTGTCGTACTCTTCTAGTCAGCTATTCCAGATTCTTTCAGAAGAGTGGTCAAAGCCTTTGCTGTGTCTCTCCGGATAGTATCACACAAGAAATAATCCAGATACATGTGACGGTCCACTCGACTCAGCACGTAACGCAGGAACTTAGCCTCCTTCGCCATACCCTTCAAAACACATCGTTTTGCAATTAGTGATAAAAACCTTAATTATTCAGTACAAAAGGAATAAATACCACAGAAAATTAATGAATTGTTGTTCTAGTAAGGGCAGGAACATACCACCATGGCGCCAGCTGCGGCGGCAGATTCAAGCCCGTCGTGGAGAACAAAAATTAGGGCAAGCAACTTAACCTTTTTGCTAAAGGCGATCATTTCGGTAGTGTCAAAGTCGCATTCGAACAATTCATACAGCAGCTCAGTCTCCTTGGTTATACACTTCAAAATTGGTGCAAAGGAAGTTTTAGTAAACATCAATTTTTTAAACAGAGTAATAGAGAGAAGGTGAATGTAACGCCCGTGTTTTAGTCTCTCGGATAAATCACCTAAAAAAAAACACACCCGGTAAAAACTTTTCAAAATCTTTTCCGCCGAGCTCCCAGAGAATCAAAAACCCAATCCTTGTTCCCGGCTAAATCCCGCCAACCCAGTTTGAACTTATCATGTCACCACCATCTCTGCTTTCACCGTCCCACCCTAACCTTGTCCTCGATCCCCGCCGTGCCCCCCCTCTTTTTCCCGTCCCCCACCGCTCTCTCTCTTTTTCCGTCCCGCCCTGTGTCAATCACTCCAGTGTCTTCCGCCAAACAGACCCCACCTGTCCTCCGCCTCGTTGTCACCACTTCTCTTGTCCCATCCCGCGTCGCCCGCTCTCGGGTCGACCGCCGGGCCCGACCATCGCTGGCCGACCGCCGTCGACCGCCTGTCGTCTTTCGCCGCAAATCCCGCCGCTTCCCTCCCTTTTTTCCCCTCCCTTTTTCCTTTTTCTTTCTTTTTCCCTTTTCTTCCTTTCTTTTTTCCCCTTTTTCTTTTCTCCTCCTTCTTCCCTTCCTCTGCTTCTCCCGGCCCCGAGCGCCGCCGCCCTGCTCTGCCCCACTTCCCGCTCCGATCACCGCCGGCCACCCTCCCTCTCTGCTCAGCGCGTCGTCGCCATCACGCGCCACCGCTCAACGCGCGCACGCACGCCACGCCACCGCGCGCGTGCACGCCGCGGCCACGCCATCGCCGCCACTGCCGCTGCTGCGCCGACCACTGGCACCGCCGTGCCGCCCACCACTGCGGCCCCGCACTCGCCGTCCTCGTGCCCACAGCCGAGCCGGCACATTGCCGTGCCGCCCACCGCCTGGCCGCCTGCTCGCACGCCACCGCGCAAGCGCACGCCCCGACCACCGCTGCCCCGCCGTGCCGACCGCGCGCACGCGCCGACCGCCGCTAGAAGCTCACCGCGCGCGTGCACGCTACCGAGGGCCCCGCCGCTGTCCTATCGCCGCACGCACGCCGCCTCCCGACGAGCACAGCGCCGCCGTACTAACAGTCGCCGGCCGCCTTTAATTTTCGTCCGCCGGCCGCCACAACCACCCGCCGAGCGGCCTTCCGTCGGCCCACCGCCTCAGCACTCCTCCACGCCTATTTATAGGCCCGTCCGCTTCCCCACCACCATCTTCCGCTCACCGGCCGACCCACTCACCTCCCGCACCACTGCATCGCCGCCGCCCCATCTCCATTGCTGCCGCCGTCTCTGGCCCTCGTGGGCAGTTCACCACGAGCCATTCCAAGCCCAGCCGACAGCACCCGAGGCTTCCCCTCCGCTCCCTGAGGCTCGACCACCCACCAATTGGACCTCTCCGCCACCGTAGCGCCGCCGCCCTACTCGCCATTGCCGTCGCCGCCACTGCTCTCGTGGACGACCTTCCACTCCCCACCTCCGGCCGCGGTAAGGGCATGGGTGAACTTGCCGTGACCCCCTCTCTCTTTCCCCCCTGATCCCGTCCACCGCCACAGCCCCAATCGCCGGCGATTGGACGGACAGCGCCGCCGCCGTCGCTCTTCCCCCCCCGGCACTGTTTCACGAGAAAGAAGAGGCACTTTTATGCATAACCCCCTGTCGTTTTTCATAATCGAACCCGCGGTCCACTTGAACAGGGAACCCCCTCTCAGACACT
>OAMR01000423.1:183653-193895 GCA_900205405.1 Echinochloa crus-galli
GCATCTTGGTTATTCCTGAATGTCTCATGAGACATATTTTCCAAACTATTCCTTGCGAGGAATAATAAGCATCTTTGAAAAGTCACTGCGATGAAAACAACATCCCATTTGGCTGTCCTGCCGAACACATGAGATACTGCAACCAGACGCATAGTTCCTAGTGGAAAAAGAGAAACAGCTAGAATCTTTTCCATGTTCAAACGGGCACTCATGCTAGAAGGCAGTACAGTTACCATATGAATTCCACTGCCACAACATATGCAGCACGTTCCTGATCTTGTCAAAAGCGAAAAATGCCAAAGATTTCAACTGCGGACATGCTTATTCAGTCAGTCAGATCGCCTCTTGGAACAAACCAAGCCATCAACTTGACCGAGTCACATTCGCAAAGCCCGGCAGGTTACATACTGATGGCCGCAGGGGCTTTGTTTAGATCGCTTGAAAGTGTGGTCGATGTGGTACATCGGATACTGTAGCGCACTGTAACACTTTTCTTTGTTCGTGGTAATTGTTGTCCTACCATGACCTAACGAGGCTCAAAAGATTCGTCTCGTCGTATACATCAATTAGTTTTTTTATTTACCTACATTTAATGCTCCATGCACGAAGAGAGAGAATTGATGTGATGGGATGAAACTTTTTGCATAGTGAAATTTTGGGTGGAATTTGGGAACTAGTTGAGGAAATCTACAATGGTTCTATGGCTGAGGAAGCTAACCAGCACCTATATTTTTAAACGGAAAATAACTAACAAGTACTGACCGGGAAAATTTGGCCACAGAATTGTCTGAGTATCTGTATTTTTCGTTTGACCTATGTCGATGGGTGCCTGTGTCCTTTGATTAACTCTTGACGTTCAGACCTTCAGAACTTCAGTTTCTCTGAACATTTGGTAAAACCAACTTCATACCGAGGGAATACTTCCTGGTGAATGGTGATGCGATCAGTCAGCAGAGAAAATACAAAATCCAAGGGCATAGCACTTAGCACATATATACTAGTACATCCTGTGGGCTGTGGAGATGGCATGCTGAGCTTTGGTGTCAAAGTCAACAGAGGAGACGACCCCTGCAGCTGTTCCGAAGGGCATTTTTGTGGAGATCCACTCCCCTATAGTTTACTTCTGTTATACTCATTTGGACCAGTGCCACGAGACCACCAATAAACATTGGAAGCTTTTCTGAGGCAGGATCTGTGTCATGTGATCCACTCGTGAAGGATTGTTAAAGCGCAGACCAGGAACCAGCAGGCAGGGTTGATCGGTTTGTTTATGTGGCAGGTGGATGGTTTTATTCCCAAATAATTGTGTTTCTTTTGGCATTTGCCTGCATCCTTTTCTGGGGCTGCAGCTAGGTTCTGCCAGGGAATCTTTTTTGCATGAGCCCCATTCTGTAGGTTCACACTTAACACTGCGAGGCTGGGACCTCCAGATCAAATCATAGCCTGGCTTTTGCTCAAAAGTGCCGGAGGAGAATGCATGCAATCAGTTTCTGTGTATATTCAAGCATCAAGCCTTGCGTTTGCTCTCGGCTCTTAAGTCTTTTAACTCTTTCCGAGTTTGAGCAGAATGTCGATGAAACTATCTAGCCTAGATCGTTATATTATCCCCGTGGGTAAAATCAAATACAATGCAAGTGGACGATCATCTTTCTCTAGTTGAGCATTCGTTCAAAAAAAGACATCGAAATGTGCGGTTGTGCAAAACCGACCGTTGAGCTTCGAAAAGAAAAAGGGAAAGGGGTAACTGAACATCGAACGAGCAAAGAAACATTACTACATCTGAACTTACCCTCGAGTTCCGTCTGTAAGACTGTATTTGAAGCAATCTCACCAGCCTTGTTTCTGTACAGAGATAACGATGCGTGTGCATAGGCCTGACCGACGTAGGCAGGGCCGCACATGACGCGCTCTGCAGCCGCATGAAGCTGCCCCTGTGTGACCTGCGCCATGCAGTCCATGCTGCACGCACGCGTGTGCACCCCCCCACACACACAGCGTTAGCCATCCTCCCGAGTCCAACGCAGGCGCTCACATTCACACTCCCGAACCGGTTCGACGGAACACACAGATCGAGCAGCCCGTGCTCGTGGCCCAGCACTCCACTGTGTGTGCGCACGCTGGCAGCGTGCATAGCATAGCATGGCCGCCCGGCCGGCACACAGCCGTGCACGGCTGCACGCAGCAGCAGAGGCGCGTTCGCAGCCGCCGCGCAGCTCGAGGCGCGCGGGGCCAGACGCGTTCGCGCGGCACGATGCACGGGCACATGCATGCCGCGCGGCCAGACGCGTCGAGTCAGCCCCGCACGCGCTCTCCGCCTCCGATCCCTCCCTTTGGGCTAGCTAGATTCTTCTCCACGCCCGGCCGGCTGCGGCTGCCCATGCTGCATGCTGCCAGATCGCCAAGGTCAACTCTCGCAAGCTGTTCTCTAGTAGTCCTACGTGGTAAACAGTTAAAAATGCGCACGGACGAGCATCGCCACGCCGTGCTTTTGCTTGCAATGGTTGTGTATACGTGCTCATTGCACGAGCACAAATGGCACCGCGCGCGAGACGAGGGGAGATGTCTGTCCCTCGATCCCTCCTCTGGGTCATCACCGCCACCGCCGTGATTTGTGCGCATCGGGTGTTGTTTAAACAACGAGCAAGACGTCTGTGTGTCTCCCCTCCCCCAAAAGTCAGAGCTCGTGCCCTTCCAAGGCACAGGGCGTTTTTCTAGCAGTTTACTGGCAGTGGGAGAGGACGAAAGGCAGCACGAAGAGCCAGTAAAAAAAGGCCTCGACTTTTGCCTGCCGCGCGTGGTGAATGGAGACAAACCGGGCGCCGGCCGGGGTCAAATGCAACCATGGTGGCGACAGATCGCCCCCCGTCGTCGCGTCTCGGTCTCGGGGGAGAAGCATGGGCGACACGGGATTGGGTTGGGAGACCAAGGCGAGCAGCCGGGCACGCAGCTGAGGCGATAGGGCCAGAACGCTTGACCCGATCGCTCCGCGCGGATCGGATGGATACTTTTCGCCGTGCGCGACGCGACTCCCTCCAATAACACTTTTTTCGGGTGGAAAATCCTTTGGAGCCCCGTCGGCTCGGCGGTGTGCTCGCTCGGGGCTGCACGGCACGGCGCTTACCGGGTTTTGCGGCTGCTGCTGCGACGGAAAGAAAAGTTTGCCTGGCGGAATGCCCACACGTGTAGAGGGTTGGCTCGCCCACATTTTCACCGCGACGGCGTTTTGAACGATGAATGGATTTCAGCGGCATGACGCGTGCGTTTGCGTACTTGCACGACACGAGTCTTGCGACTGCTTCGTTGGAAAGAAGAACATGACTGGAAGTGGATCACTTTCAGGGGGGAAAGGAAATGGAGGAGGAGGAGAAGGAACAGCGAGAGATGAAGAATGAGGAAATTCCTTATTTGACACTGAAAAACTTACCCATTTCTTATTTGGCCCTGGAATTTTTTTTCCTTATTTGACACTGACTTGAACTTTCATTCCTTATTTGACACTCCCGTCAGCTCTGTCAGTTAACTCGGGTGAACAGTACCCCATGAACAGTACCCGTGTGTTTAATTAACAAAAATACATCCAAATGACTTTTAAAATTCATGAAATTTTTTGTAGTGATACAAAATATAGAGATGAACTCATTTTACACACAACCTCATATACATAATTTAGAATATTAAAACTAAAATTCACCAAAATATGCTACTTTTAAAGACCACGTGAATTTTAAAGCATAAAAATTCTTTCTAAAAACTATGTAAAAATATCCAATATTCCTAAAACATGATGAAGTTATTTATGAAATTATTATCCTTCTTAAGTTACATAGATAAATATTTATTTATTATGTAAAATTATTGTTTTAATCAACTTAAATATTTATCTATGTAAAATGTCATGGATAATAATTTATAAATTACTCCATCATGTGAAAATTTTATTGGATACTTTTACATAATTTTTGGAAAGAATTTTTATGCTTTAAACTTCACATGGTCTTTAAAAGTAGCATATTTTGGTGAATTTTAGTTTTAATATTTTAAATTATATATATGAGGTTTTGTGTAAAATGAGTTCATCTCTATATTTTGTATCACTACAAAAAATTTCATGAATTTTAGAGGTCATTTGGATGTTATTTTGTTAATTAAACACACGGGTTACTGTTCACAGGGTACTGTTCACCCGAGTTAACTGACGGAACTGACGGGAGTGTTAAATAAGGAATGAAAGTTCAAGTCAGTGTCAAATAAGGAACGAAAAAATTTCAGGACCAAATAAGGAATGAGTAAGTTTTTCAGTGTCAAATAAGGAATTTCCTCGTGAAGAATTCAGCCCAAATATATCAGGCGCGCTGCACGGCCTTGTAGAGTGCACTTTGTTTGGGCTACAATGTGCCTGATACGGCCCATACCATAATGTAGCCCAAACAAGAACTCTGGGCCAAGCCTATCCTTTGTACTCGAAGATCATGTGGGCCTGGGTGCAAATGTCCATTTTGCCGGTGCGTTTCCCTCAAAAAAAAAAAAATCAAGTATCTGCTGTAGCTTTAACGATGGCCCCGTTTCCTGCTGGTGGATCACTGGACCATCATCTTTGTTTAGCAGAAGACTGAATTCCCAGACTCTCTTTGTCGAATTCTATGACACCATGGTGGATCACTGGACCATCATCTTTGTTTAGCAGACTGACCTCCCAAACTTTGTAAGTGCCCATGTGGCCACTTCTATGACGATTCAAACCCAAAAGCATCACAAATATTGAACTTTGCTGTTGCCTGTCGCGGTACATATACCTGCAGTATAGAATAGTACTGCAGATCCATCATCTGCTCATGCCGTGGCGCCGTGTCAGGGAGATGATGAAGAACCCATCTTCTTTCCGTGGCAAAGGACCAAAGGTGGAGTCGAATATGCAGGCACCACACCACGCCCATGCATAATTTACTACCGGAACTGGGCTTATCATTACACAGCCTGCACACACAGCCGCGCTGCATTAAGATTTTGGTTAAGCAGCCGGTCACCAATCACCATCGGTTCTCGATTCTAACAGTCATCTTGAACACGGAAACGCCTTTCCCTTGCTGTGATGACTCATGCGTACAGGCAGGGAGACAGCAGAACAGCGGTGGCCAAGAGTTGTATACACCCTCTCTCGTGCTCTGCCATCATTGTACTACCCAAATCCCCAGGGTTCAGTATCAGTGCAGGGGGCAGAAAAGTGAGAAACCCCAATTTTTTTCGCTTCGTATTACTGGGCCGCGACTGAATTCCTAGCCAATGTTTTATGCAGAAATGATTCAGCGATCATAGTGCTTTTTCTCAGAATGATCTGCCTCCTTTAGTGGGCCGCGTCCGAATTGCTAGCCAATGTTTTTATTCAGAAATGATCTATTTGAATTGTTCTCTGATGAACGTTGAGCTCGTCTGAATTCTGAATATGGTGTTCAGATGTAAAACGTAGATGTGGTCTGTGCAAGCATCATATACGGAGTATATAACAACGATCGAGAGTGTCCAATTGCCCAGACGTGTCGATGGGGGTGGCCTAGCCTAGATGACTCCCGGTCTCCACTCTCCAGTTCTCCACAACTCTGAGGACGCAAATGCAGAAAAGAAAAGAAAAGAAAAGACAGACTCCACCACCATCCTGCGCTTCCTTTTGCGCCATCCTATGCTACGCGGGGCGGCCATTTCTGGCGGCTCTCCGTCTCTCCCGATAAAGGAAAACGAGGGAGACAGGGTGCCGGCAACAGCAATTTTCTGAGACATCTAGTGATGGAGAAGCGTGAACGCCGCGTGATTTCAGCCTGCGCTTTGGATTGGAGCTGAAGGCCCCGGAGATGGAGGCAAGCGAGTAAGGCGTCCAATTGTCCATATTCCGGCCGCGTGCATCGCCACCTTTAACCTTTTGCTTCCCCACAAGCTAAAGCAATGCAGTTTGTTCAGCAACGATGGGGGCTTTCTTTTCCCCCAAAAAAGAATGCCAATCTTTTCTTTTTGGTTCTACTGAAGCTGGTGCACGGACAGAAGAGCCGCTTCACTGCCAAGGTTTTCAAGGTTCAGCCAACGTCAAACACGCATTATTCTCGTTCTGCCCGCCCCTGTTTTCGTGCCGTCGGTGCAGCAGGTTTCAGGCCAGTGCATGCATTCTAAATCTAGGAAAATGTATCAGAACATATTCCTTCACTGAAAAAAGAAGAAAAAAAAGCGAGGAAATCGTATATGCAGTGCAGAGATGAACACACTGGCAAAAGAAGATGTGATTGATGAGACCATCATTCGCATTGGAAAATCCATGTGGCTTCGCTAGGGGCATATATGCTTCCACAGCTAGAAAGTGATTTCCCGCAGATCGTTTTCCGCGCGTTAACTTCGCTTTCGTTAGCAAGACAAAGATACCGCTGGTCACACCTAACCAGGAACCCCCCTTGTGTGCAGGTCCAACCAGTTGTTGCAGAATAGCATACTACACCTGTCCGGCTTGCACTGGGACAATTTTCAGTGCTGCGATTGCCGTGGGCATCCCTCCGCCTGCATGGCTGCATCGAACAATAGACAAATGGAGTGAGCTTGATTTTGTTAACCGGAAGCTGCATCCATCTATACATCTAGGGCGCGTTTGGATCGCTTCTCTAGCGAGCCTGGCTAGCATCAGCCATGCAGGCCCTCCAGAGCCAGGCTCAACCCATGCAAGAAGCCTGTGTTTGGTTACATGGCTCAACAAATGCAGGCTTCTTGGAGCAAGTGTTTGGTTACATGCAGTTGCATCAGATTTGAAATAGAGATGCACACATACATTGTTTGGTTGACTGCATGGATGGAGATCCAGCCACCTCTTACATGCATTGGTAAGGTTACCACTAGCTAGTCCACAGGCAAAACACAGTTCTAAAGCAAATATTACATCATCTACCCAACCAATTTAATAATGATAAAAGCCTGAACTAATGTGATGACTGCCTCAACCAATATCAGTAAATCTTTCCAGTTAGCACCATCCCTGTTGACCACCGCAGCAGCTACAACAGGATCAACTCTAGGTTGCATATGTTTATGACCATAGAATGCTGCCATTGCCTCTTCTTTAGTCTTGTATTTTTTGAAGCGCGCTCCCCTGACGCCATCAACTTGTTCATGGCAGGCCTCCCAAGTAGGGAAGACACCAGTTTGGCGACCAACACTCACCACATACCAAGACATAGCTGGCAAATAGAGTTAGAACATCATTGGCAAAGGGCATATGCTCAGATTAACAAGTACAATCATCACTGGCAAAGGGCAAGTGCTCAGATTAATAAGTATAATAGAAGTGCACATGAATAAAGAGCATCATTGGGAAAAGGGGTAGTTGCTGAAATGAAATGATCAGAACAACAGAACAGCAACAGAACAATCAGATGAAAATCACAGAAGAGGTAAATGCATCATAGGCAAATGGGCATATGCTCAGATAAGATAAAGCACATCAGAAGCAAGGGCACATGCTCAGAATTAAATAACCACTTGACATATTGTCAAGATGCAGCACTTAGGTTCATCCAGGAGTGTTTCAGCCAGCAACAGTCAAATCATAGTTAAGTTACAGGCCCAAATGGATTAGATAGGAGCAGCTATAGTGCTGTGTAGTCAATTACTAACTATAAGCTATAGTTAGCAAAAGAGGAGCAAGTCAGCTGCACAAAAGAAGGCAGTATCAGGTTAACTGCACAGGCCAAGGTACCAGGAGAAGGTAGGACAAGGCACCAGGAGTGACCACACTCTGACCAGCAAGCTCTCTGCACAAAAGGAGCCACCATCTGGTCACCAGGCTCACTGCACAAAAGGGGATCAACCAGCCAACAGACAAGTTTAGTTGTAGTAGTGCTTGGCCAGGTAGGTCCTAAGCCACAGCACACGATGAGCATCATTCATCTTCACAAATGCAGTACCATGGGCCTTGTGGTCAAGCAGGTGTGAGTAGGCATCCATCAAAGCTTCTTCAGCAAACCCAGGCATGAACATGATAGCATCATACAGGCCAGGATGGACATCCTCTACCTTGGTGTCCCGAATAGCTTCTGCAACATTGTTCACAGCCTCTGTCATCCCATTCATCACAACAATGTCCCCCTCACTCAGCATGGCCCTCTTCCTCTTGTTGCCTACATCAGACCCACCAGCACATGCAGCATCTTGAGTCTTGGCAGACACAAGAAATGTCTTGGAGGTTTCATCCACCTTGGTGCCATTTGTGTCAACTTTTAGTGTGCTCTCAGCAAAGTCAGATGGGGAGCCCAATGGTTCACCAGACCCCATGGCAAACTTGCCTGTTGCCAACCCATTGCCAAATATGATCTCCATCTGTTGGTAGTTCTCAATTGGCTTGTTCAACAACTCAGCATCCTTGGGGTGTGCCTGAAATAAAACCATTCAGATGTTAGTGAACAGGAAATAACCCAACAAAAGGATAGAAGTGGCATTCAAGAATACATTAAGATGTAATAACATACCATGACATGACCATTATAATGCTCATCCTCCAAAGTGATCATGCAGAGGTCCTCATCAAAGGAAGCACCACTAAGATCTTTAAGCTTGACCACCCTCACCCACCTCTGCCTCCACTTGCGCAGGTGGTTGTAAACTTGGGTGCCAGTTGATTCAATGCCAGAAAACTCTTGTAGAGCCTTGGCAACTTGGTTCAGGTGCACTTCCTTAAAACCTTTGTCAGTCCTCACTCCAGTTGAGATGAGCTGGCACATGCGCCGGAGCACAAATGAGGACAGCACATTTGTCCACCTCATAGCCCTACCAGCCCCACCAGCAGCCTGCTGCCCAGCCTGTCCAGCACCAGCAGGAGCAGCAGCACATGCTGCCTGGCCACCACCACCAGCAGCAGCACCAGCCTGGCCAGCAGCAGCAGCACCTGCCTGGGCAGCACCAGCAGCAGCACCACCTGCCTGGGCACCAACATCAGGCTGCAGAGCGGCGGTGGCGGCATCGGCGGCCTCAAGCTCCTCAATCAGATCAAACTCAGAACGGGCCATCTCCTAATTCCATTGGTGCAAAGCACATGCAGCATCTTGAGTCTTGGCAGACACAAGAAATGTCTTGGAGGTTTCATCCACCTTGGTGCCATTTGTGTCAACTTTTAGTGTGCTCTCAGCAAAGTCAGATGGGGAGCCCAATGGTTCACCAGACCCCATGGCAAACTTGCCTGTTGCCAACATACGAGTTCAGTGTATGAAAAATAGAACAATTAATCATCACAGCATAATGCCCAAATGCCTCAGTGTATGAAAAATAGAACTATTAATCATCACAGCATAATGGCCAAATGCCTCAGTGTATGAAAAATAGAACAATTAATCATCACAGCATAATGCCCAAATGCCTTAGTATATGAAATAACAGAATAATTAATCATCATAGCAACTTGCCAAATGCCTCAGCATAGAATAAACAGGAACAAATAATCATCATAGCAACTTGCCAAATGCCTCAGTCTACAACAAACAGGATGAGGTAAATTTAAATCATAGCATCTTGTCCAATGCCTCAGTCTACGCTCATCCTCCAAAGTGATCATGCAGAGGTCCTCATCAAAGGAAGCACCACTAAGATCTTTAAGCTTGACCACCCTGACCCACCTCTGCCTCCACTTGCGCAGGTGGTTGTAAACTTGGGTGCCAGTTGATTCAATGCCAGAAAACTCTTGTAGAGCCTTGGCAACTTGGTTCAGGTGCACTTCCTTAAAACCTTTGTCAGTCCTCACTCCAGCACAGAATAGCAGACAACCTACTACATAGGTCTAAGTGTGAGAGTGGCCCCTATTGGACCACATTTGATTAGCCCACTCATCTCTAATTGAAGCCCAGGCTGAGTTGTCATCCATGGGAACTCCATGGCCAATAGGCTCATTACTGTTTGGCTCCCATGTAGCCTCTGGAGGAACAACCTCATCTATACCATGTCCCAGAATCCAATTATGTAAGATACAACATGCAATAACAAGTTTGACTTGTGTCTTGAAAGTATGAAAAGGTTTGTTGTCAATGATACGAAAGCGGTTCTTCAAAGCCCCTAGAGATGCACACATACATTGTTTGGTTGACTGCATGCATGGAGATCCAGCCACCTCTTGCATGCATTGGTAAGGTTACCACTAGCTAGTCCACAGGCAAAACACAGTTCTAAAGCAAATATTACATCATCTACCCAACCAATTTAATAATGATAAAAGCCTGAACTAATATGATT
>OAMR01000423.1:214229-225195 GCA_900205405.1 Echinochloa crus-galli
ATTGCCTTGGACTCAAAGCAAAGTCAAGGACCGTATCACTAGAAAATGGAAGCTCAGGGGGCAAGGCGCAAAGCAAAAACCTTCTCCGCCAGACGCCAGTTGCCCGGCTCCCATATATTCCCGGTCTTCCTTCCAAATCTTCCACTCCCCGCAGGCCGCAACCGCAGAGCACGTCGCCTCCCACGTCTCTTTCCCCAGTTTTCCCAACCAAAACCCGATCGATCTTTACCAGCCAAACCAAACCCTCCACGGGGGCGCGCCGCCAATGGCCATCGAGGTGGACGCGGTGGCGCCGGCGAGGGCGGCTTCGGTTTCGGAGACGGCGCCCATGTCCCCGGCCGCTGAGGCGGCGGCGAGCCCGGCGCGGCCTCGCGGCGGGTGGCTCAAGAAGCTCATCCCACGGGAATACCTGCCCCGGAGCCGGCGCTGGAGGCTGGCCGCCCCGTCCGCCGGCGGCGCGTCGAGGCTGGCGTCGTCGCTGTCGCGCTCGCTGCGGTGGAAGCGCCTCCCGGGGCTCTCCTCCCTCAGCCTGCGCAGCGGTTCGGCGTCGGCGGTGGTCGACGCGGTCACGTTCCGCGTCATGTACGTGGTGGAGGCCGTCGTGCTGGGGCTCGCGCTCTCATGCTTCTTCCTCTGCTGCGGCTGCCACCTCTGAGCTGTTTCCTCTCCCCCTTCGCCACTACTACTTGGCCCGGCGTGTAACAAATGCCATCTTTCTTACGCTTTTTCAGTTCTTCTGTCGATGATTTTGCTGTAAAATTTCCACCTTTCAGTACAAAATGGAAACTTGCAATGTCAATTGGCAGTTGATTAGTTTAATTTCGTGCTTTCGGATGCTGTGATGCAAGAAATTGCGTTCTGGGAGACTGGGACCCAGTGAGTTCTTGTTTGTTTATGCATGTCGTTGTAAAAGAAAGAACGGAATTGCTATTTATTTCTTTCCTTCCCATCACTCTGATTTTTCTCCCCCTTCCTCTTCACGCCCTCAGTCCTCTCCAAAATAAGAAAAGCGAGGTAGCTTTGGATAATTGGTAGCTTGAGAGTAGCTCCGGAGGGGATCATGGCAGAAGAGCGGAAGGTGGATGCAGCGGCGTTTGGTTTCACGGCGCCGGTGCGGCCGGGCGCCACGCGTGTCGGGTGGATCGGCATCGGCGTCATGGGCGGCGCCATGGCCAAGCACCTCCTCGCGGCTGGGTTCGCTGTCACCGCGTACGCTCGCACGCCGGCCAAGGCGGAGAGCCTTGTCGCCGCCGGCGCGAGCCTCGCGGACTCGCCGGCGGCCGTGGCTGCTGCATCCGATGTGGTTTTCACCATGGTCGGAAACCCCAGTGACGTCCGCACGGTCGTCCTGGACCCCGCCACCGGCGTCCTCGCCGGCCTCTGCCCCGGCGGCGTGCTGGTGGACTGCACGAGCTCCTCCCCTTCCCTCGCGCGCGAGATCGCCGCGGCCGCAAGCGCGGCAGGCTGCTACGCCGTCGACGCGCCAGTCTCCGGCGGCGACGTCGGCGCCCGCGACGGCACGCTGGCCATCTTCGCCGGCGGCGACGAGGCCGTGGTCGCCTGGCTCGCCCCGCTCTTCGCCCACCTCGGCAAGGCGACCCACATGGGCGCACCCGGCAGCGGCCAGAGCAGCAAGATCGCCAACCAGATCGCGGTGGCCGGCGCGGTGGTGGGCCTCGGCGAGTCCGTGGCCTTCGCCAACGCCGCGGGGCTCGACGCGCCGCTGTTCCTCGGCGCGGTGTCCAAGGGCGCGGCGGGCTCGCGCGTCATGGACATCTTCGGCGACCGCGCGCTCCGCCGCGAGTTCGCGTCCGGGGGCAGCGTGCGGTACATCGTCAAGGACCTCGGGATGGCGCTGGAGGTGGGGGACGGCGGGGAGGAGGCGAACGTGCTGCCCGGAGCCGCGCTGTATCGGCAGATGTTCTCGGCGATGGTGGCCAACGGCGACGGCGACATGAGCTTGCAGGGACTGATCACCATCGTTGAGCGCCTGAACGGCATTGGCAAGTGAGGCAGGCTGCAGGCAAGGTGCTCGCCGGAATGGCGTACTGGATTCGAAAATTTCTATGTATCTGCTGAATAATATTTAGCCGTGGGATTAAGGAATTTGTGTCAACGATTCATGGACTATGTCATAACAAGCTTGACTTGCTGGTTTAAGGTTGTAATTTTGCTCCTGCTTTATCTGACGTGTGAATACCACCACCTCAAATGAAACCTCTGCACTAAAAGACTGTAAGTAACCAACGTGATTATCTGACGGCCGAGGACTAGTTTGCAAGGATTGTAAACACCAAGGGGCATCTTGCTGAACCTTGTAACAAGATATTTGAAGTGTCAGGCAGATATTTGCACCGTCGAAGATAACATATACACACGGCCGTTTCTGTGTAGTGTCATCTTATCTCTTTCTCCTTTCTTCTCAGAAATCTGCAGCAGAGGGGTAGGACAAGGGAGCAGCTGAGCAAGAATGGCAGCACCAGGCTCACTTGGACTTCTCCATTCCCCGTCCTTCACTGCGGCCAAGTGCCAGCCGGTGGCGAGCCGGGCAGCGGCGCGGCGGGCGCCACGAGCACTGTTCGCCGTGCGCGCCTCGGCCGCTGACGCCGCCAACAAGGACACCGTCCTCAAGGCCTTCCGCGAGAACAAGGCTCTCAAGGTTCATCTTTCTCTGTGTCCCATTCATCTTATCTTTTGATGGCAACGTTTACGCACCATTTGGACACGAGCTTCATTTGTTTTCCAGTACAAAGTATATGAAATGTGTGCGTTCCAGACATAGCATTAGGATGCAGCAAGTTGCACATGTTACTTTCCGTCGCGTAGAAATGTGCAGATGCACTGCCGTCTTCAGCATAAGGCGATGGTATTTTTCGTGTTTGGATGGGTTTTCCTTACTGAATGCTGATACTGACTGGCTTATGCAGATCATTTCCGGGCTACAGAACTTCGACAGGAGCAATGTTGCATCTGTTGTCACAGCCGCAGATAAGGTGTTGATGATGCATCTATCTTTCAATGTTTATTATTTCTTTCTTGCTGACTTCTTTTGAGACTAAATAATGTGAATAATGAGGACGAGAAGGTCTTACCTGGTTCCTTTGTAAAGAAATATGAAAATAGTATCGAAAGCAATCACGAAACATGTTATGTTATATATTGCTTTCTTCTAGAGGTATGTAAAATTAAAGATTGCGTCACTGATGATTTTTTTCAACAAAGAACTCTAAAATTGCACGGCAGGTCACAACTCAGGATCCTATGTGCCGGAACAGCACTCCTTAGCGTTCATCCAGTATGTTCATTATGAAGTATCTCTGGAGAAATCATTATCAAAGCAAGTTAGCCGTATCATCAACCTACTCTCTTGAAATACAGTAAACATATTCGGAAACAAGGAAGCAACCTATATTAGCTATAGCTTTCCAATATATGTGAACTTTATTAAGAAAAACAAGGAAGCAACCTAGGTTAGTTAAAAATGCCTGAGTTATGCAAACCTTGTCTAAGAAAAGTCTCAGCAAATTTTAATCTGGCAGGTGTTGATGATGCATCTATCTTTCAATGTTTATTATTATAATGTTTAAAGTTTCACTATCAGCCATGCAAAATCTGGCAAGGGTCCATTAGAAGGGCCTCTTTCATTTAGCAGATTGTAAAGTAAAATTTGTTTGAACCAGAAAATAAAGATGTTACTTTATCTCACTTTGGATCAGCAACCATATATTAATATATTAGATTCAACTTCAAGTATAATAAGATGCATGCTATTATATTCATGATCATTTCATATTTGGACGGAAATGCCACTCATCAGTCATCATAACAAATTTGATGTACCTTTCTTAATGGCTGCAGGGAGGCGCCACCCATGTTGACATAGCGTGTGACGCGGACTTAGTAAAGCTTGCTCTGGATCTTACCAGCCTTCCGGTAAGCTATCCATTCATAGGTCTGATTAGGATGTCAGTCATAATCGGTTTTACCCGGAAGCAGAGTTGGTTAGTCTAAATGTATTTGAGCATTTCATATTGCAGATTTGTGTCTCGTCTGTAGATCCTTCAACGTTCCATTCTGCCGTACAAGCTGGAGCTAAAATGGTCAGGCTATAAACTTTGGATGAGAACTACACAAAAAATTCAAAAAGGCATTTAAAAAATCCTTCCATAAACCTTCTTTCTTGCAGGTTGAGATTGGAAACTATGATTCCTTTTACGAGATGGGCATCGAGTTCTCTTCTGAGCAGGTGCTCATTTAAACCTGTTAAATTTTCTAATTTTGGATCGCTTACTGAAACTTAATCCACATGTTGAATATTGAGAGAAAGTTACATGTATAATTCATTTCAGATACTGAAGCTGACAAGGGAAACCAGGAAGATGCTTCCAGGCATCACCTTATCAGTAACAGTTCCTCACACACTGAGCCTGCCAGATCAGGTATATATTCATAGCAGACCAGTGCACTTAGTTAACAAGTCTTCTGGAAGGAAAATAACTGATACATGCTTTAGACTGGGCTAATTTCGATGTTTATTGGCATGCAGATGAGACTTGCAGAGCTACTCGAAGAGGAAGGCGCTGATATCATCCAAACGAGGGTGGAAAATGTTCTAGCCCTACAAAGCCTGGAGTGCTTGGATTAATTGAAAAGGTATGATAAACCTGGAATAAAAGATAGTGTGTTGTATCTAGTTGATTTTTTGTTGCATCATAATTAAAAACTAATGTTAAAATTGGCAGGCAACACCGACACTGGCTGCAGCATACTCCATCTCTCGGGCTGTCAACATTCCAGTGATGTGCTCATCAGGCTTAAGCTCGGTGACTGCACCAATGGCAGTAACTGCAGGAGCTGCTGGAGTGGTATGTACTAATGTATACCTGAAGTTTTTTTTTTAAAAAAACAGCTATGTCATTTTACAAAAACCGATTTTTGTTCCACTGACTGCAGGGAGTCGGTTCTGCTATTAACAAACTCAACGACGTTGTGGCTATGATCGCTGAGGTCAGAAGCATCGCACAATCAATGGGGCTGCCTTCAAGAAACGTATCAGAAAACTTGAGAACAGTTCATCACTAGTGACTAGGGCCTAGGAATCAATGTTTTGCCTTTTTCTGAGTGAACTTGAACAGTCAATAAGGAAGCAGAGGATGCAACAGCTCTGTATTTTCTCACTGGTGTCTTTTGCTGTGGATGTGATTATGTGATTAAGGTGAAAGCACCCGTAGAAGTGCTGCCTTGATCAATAGAAGTTGTGCCTCTTTATCACTGCAAGTGTTGAATTTGTGGCCTTGTGGGGGACATCGAAACTGTCTAGAAGCATCTAAACTTTACTTTAGAATGCTTCATATTATCCTACATCTAAACTAGTTCAGTATATTTTTCTAAAAGCAAAACCAGTAAAATACTCAGATATCTAAAAACCTTATCCTAAATACCAAATCCATTTTTGATTGACCACCATTATCTTTTTTTTGAGAATATTGACCACCATTATCTAAAAACATTTATATAGAATTATAAAATTGATGACCATCGTGAAACATACTTCCATAATATTACTCTTTTTTGTCTTTAAATAACAAAATTTACATAAATATTGTTAGTTATAAAGTGTAGTTTCGGATTGGATATAGATAATGTAAGATTACGAAGTAAAGATGCATAGATAATGTAATTCAACATCCTTGGATATAGATAGATATAGATAATGTAATTTAAACATCCTTATTAAGGACTCCATCGTTAGTATCCAGCCTCGTCCGAGCCGGACTCGACACTGATATCTTCCCGGCCTAGTTTGTTTCCCGCCGCGCCGCCGCAGCTCCCTCCTCTGCTCTACTTATACCGGAGCCGGAGGTAACAGAGAAAGCGATCAATGGAGATGTCCAAGCGGTTTATCAAATTGGAGAAGGCCACCTTGCATCCGCCTGCCCTCTGGCGCCACCCCAAGGACGATGCCGATGCCGCTGCCGGAATTCCCTGGGTCCTCCTCGACCTGGAGGCCTACGTCGCCGACCACCGCAACGCCACCACGGCCTATTCACGCTCGGAGTCCGGCAAGGAGGTCCAGGTCACCTTCTTCCTCGCCCGCCCGCCGCGCGTCTCGTATTTCTGCGTCTTCTGCCCCGGGAGGGACCACACGGAGTTCCCCATCGAGCCCAAGGTCATCGCCATGGACGGGAATCTCGTCCTCCTCTGCATCGTCGTCAGCCCCGAGAAGGAGCTAGTTAGGGACCGCGAGTACTACGTCTACCAGGCCAACGGCGCCGAGGACGGGGGCCCGTCGCTCGAGCGGCTCCCGCGCCCCCCGGGGAGCCGCTGCTACTTCGATTACGATCAGGTGGGCCTCCTACGCTGCAGCGACGCCGCCGCCGCTGCCGCCGGCGGTGGCGGCAGTTCCGTCCTGCCCCGCCGCCCTGACCGCGTCAAGAAAGATGACTTTATAGTCGCCGCGCTCTGTGGCATCGACGAACCAGCCGTCGCGGTCGATCAAATTCGGTGCCGATGAGCACTTCAAGGACAGACCCGGGCAGTATTTTCTTATCATCTACAACTCCAGGTTGCAAGCTTGGAGTATCAAGATCGTGACACTGGACCAACGGCAGCTGCAAAAACAACCTGGGAAAGTGGAATATTTCTTGCATTTCAACAGCAAGGTGATCACCATAGGAGGAGAAGCTGGCACCATGGGCTTCGTCGACCTCTGGCGGGGCATCCTCCTGTGTGACGTGCTCACAGGCAATCCGAACCTCAGCTATGTACCACTGCCGAAGCCGAAACTGCAAGCAGACAGGCTGCGGGACGAGGAGGCGGGCCTCTATCGGGACATTGCCATCATCGAAGGTCACATCAAATATGTTGAGTTCGAGATCATATGGATCGTAGCCACTACAGGAGCCGTGGCTACGCCGACGATAGCTGGATGGCCTTGATCAGATACAGCAGGCCGGTGGTTGCTGCTAACTCGGTTGCGGCAGCAAACTCTTCTTGTGAAGATTGGAGATTAGAATTCGAGGTCGGGTCCGATGACATATGCGTCGACAAGAACCCACATTTTGAGCTGCTGCCTAGGGTTAAGGACAATGAAGGCCGGCCTCTGCCACCCTTCAAGCGCCTTGACATTTGCCATCCGGTACTTAGCTTGAGCGACGATGACGACGGCACCGTCTACTTGATGAACAAGATCTTCCCTGAGGACGACAAGGCGTGGGTGAGCGCAGTGAACATGAGGACAAAGGAGCTATTAGGAGTGGCTCGGTTTGCCGCAGAGAGGACTCAAGTTGTCACTTTTGCCTACGCTCATAGCAGGATCTCCAAGTATCTGACGGGCGGGGGTAGAATTTAGTAGTGTTCTGTGTGCCTTTTGGCACAGTAGAATTTACTAGTGAGTCCTTTACTTTTGCAAAACTCATTATATAATCCTACATATTTACGTATATATTCTGCAATCTGCTGGTTCATCTTTGCCGTGTCAGTGATTAATGCAAAAGCAGAAATGTGGAATTGTTGCCTTGATCGATGACTGTTGTAAGACTATCACGTTTCACGTGCTGCGCTCCGCGGCCAATGTTGGGCTTTGGCCTGCGTCGCTGTTGAACTTACAGCAAGCTTCACGTTGCTCGTTGTTTCGTGGAGCAACTGGCTGCTGTGTGATGTTTCGTTTTGTGTAAACCGCGTCTTAGAGAAGCTCACGATCCACAAAAGCTTCCTGCAACCATCTCGTAATTTATTATGATATTCCATAAGGCGGTTTCGTTTTGTGTAAACTGCGTCTTAGAGAAGCTCACGATCCACAAAAGCTTCCTGCAATGCCATTTCGCATGCAGAATTGCAGATAGCGGTTTGCGTACAGTTCAAGATTTGAAAGGAAACAGATTCAAAACACCGTAGATGACTCCGTGGCCCAATGGATAAGGCGCTGGTCTACGGAACCAGAGATTCTGGGTTCGATCCCCAGCGGAGTCGATCTATCTTTTTTCAGCATTACTTTTTTCCCTGAGCCGGAGCTCTCATTTTTTTTAAAAAAAACAAAAACTTCCTATCTTCACTGCGCTCAGGCTTCTCTCTCTTTTTTTTTCAGCATTACAGCTTAGATTTTCCAATGAGCCCGGGCTCAACTCATACTACAAAATTCAAGTAATAAGCAATTGCTCAAGAACAAAAATAGAGATCAGGAGTATCGAAAGTTTATCATTTAGCCATTCCCAGCATTCTCAGCCCATCACCCGAATTTGGTGGCATGATATGACTTCCCTTATCTTCCAAAACAAAAGGGAAATTTTAAAAAATCCATGTATCCAGTACATCAGCAACAAATGATGCGAAATTTGTTAAAAACCAACAGATGAGCAGATGGTTTACACATGCGGCATCATCATGTGCATCAGCTGCACGTCCAAGATAAAGCTGTGTCCCGCAATCTTTTATCGGCGCTTATTGCCAGTCGCAATTTCCCATGCCTGTAAAATATGATTCACGATTTCCTCCACGCCTACTCCGTGTTTCACCTGCACGCAGTTCGAAGTAAAGATGCCATCATTCATTGTTTCAGTAATAATAAAATGTCTGAACATGTAACCATGTTGCTTGCAACTAGCACGAGGTCATGTGAAGAACAAAAGGAACAACAAAAAAAGTAAAGATGTGCACAGCTTGATCCTGAACCTGTGCAAACACAAAAGGCCCTCCTTCCCGCATGCGAAGCGCATCTCGTTCCATTACAGCCAGATCAGCTCCAACAGCCGGTGCAAGGTCTGTCTTATTTATAACCTGAGTTCAGAATGATCAAAGTCAATAAGAAGTAGGAATAAAATGGGAAGCAGGTATGATAATGATCAGTGGGACAAAAATCAAAACAACTTCACATAGTTATAGATGAAGTTAGCAAAATACAGTAATAACGCACCAAAAGATCAGCTTGGGTTATCCCAGGGCCACCTTTTCTTGGTATCTTGTCTCCACCAGAGACATCAATTATGTAGATTATGTAGTCTGCCAATTCTCTACTGAAGTTAGCAGCCAAGTTATCTGCATGAGAAATTCACAAATGGTGCCATTCAATGCTTGATTACTGAGTTGTGGGGAAAAAAATGGGTGCTCAGGAAAAAAAACAGTAGAATAGGCATGCGAGTTTCTTTTTGGCAAGGACTTGAAAGAAGCATTATCTGTATTCACTTCCAAACATGAGTGCAATTTCACATGATAACATTTCACAAGCATTAGACAGCCAACATTTAGTTTGGATCCAGTAAATAAAATACCTCCCCCAGATTCACAGAGTAGCAAATCAGCTTTGTACAAGTTCGATAGCTCCTCCAAAGGACCAAGATTTAGATTCTATGCTTTGGAAAATGTCATAAGAAGACCAAGTGCTTGTATTTCAATATCAGCACATTGGTAAATGATTGATTTAAGACAAGAAAAGATGCTTTGGTTTAAGTTGAATTATCAGAAATCCGACCAATAAGACCTCCTTTTACAAGTGAAAAGTCTGAAGGTCAGAAGTGGGGGGGGGGGGATGAAGCACTAGATTATAGATGAATATCATTCAAAAAAAAGAGATGAATATCTCGAAATTATATGACGAGCAATTGCATATTCAATTAGGCCAGGAAAAACTATATAGCTTCTGTAAAAGAATCAAACAGCAGAGTCATGGAGTCATGCAACGTACCGCTGCAAGACTATATTTGTCGCGTAAGAATCTGCACAGTGCTAACATCAGGGCAGTTTTCCTGAATAAGGAAAAAATGCTCATAGAAGTGTTAGGAACCATAGAACTGTACATGTGGCTGCTCAATGCATATGGAACAACAAAATTATTGGATTTCAGCAGTAGAATTTATCCTAGATACAAGACGAATGCACGAAAATGCAGTGTTCCAAACTAATTACATCAACTGCCACTCCACATGTCATGATAGAACTTCAGAGATGAAGTCAATAAATAATCAGAGAATGCACAGGAAATGAGACATATACTGAGAACCACAAATCAACTTATATTTTTGGCTCGATGACATGCATCTGCTTCAGTACTTAAATAGTAATCCAAAATTTAGAATCATAAAATCTATATACATCCACATTAAACAAAGGCTGTGCAAGCAAGCCTTTGTTGACAGATCCCAAAGATGTCGAGATTCCACCATCCCAAACAAACCTTGAAATTTGCACCGGTGAAAAGGAGGGATCACGAAACAACTTAAAAAAGAATGCAGAAGAGACATGTTCCTCTCCGGCCGTCACAATTTCACAAATAACCGCAACGAAATTACGTGATAACACCGAAATTACGTGATCTAGGTTATTAGCTACTGGGAAGAGTAAAAGCAAGTGGTAGGAAGCAACCGAGCTCACCCGGTGCCGACGGGGCCACCAATGCCGACGGTGAAGGCGCGGTCCGTGAAGGTGCGCGAGGCGAGCGGCGGCGCGCGCTTGGTGAAGTCTCCCGGGGAGTAGATGGGCTCGTGGGAGTGCGGCGCGAGGCCGTCGTGGGAGTGCCACACGCGCCCGTCCTCTCCGACCCACGACCCCCCCGCTCCATGGCCATCGCCGTCCCTGAATCCGCAGCAAAAACCAAACCGAGCATGCGTTGGGTCAGATGTGGGGAAAGCGATAACGCGGCGTGAGAGGAATGAGGGCCTACGCACGCGCGCGCACCTGTGAGAGTGGTGGTGGTGGTGTTCGTGGGAGTGGTCGTGGTGGTGATCGTGAGACGCCATGGATCGGAGCTTGGAGGTGGAATTGGGTGGGAGGCTCGGATAAGGAGGCGGAGCGCAGATTCTGTGATGAGTAGAAGTCAGAAGATGCTCGTTGACTTCGGGGATTCTGGTTGGGGGATTCTCGAGAGACAGGGGAAGCGTTGAGCTTGTTCGGAAGACATGGGCCAAATTTGGTCCATTGGAGCCTTGGAGGGATAGGAACAAACGGGCCTGTCTCTTATACACATCTCGGGCAG
>OAMR01000423.1:225446-238645 GCA_900205405.1 Echinochloa crus-galli
GATTCTATGCTTTGGAAAATGTCATAAGAAGACCAAGTGCTTGTATTTCAATATCAGCACATTGGTAAATGATTGATTTAAGACAAGAAAAGATGCTTTGGTTTAAGTTGAATTATCAGAAATCCGACCAATAAGACCTCCTTTTACAAGTGAAAAGTCTGAAGATCAGAAGTAGGGGGAAAAAATGAAGCACTAGATTATAGATGAATATCATTCAAAAAAAAGATGAATATCTCGAAATTATATAACGTGCAATTGCATATTCAATTAGGCCAGGAAAAACTATATAGCTTCTGTAAAAGAATCAAACAGCAGAGTCATGGAGTCATGCAACGTACCGCTGCAAGACTATATTTGTCGCGTAAGAATCTGCATAGTGCTAACATCAGGGCAGTTTTCCTGAATAAGGAAAAATGCTCATAGAAATGTTAGGAACCATAGAACTGTACATGTGGCTGCTCAATGCATATGGAACAACAAAATTATTGGATTTCAGCAGTAGAATTTATCCTAGATACAAGACGAATGCACGAAAATGCAGTGTTCCAAACTAATTACATCAACTGCCACTCCACATGTCATGATAGAACTTCAGAGATGAAGTCAATAAATAATCAGAGAATGCACAGGAAATGAGACATATACTGAGAACCACAAATCAACTTATATTTTTGGCTCGATGACATGCATCTGCTTCAGTACTTAAATAGTAATCCAAAATTTAGAATCATAAAATCTATATACATCCACATTAAACAAAGGCTGTGCAAGCAAGCCTTTGTTGACAGATCCCAAAGATGTCGAGATTCCACCATCCCAAACAAACCTTGAAATTTGCACCGGTGAAAAGGAGGGATCACGAAACAACTTAAAAAAGAATGCAGAAGAGACATGTTCCTCTCCGGCCGTCACAATTTCACAAATAACCGCAACGAAATTACGTGATAACACCGAAATTACGTGATCTAGGTTATTAGCTACTGGGAAGAGTAAAAGCAAGTGGTAGGAAGCAACCGAGCTCACCCGGTGCCGACGGGGCCACCAATGCCGACGGTGAAGGCGCGGTCCGTGAAGGTGCGCGAGGCGAGCGGCGGCGCGCGCTTGGTGAAGTCTCCCGGGGAGTAGATGGGCTCGTGGGAGTGCGGCGCGAGGCCGTCGTGGGAGTGCCACACGCGCCCGTCCTCTCCGACCCACGACCCCCACGCTCCATGGCCATCGCCGTCCCTGAATCCGCAGCAAAAACCAAACCGAGCATGCGTTGGGTCAGATGTGGGGAAAGCGATAGCGCGGCGCAACAGGAATGAGGGAATACGCGCGCGCGCACCTGTGAGAGTGGTGGTGGTCGTCGTCGTGGGAGTGGTCGTGGTGGTGATCGTGAGACGCCATGGATCGGAGCTTGGAGGTGGAATTGGGAGGGAGGCTGGAGGTTTCGGATAAGGAGGCGGAGCGCAGATTCTGTGTTGTGTAGAAGTCAGAAGATGCTAGTTGACTTCGGGGATTCTGGTTGGGGAATTCTCGAGAGACAGGGGAAGCGTTGAGCTTGTTCGGAAGACGTGGGCCAAATTTGGTCCATTGGAGCCTTGGAGGGATAGGAACAAACGGGCCGGCTTGCGGGCAGGATGGGCTGGTTGCGGGTCCATTGAACCCCAACCTACAGAGTATTTATTAATGGAAAAGGTCCCATTTACCTCCCTGAATACATGACCGGGTTCGCGAAACCACCCTAAACACGAAGGATCACCCTAAACCGCGAGACGGTTTTGAAAATTGAGGGAGGTAGTTCACCCGGTTTTCGTGTCTATGATGGTTTCGCGAACTCGGTCTTGTATTCAGGTAGGTAAACAGGACTTTTTCTTTTATTAATTCATAGTTTCGCAATTATCAATAGATCACGCAACGGAAGGATCGAGCTACTCGAATCTGTCAGTTTTTTTTTTGAGAAATAGAATCTGTCAGAGTTAGGAACCATCAATCAAAGCAAAGCATGGACGCGTTGGATGAGTGTGTGTCAGAGGCTGGCACTCATCGTCCCGCCTCTTCTTCTTCTTCTTCTTTCAAGCACATCTCGCCTATGCACCTGTACAGATGCAAGCTCTCCAAGACGGCATTCATGGCATTCCATTCCACCTGCTCGCTCGATCAAACGGCTAAACTAGTATAATTTGGGGAGCTTTGCCGGATGCAAAGATTAGCTAAGGCACCACGATGACCTCCTTGTGATCGTTCGCCGGGTACATGGCGGATCCTTCGCTCCGCTCGTCTCCCAGGGCGGCTTCCTCCTGCCGCACCACGTAGCTCCACCGGTCCTGGAAGAGGTAGACGAACGCCATGGCCGAGACCTCGACGGTGAGCAGCAACGTCCACAGCCGCGCGCTCCGGCCGGTGCGCTCCTGGTACGTGTGCAGGCCGATGTAGACGTTGGCGACGCCGACGACGCAGACCCCGATGCCCAGGAGCCAGTGCGTCAGGTACCACGCGCTCCTCAACCTCATACCTCTGAATAAACCAATCGGCAACGTCAGGCCATGTCCGTTCAGGCATTGTTCACCTTTGATTGCAAATTAGAAGCAAACGAAAGAAATCCAGACATGGGCTGCTAGATTTAATTTCTACCTGTCTGGCCTCAGGAAGCCGATGAGCGGCTGGAGCCAGATGAAGCCGTACAGCGCCAGCCCGATCCTCTGGTGGGTGTTGTTGAAGGCGTTCTCGAAGTTGCTTATCGACAGGATCGCGCCGGCGGTGGCAAGAACGACGGCGACAACCTGCAGCGGCAGGAATTGTACATCTGATGAATATCTGGTGGTGCTGCGAGAAACTGAGGGGTTGCAAGCAATGCGAGAAACTGAACGGCGCTGACCTGTGAACCGACATGGCAGTAGAAGAGAAGCTTGACGCTCTTGGCGCTTTTGACATTGCTGGAGGCTCTGATCAGCAGCACTCCTATGGGCATCAGGAAGCCAACTGAAGACCAGAGCAGGAAGGCATGGAGCTTGAGTTGCAAAGAGAGTTTTGGTGTGAGCTGCAAGGGAAATTCAGGTGTTGCAGTCAGTAATACAGCTTCTACTGCAATCGGATATTCAGGTTCTTGTTTGAGGACATGGAAGTTACCTCCAAAGGCTGAGCGATCTTGTAGCTTTGCTCTGAATTTGAATCACCCTGGGTTGGTTTGAGAAGCAAAAGAATCACGCAACATGCAGATGCAAGGAGCAGTCTTTTTCTCTTGAACAGTAGCATTGCTGCTTGTCAATTCAGATACTCCTCGGCAGAAACGAACACCAAAAGGTGGCCAAACAGAGCTCCTGAACAACTTCCAGAAAACCAAAACTGAAGCAAAAATGATGTGTGCCTACGCTAACAATGACAGAGCAAGAACAGGCAGAGCTTTTTCAATCCCTCTCACACACACTGTCACCTCAAGTCATTCCTTTCTTCCAATCCCTTCCCGGCCTTTAAGTACCGGTATTACAAGAAGAGCTGAAGAAACCTATCTGCTCTGAATAATGATAAAAGAAGAGACAAAAGAAGTGCAGAAACCGACGCCTTGTTCCAATTCTCCGCGCAATGCGGCGACGCCAAAGTCTTCCAAGATAACTTGCAGACGAATGAAAGAATCTGCCAAGGAATTCAAGGAACAAAACATAATCGATCTTGGGGAATAACTTGGGATGGATGTCCGGTGAATGGTTTGGATATGAGCACAGCAGCTGCTTTTGGTGGCTCGAAATAATATAGGGTGGTGGACTTTTGTGCTGCCGGGGATGGAATGGAATGGAATCAGAGATAGATGGGTGCGCTTTAGCTCCTTTGAGCTTTGGGTATGGTCCGTATGACAGCTCTGTGGTATGATGGTATGAAAGGACGGCTTTTGTTGTGGTGGTGCTGCAGGAAGCACCAAGATATTGTTGGCTGCTCCTGTATCAGCGTCGAGGAAAAAATTGCAAAAGCAGGTCTGATAGTAGGGTATGTACTGTTGAAATTCGTAGGCAGGGTCTCACAAAGATAAAGTTTGTATGCAAGGTATCTAGCTAGGTCCAATGGCTAACAAACCTTCTAGACGAGCACAGACAGGCCGCAAAGCTATCTGCTTTGCGTCAGCGACTCAGCGTCCTGCTTTTTTTTTTCAGATATACGTTCATGAGTCAGGACTGCATAACCACATTGATTTGCTACATGTCTACAAAATGTAAACAAAAGATACGTGGTTCGTGAATGAAATGTGACGTGAATTTCTGACAAAACGTCATGTATTTATAAGCCTGATTATTTTTGTTTTTGTGCACAACTAGCAAGAACAGTATATGATTTCATCATAATGATCTACAGATTCTATCATGATGAAGGCTACTTTATTGTGATTGCAGGATGTTGTCACAGCCTAATCTGCTCACTTAAGCTCAGACATTTGTGGCTGCGGTTGCAAACAATTTCATTTGCGGATTTGCCCACGATGTCGTCGTAACTGGAACCCGGGATCTGAATCCGCGCGGTGGATCAGTTGGGATTGCTTGAACAGCGGGCGAATACAAAGATTACAGACACCATCAACTCGATCCTTGACGGGAGCTAGTGAGATATCGGTCCAGCTCCAGTGGCGAGCGTGTGCCCTCCCGGCCGGCCTCCCACCAACTCCATGCCTGCATGTTGGACGCCAATAATCTCTGTGCATGGAGATGTGCAAAGATGCCTCCCCTCCTACATGTCTGCTCGCAAGTAGCCATCACTTCAAATTTTTATCATCTTCTTTTTTTTCCTTTTCTCAGTGAAGTAGCCGTCACTTTAGCTCATGTGATTTTCGTCACTGCAAAAGCAGGAGTTAGGGGGCAGCAAAAGGGTTGGACAGGCTGACCAAGCTGAAGGATTTGCATGGCTTGGGACGATGATCTCTCAAAGCTGAAAGGCAGTAGTAGTTGGTAATGGGACGATCTGTTAACGAGTCCCTGTCAGTCGCAGACAGGGATGGTCAAGAGAGTTTCGCTGTAACGTCGGAAAGCGAAGAACTTTGATACCATAATCAAGTGCCTAATCGAGTAATCGATCTTCTCTTGTTTGGTTGCCATTGGACTTGCCTAGTCTGTTCGAGGCTTCTCCTTGTAGAATTGTGCTACGTGCCTATTAGGTGCCGGGGCATGCCGGATACAGTATCTAGATTTGGAAACGAGACCCATATAATTTATACGTATAATAGGCGAATTATTGGCTCCGAGATAACTGAAGCACCACTGAGACTGAAACCACAGCCTGCAGTCTTATTGTAGTAGCCAATGAACCGACCGACCAGCTCAGCCTTCTTTAGGATGCAATGATTCGTTATTGTAATGGCCTGAATGTGATGAATCCAGCAAATGGGTATCGATAGAGAGGAAGGATCATGCTGCACGTACGTGCACTGGGCACATATGGTCACATGCAGGACCAAGCACGAAGAAAATGGGTTCAGAAAAGACATGGATATGTGTCGATGTGCTGCGTTGTTTTTCTGCAAGTGCACTCATTGGGTGATGGGCCAGCGCGCACTCGAGTCCACCCCCATCGAGTGAGAGAAAAAGGCGATGGACTTGGGTGGCCATGCGATTTCCATGCCGTGTGCCACTATTATCTGCCTCCCCCTCTTTTCAACTGGAGCTGAACTTGAAAAATCTGAAATCTACGCATCACCCCGTGAGAAGGGCACTGCCCCTTTACCGTGCAGGACTTTGCACAGATGAAGTTGACATTTCAGAATTCTAACGCTACGTACTGCAGATGATCATCATTTCACTGCAAGGAAAAACCATGCCTGTCTGCTGGCTTCTGGGTGCAAAATGCGAAGGACCTTGACAGAGTTACGGCATGCAATTATAGGGATCTGATCTCTCTTACCGCCTACACGTACCATCTCGCTACTGATGCTTCACCATGACCACACTAGTCTTTGCCGCCATGACCTTTATGCTGCGAGTTCGTTACAGCTGCAGCTGGTCACTGATAAATGGAGTCACCTGGTTGTGTCACCGTAATCATGCCTATAATCTGCTTTCCAACAGCCACCATACGCCAATTATCAGCTCGCAAAAGGCGCCGGAATAACATAAAGAGGGAGTAGCTGCTAAAGCCAACGATGGATCACTTGGATCTGCTCTCGCAAGCAGCATGAAACCAAACCAATGGACGTATGTGCACCCCTGATTAGCCGATCCGTTTTGCTTTCGGGTGGTTAGGTAATGCAATGGGCTGACGTGACGTGGTGCGCTCGGCTGCCATGCACATCCGCCGCTGATGTCGCGTTGATGGGATGCAAACGTTTTCCACGTCCATATGCACATCATTTCAGCAGCTCAACTGTTCTTCTCTGCTCCAACAAGCCTGCCTACCAACCTTACTCCTCATCTGAACGATAACGACTTCTACGCTCACACAAGCATACAAAGGGCCTGCCCGGAGACGCAGGATTTGCAGGGCCTAAAACTGACGATCGACAATGTCCACAGTACAAACAGATCACACTCCCAGCCATCAGAAAACCTGGCAAATTAGCTGGAAATATTGCATCCAGAATCAACACCACAACCCAGACAGGACAAGTAAACAAGCAGTCTGCTGATAACTGGACAAAAGTCGACGATGGTTTGCATAGCATCATTCAAATTCGTAACTGGAAACATCAAAGTGCTCAATGCACAAGGCACCAAAACTTCCATAGGCAAAACCTTTCCACTCTTGCGCGCTACGACACAGGACAAGGGTCAAATCCTTCTAAGATTTTCACATGAACAGGCTGGGCCTGGACGCCTTGAAGGTGGTCTTGAGCTTCCTGGTGGGTGGCCTAACCTTGCGGGACACGAGCGGGAACTTGATCTTGGCGTTGTGGAACTGCTTGGTGTTGTCCCTCTTGCACAGCTTGAAGTGGACTGTCGCCGTCTTGATGATCTGGATGCAGGGGGCCCTCACGCGGTGGCGGGAGGCCATCTCATTGTACATCTGCTCCACAGCACCATTCAGGGTGGTGTCGCGGTACTCCTTGTACATGTTGTGGTAACCAGTCCTGCTCTGGTAGCGCAGCCAGATACCGTAGTTCTTGATTGTGGTTGGGTTGCGCTCAAAGATCTGTGAAATACAAGGCACGTTTAGAAGCAGATATGACAAACAAAACAACGGCTATAATAAGTATTATACCTAAGGCAGGCAACATTTAACACATTCAAATTTCAATTATAACTAGTAAATTTCAACATGGACCTTTGCAAGGCCAGGTAGTTTCAGGATTGCAGCAAGGACATCCCCATCCAGCTCTATTCTATGTATGTCTACAAGACACAGGTAGTTTCAGGATTGCAGCAAGGACATCCCCATCCAGCTCTATTCTATGTATGTCTACAAGACAGGCTAGTCAAAATGCCAAGGCAACCTCTAATTAGCTTGTCACAAACTGTGTCACCCAAAATGATACCAGACTACAATATGCAATTACAAAGTCTGGTCAATAGCATCCATATGCATCACCAGTAAGGTAGGGCAACATACCGTTCAACAGAGGACTAAGATTTTTTTAAATGCATTAGCCAGTTGGAGGCTGTACAAGTTGGAACCACTAAACATAGAAATCTGGAATACATGAACTCCGTCCATTTACATGTTAATTTTGACTGAATAATCATGCTTTGACTAAAAAAAATATTATTTTGAAAAATGACTTCTATGCTCAAAATAAAAAGTGTCAAGTGCAGCCAGAAGTAGCATATGATATCTGCACGCATAAATACACTAGTACATGTAAACATCATACAAAGTAAATGGAGATGGATGTAGTATATGACATCACAACTTCTGCACATCTGCACAAATGGATACACTAATACAAGTGGACAACATATGTGCATGACATCACAAATTCAAGGAGATCAGCGCCCACTCGGTGCTCTTGCTCAAGAGATGGACGGACAAGCAAATATCCACTCACTTGGCAAGTTCAGAACACAATACAGAACCCAAACCGTAATCCAAGACCTCTATACATTGAAAAAAAAGGATCTATACAATTTCAGGGTTTTGAGCATTTAATTCACAGGCCTGCTAGATAGGCAGCACTGCTCAATAGTAGTGATTAGAGTGCACCTTTAACAATTAATTTAGCCAATCAATGATGGTTATAGAGGTAATGAGATGCATCATCACTTGTACAGCCAAAAAAGGCAACAATAAGATCAGTAATGGAAACACACTAAGAGCACCTATTTACAGGGTATCGGTCATATTAAACCATTCGATGGACACCAATACAGAAAGTATAGCAGCATTCCAGCAAGATGTGAAGTGGATGTACCTCGTTGATGGCGAGCATCTGGCCATTGCTCTTCTTCACCTTCTTGAGCTTTCTAAGGAAGTACCTGCGCAAAAACAAACGAGACACCATCGTCAGAAATACGCAAACGAAAAAGGCAATCAGAGAATCCTGGCATCGGCATGGCACGAGGGTGTACGGCACTGACCAGAACTTGGACTTGGCGCGAACCTCGTTGGTGGCCCAGAGCTTCATGCGGTAGATCTTGGGGTGCTCATCGCCGGGGGTCGGCAGAGCGCGACCCACCACCTGGTATTGATGGAACTGCGCGATCCAAACAAATTACACAGAAGCGGCGGAGATCAGCCACAGCGGGAAGAGGAAAGACGCAGCGGATCAAGAGGAGATAGTAAAGACGACGGCGAGGGAGAGAAGCTTACCCTGTGCGCGACCATTTCCGCAAGCTCGCGAGGCCGGAGAGAAGCGGCGGCGGAGACCTAAACCTAAGCGAGGGGAGGTGGCGGCCGACTAGGGAGGAGGTGGAGGCGGAGGAGTATTTATGTGTTGGGGCGAGGAACCCTAATGGGCCGTGACCTGTGGGTTTGAAAGGAGCGTGTGTGTGTTGGGCCCATAAGATCATGGGTTTACAACACAGTTCGGCGGCCTTCTCTCTATTGTGCGGGCCGTCATTTGTTGTAGTTCTTTTTTTTCTTTTTTTTGTTTCCCTGTTTGTGTCTTCCTTTGCCTACATTCCGATTAAAAAAACATTCGAGTAATAATTAGAAGTTCCGTTTTGTTTTCTGGGGACTTTGATCCTTGACAGGTTATATTGTCCAGCAGTGGATCTGATAAACCATTCGAAAACAGGAAATTAGCAATGCACCAAGCCCAATGTATATTATTATATGATCCAATGTTCTTACGACAAGCAGATTGTTCGTTTAAATTTTATTACAAAGTATAATACACATGGATGTATGACTACAAATTTTGCTCCGCACTTTGTAATATACATATATATACAACACAAAACAAGCAATACATCGATGGGTTCCATTTGGTCATTGCCAAATCTCTGGAGGGAATTCACCATACATGAGTTCCTTTAGTTACCCCCAGGAGGATGGCAACTGCAGCAATTGCAGCCTGTTAAGATACATCAACATTCAAAGCAAAATCAGTTTGAGATTCCAAAAAAAGAAGGAATTCAGTTCAAACGATACAGTTAGCAAAATCCCATTATACTAATATTCAGCAGATTACAAATTCAAGTCCTTAATACATACCTGACTGTATTTAGTATAGTTATGTTTTCATTTCAGTAAATACAAATTTTGCTTCCACAGTTCTATGCAGCTCTGTCTCAAATTCCAGAGGTGAAATAAACAGCAGGATTGCATTATATTAGTAGAAAGGAACTTACAGCAATTGTGCAGGCTACATATCCTGGTTTCTCTCTTTGGTCATGTACACGCACACATAGCATAATGAAAGCTCCAATATACCATGGAATGGCGGCAATGAAAAATCCAGTGATGAACCTTGTTCACGGAAAAGAAATGTACTTTGTTAGTAGTGCTGTTTAACTTCACATGGGACAAAATAACAAATATGCAGACAGAAAAACTCACAGAAACCAGCCCATGCCAAGGCCACAGCATGGGAGACGACGCATTCTCACAGGTCTTCCTTCAGCAACTTCGCCATAGCCTAAGGCACCAGAAACATATGATCATATAACACGGATTTCTATTTCCATGCCAGCCACACGTTTATTCATTTTTCGTCACATAGTTCATGCAGATTAGGGCAGGAGTTACATTTCTTGTACCCTTTCAGACAGGTATAAGGTGACCACTGACCAAAGGAGATGAATGCGATAAGCCCAGAAATTAGCAGCTACTCAGTGCATCACAATCGCTTTTGGCCAGTGGATTGAATTATCTTAGAATTGGCTGGGTTTTTTTTAGAACAGAAGTAGCTCAATTATATGTCTTTGCTGCCCTCAGAAAGATCTCCCACGTCACAACCAACTCAATTAATGTTATAGCTAGTGGTCACATCTATGGTAGTTCAATAGTGGCTAAACGGAGCACATAAGTTTGAATGTTCAAACCAATCACTTCAGTTTCTTAATCATAAATTGCATTCTATCAAGAACAAGTGCTAAGGTTCTGAATCGGTTCACCGGATTTGTAGTTTTAACTACCACCATCAAAAGTGGAGGCAAGGTGAGGAATTGCAACCTAGATCATGTACCAACATGAATCAATCAAATGGTTCCATAATGAAAGCTCTCCTGCATACTTCGAATCGCACTCCCCCCAAATTCAACTTTTCCCCAGCACACATATAAGCACAATCTCAGCAGCCGACAGGACGACCATACCTGGCACGGCCTGGTACCCCTGGGCGTAGTACGGCTCCGCGGGCGCGTAGGGCTGCTGCTGGCCGTGATACCCGCCGCCGCCGCCGAATCCGGGAGGCGGGGCGGGCTGCGGGAACCCGATGGGCGGCTGCCGGAAGTCGCCCGAGCCGGCGCGAGCGCCCTGGAACGTGCCGTAACCATACTGCTGCGGCGGCTGGCCCTGCAGGTGCGGCGGCTCCGACGGCGGCAGGCCGGAGGAGGAGTAGCCCCCGGCCTTGCCGCCGTCGGCCTCCGGCTCGTACTCTCCCCCCATGGGCGATAGGTTGACCTTTGACGAACGCGACGAGGTGAGGCTGGTGCGCGTGTCGCAGCGGGGAGACGCGCGGTGGGATCTGGAAGGGGAGTGATGAGTGATGACTAGGACTTCAGGAGGAAGTAGCTGGGAGTTGGGATGGGCTGGGCCCCACTATTTTGATGAGCTGGTGACTAGTGCTGGGCCAGGTAGAGCGTTTGGTCTGTGGGCTGAAACGGAGGCCTCGAGAGAAATACGAGAATGGGCTTTGGTGAGAGGTTTGGTAGCTTTGTGATCGAGGGCCCGAATCTAGGCTTTCCTGACTTCGGAAATTTGAGTTTATGAATATTGCCCCTCAAAAAACAAAAGGTAATGTAGCTACAAGCCTAAAAGTCTAAAACCATGCAGCATCCATGTAAAGGGCATGCTTAGTTTTCAAAGCTAAATGTGAACATAAAGCATAAATAGGATCGCTTTTATTATAATACCAGTCACTGGGTGCTACATATATGTGTTTACACGTCGACATTAGCATTATCTACATGCACCTCATGATCTTATCTCAATATGCACTGCACACATATGCTGACTGAATGATCCAGGCTCCACTAGGACACACAGGCTGGAGACACAGACACAAGCGGGAACCTAATCAACACAGCAACGAATCAGAATCGCGCCATGGTCATCCGAGATCACCAAGTCGGCAAGTGGAGGCAGATTAGTATAGTTCATCAGACCGAATTCCCAGGCGCTAATCCCCGGGCGTCATGCACACGTTCAGGGACAGAGATCCCAAACATTCTGCCGCAACCTCCCAAAGCGAAATGCCCTCTGCGACCGTGCAACAGCCATGATCAGAAGTTCAGAAAGCCGCGTATCCAATCATCACAGTCAATCCCTGCGCCGGGACGCGTCTTGACATTTCTGCTCCGCTCCGGCGTAGGAGCAGCGCAACGGGAGGGGCACACGCGATCTCCTCCAGAAAGCCAGGGCTTTCCCAGCCATCGATTCCAAGCATGCACACTGCTGGCTTCCGGCTTCAATGAAGTGCATCCAACTCGAGACCCGATGAAATTGCTAATCTATAGCTTCCAAGTCAAGCTGAAAGATAAACTAGTTAAACAGCAGCTTGCATACAGGTCGCCATTAGAATTAAGCGACCTGTAGTATACTATGTGCTCCATATTGATCTGTCCAGGTTGAGTGATGATCTCGTCAGCTCAACTGACTTGTCAGATAAGGATTTGTGAATATTTATTATTGTATCGCGCAAGGCGCGTTCAAAGATAAGACCCACAGATCGGTGCGACGCAATGATAGAAACAAGTGGCTGGAAGCTGGATGCTGCGTCTGAACGATCTGTGTGCAATCATAGGGCAGCTGAATATGCATGTGCAGGGCTGGCTTCTGAAGCTGGCGACTGAGGTCAGGGAAGAAGAAGATGAGCCAATCATGAGCAGATTTTCTTACTCGCCAAGGGAATTGGTCACAGAAAGGGGATCGGTGTTGTGTGCTCCGGCGGCCTCGATGACCGAGATGTGTTTGCTTATTCTTTTGGAGAACCGATGAGCATGTTGTATGCCAATGCTAGTAGTCTGGTTGTTGTAACATACATGACCGCCAAGGTACTAAAATATTGTACTGGCCATGTCTATTCGGGAGTTTTCTTTCCATAAAATATACATGAAATTCGGGAGTATATTCATACATTCTGAATACTCAGACCAGCTTCTGGTCAACAAGAATGCTATCTGAACTCATAAGCGGGCACGTAGAGAACTACGGACACTAGTAACTGACCGTCTGAACTCTGAAATACCGTAGCTAGCTGGGCTGACCTATGCATTACATTGCATCCATGCTTTTAGTCAACCCTACAAGAGAATAAACAAATGCATATCTTGAAAACAAAATATCACCGCCGCAAGATACCATGCACTGCACAGGAACGTCCCTGAATTTCTGCAGAGATCTTGCACAAAATTAAATTGTTCACTCGTTCAAGTTTGCATGCCAGCTAAGTTTCCATCTCATTTCCGCGAGCTAGCTTGACGAATGAGCCACACTGACTTCATTCGCCAGAAACCCCAACTGCCAGCCCGTGTCAGCCATGACACCACCAGTTCAAAGGCAGGTATATATATACCCCAGTACACTCCACAGTTACAATCTTCAGAAGAAAAATCTCAGTTCAATTCCACAAACGCACGCAGCCATGGCGATCGGAGCACCAGGCAGTTCGTCCCATCAACCCGACGAGCAGGCAACCAACATCCTGG
>OAMR01000423.1:270568-288124 GCA_900205405.1 Echinochloa crus-galli
CATCTCCGGGCGCGCGTCGCCTGGTGAAGACGACGCCCTACAGCGCGCGCGGCGGGCGTCGCCTCGCCTCGGGTAACGGGACGCCAGGCGACGCGAAGCCCGTCAACTGGGACGCGCGGGGTGTTTTTTACAAAAACACCGGCTTACAGACGCCTCCCATGCCCTTCGTTCTGACCGTGCAAGGCTAATCATCATGTCAACCCACTGACAATACAGTTTTTTTCGACCTTAAATGATCACCTTTAACCCACTGAATACAGTTATGGGACGGATGGGTCTATTGTCAAGTTATCCGAACTGGCAATATAAAAAGATCAACGACTAAACTCTGTTCTGCCAAATTCATGGGACATACCGTTCCTCGGCCGACAAACACCATCCGATCCTATCTGCAATGTTTCCTTTTTTGCGAAACCCCTCAATTGTTTCCTGTTACGGTCACATGAGGCTTTGTTCGGTAGGAGTGGGTCTGTTCCAGAAGGTGGTTTAATCCCTGTCGGGGTTGGGTGAAACCCCTTGCTGCCACCCAATCCCTGTGGGGGTTTATTCCCCTGTCAGCACTAATCCCCTTCCCCGTTTTTCTTGTTCGGTTATACCCAGCATCAATACAGGGATGAGAAATTAACAGTAAGTAGAGATATCCAGGCATTTGGCTAGTACCGCTGAACAGGAGCGAGTTTAATTAAAACACATCAAACTACCATGCAAAGCAAATCCAACTGTAGTTTCACAACCTGACAAGCAGATGAAAGTGCTAGGCAGGGAACTCTCTTCGGCTATGCCCCGTGGGTGCATAAATAAGCCATTTATTTACACATTTAAATATTAGTTCAATCATTAATTTATATAACATGTCATCTATCTGTTGTAAGCTCCACTGCTCTGCTGCCTCAGATAAAGTACACTCCAGAATGAAACTTAGACTAGGATTATTAGACTTCGATTTCGACAGTACTTTAATACTACTGATAAGTTGCGACGATTCAACTGATGAATGCCACTTGGATTGATCGTTCTTCGATGTTGTTTCTATTTCCTCTTGTAAGCCAGCTTCTTCTTTAGCTTCAGCTGAATCAGGAAAATATATATGATGAGAATGAACAAATATTTGTTACAAAGGCACATGAGGTGCCAACAAGGTTGATGCAAAAGAAGATATATAATAGAAAAATCATTGTACAAATCTGAATCACGGAACTGAAAATTAACAAGCATGACAGCACATGCTCCATCAACATCTGAACTGATACAAAACAACTAGCTATATCATAGTAATGCCAACTTATGAGAACTCTGGAACAAGCGTCATAAATATATTCACGATGAAGGCAAAAGGATCATGGACAATGATATGATGGATGACTAAAGGCAAGAATATGGAACATTAATATAAAAGCAGGATTAAGATCATGCACCATGATTCATTACATACAAAGCTGATAGCACTGTGATGACCGATAAAACAATTCAGATTTTTCTTTGCTCTCAACTGAAAAGGTATATTGTTAGAAATATACTACACCATATCAGATGATGAGCTAATATCCATTTTTAGTTTCTAGAATGTTACCAGCTGCCAGCAACTGAAACTCAGAAGAACATATTTGTTGCACAACTTGTCTTTCTAGGGAGATTCATGCAGGCCACAAATTGAACCATAATAGACGCATCATGAAAATGAAGCTAGCCAACAGCCTGCGCTTTGCATCTTTTTTCACCATGAATATGCAGGAGCATTTTGTTAGCCAGTTTAAAGAAAGAAGATATAAACTACAAGGCTTTGAAATCCTGACGCAATATACCTATATCAGCCTAGCAATATGGTGTGTTTTATTTGTGGCCTGTTTATTTAAAATTGGAAATGGTTACTAGTACATTACAACTGAAGATGACACAGGATGATTCAAAGCTACACTTCTGACCACTAAGTCAGGAAAAAAATCTAAAAAAATATATTTTTGTTGTTCTGAAATCAATAGCTAGACATTCATTTCTATAATCCGAAGCAGTACGAACTTGGTGATATTGTTTCTTTATGCTTTAAATTGCCTCGATAGGACAATTGAACCAGTTCCAAATCTAGTTGTGACTGTACCACTAGAATGGATATCACACTGATTATACTATCACTAGAATTCATTTTAATATGAAACATTGACATGCTTGTCTAATTTATTTTTCTTTAGAAAAAAAATGGAACCAACATAAACCACTACTGCATATTTTCTCTAATGCAAGCAGCTCGAAGGGCCGGCCTCTGAAATACCTATTAGACATGCTATTATAATGCTAGCGCTTTACTTTAATTGCATGATAAACCTGTACTGCATTTGTTATTATCCTGTTAATTGTTGCCTCACAAATTTTCTCCTGGAATATCCATCCCTTTGTGGCTTTGCCTTCAAGTTGCCTCCCAGCCTTTCCCGGCCGGTCAACAAGTAGCAACAAAAACGTTTTAGTTAGCACCAGCGGAATCGCCTCCATCTGAAGCCCATCCTAAATCCAAACTCTTGCAGATCTATCGAATCCACTAAAAATCAAGAAAGCTAGGACATGGGAGAGGAGAGGGGAAGGAAGACAACGACCACAAGCTTACCGGAGAGAAGGTGGCCATCGGAGGATACAATCGCCCGCATCGCTGTTGTCAATACCTCCGAGATGCGCTGGCCCCGTAGCCGTCTGCTTTCTTGCCCGGTCGCCGCACGGTCGCCCCCATAGCCGCCTGCGCTCTCGCCCGGTCGCTCCCGCGGTCGCCTCAGCATCACGAGGATCCATTCCACGCCCCTGACTCGTGGGTCGAATCCAAGACAGGGGTGAGTGGATTTTGCCGGGGATGGGCCGGGGTACAAACCCGGAGTGGGCTAAACAAACACGTATTTTACGGTGGGCCGGGTTTCAATCCAGAACGGGGAGACCCCCGTGGATCGGGCTGCGACCCCGGTCGTTCCCGGCCCAACCGAACAAAGCCTAAAGCAGATATCTAATCATGTTTCTATGGGAGAATATACGCATGCCGCACCCAAAGTTGTTCTACGCATGCATTCCTCAGACGACTGCGCTGCGATGCTGGTACGTACGTGGGCGTGTGCATGATGTACGAAGTGTAGGCCGTAAGCAAAGGAGGCACATGGCCAGCGCACGGTTGAAGGAACCAATGGCGAACGCACGAATGAAAGGTCAGCCGGTCGTGCACACGATGCACCTGCACGAACGCGCAGATTGAGTAGTACGCCGCTTATGTTTCAAGTAGTCAGCAAAGAACGGCAGGAGGGGAGAAGCTGAGAACCCCAAGGAATAATCTCGCAGATGTACGTTGACGTCTTGGCAAGCCCGACGCGCGTTGCGCGCTGCTGTCGACGGAGGACGACGACGGGACACGGGAGCATGAGCTGGGCTTCAGAGCCCAACCACGGCCTTCGCGATTTGTTAGCCCGGGCCCGTGTGCAACAAACCTGGCCGAGACTTTCTTTCTGTGGGCTTGGCTTCCTCCGTGTCGGTTGTGTTCTGGGGGCACTGGGGCACTCGACCGACTTGTGAAGCGGCGCAACTGTTGCCGGCTGATCGCCGGTCAAAAAGAAAAAGACCGAGTTGGATAAAACCGGCAGGGCGGCAGCACCTCCTCATCGCCCTGGCCGTTGCGTGCACATCTCGATGCAAAAGGAAGTCGTTGCGTGCATTGCTGCTGCTGCCGCTACCGAACAACGGACCATGAAAGAAACATCACCGTTAAGATCATCTGTACCGGAGCCGGAACGGTGCTGCAGGCACAGTCTGGCACCTTGTTGACGACAAGCCGGCCTCCACCCTTTTGATCATGTCTGTGTGACAGCGCACGAGAGAGAGAGATGCACACGCATGGGTTTCTCCAACAAGTTGCTTTCTCCCTCAGAGAGAGAGAGAGAGAGAGAGAGAGAGAGAGAGAGAGAGATTAGTTGAGAGAGAGAGAGAGAGAGATTAGCTGCCTTCTGCAGAAGAGATAGAGGATGGGGATGAACCAGGGCACAGGTACAGAACCGTCCGGTTGGTCAGCCGACGCCCTGGACGGAAGCAGCTCGAATGCTCGATACGATCAGGCCCTCTGCTGTCTCCGGGCAGGCAGCTGAGCCTGAGCTGAGCAGCGAGCAAGGCAGGCTGCGCACGGGAGAGCCTGCCCACACGTAACGTATGTTCCCTACATCCACAGTGCCACAAGGCTGGTAGTCGTGATCATCAGGTCCACGGAAAGCCCGCTCCACTTCACACCTTCATCATCAGACCTCTCCCCCCCTGCACCCTGCAGACCATACCGTAGTCGTCTATGCTCTGACCATGACAATGGCACGTCGTGTTTCACTTTTCAAAGTTCTTATTAGAAACAAAAAACTTAAGAAATTTAATTTCACAGTGCTACTCCAGAACTTGGGGAGGCTTACTTATTGCATCAAATTTAAAAACAAACACAACAACATTCGGTACAGACATAAAATACAGGACAGAATGTACCTAGGCTTGATTCATACTTAGGAAAATACAGAGAGCAGAGATGAGCAGCTAGCATGCGTGCATTGCATTAGTAATGCCATGTCGCCAAAGCCAATATAAAGGCTCTTGATTCGGTCTCTTTGACTCGACTTGCAGCTTGTTCAGTGAGTCCCCTGTGATTGCAAAACAAATTAAAGGGGAGAGAGTGTTACAGTACATATTAACTGGAGAAATGGCAATGAGCAATGGTACACCATTTTTGAAAGAACATGTAGTGATGAGAAAAATGCATGATCACTACTAGGCTATTACCATCAGCACGTAGTAGAGACTGTCCTGCTGGAGCGGGTCGACGGTGACGCCGGTCTCGTCGACGAGGACCGGCTCGCCGGTGTGGCGCACCAGCACGGCCACCTCGCCGAACGCCAGCTTCACGTCCAGCCGCATCGCCGGGACGCTGAACTGCGCGGTGGCCGCGCACGTCACGGCGTCCCGGGCCACGGCCACCACCGTCGCCATCGCCGGCGGCGGCCCTCCGGCGAACAGCCCAGCATCCAACAGCCCTGCTGACAGGTTAATTGACAGATGAGCGCGCGGAATGCCCTAGCTAGCTAGCTAGCCCCGGTACAATGTGAAATCAAACGCTGTTTAGTTCCAGGGCACATCATCAAACTTTTACAAATTCTCTCTCTAAACTTCACTATTCACCTATCACATCAAATCTCTCTCCTCATGCATAGAGTATTAAACATGGGTAAATAAAAAAACTAGTTACATGATTTTGATGTACACGATGAGACGAATCTTTTAAGCCTAGTTAGGTCATGATAGGACAATACTTACCACAAACAAACGAAAAATGCTACAATGTCCGATGTGACTTTTTCACTTTATTTTTTATATTTCTCCAGGAAAGAAACACCCCCAAGAGCGAGATCTCAATCCTTTGCTTGGAGATCGATCAGGAGACGACTCGACAGCCATCACTTTCAGTCTTTTCAACAAACGTACGCATGCAAAGGATTTACGTACCCCCTTGAAAGAAGCACCGCGACAAGACCATACAAGGGAGCCATTTATGACCTCGAACAAGTTTGCCACTGTTCATTGAAGCTGTCGATCTGCCTTTGATCTCCGTGGGCTGTGTTTAGTTCCAAAAAATATAGGAGAAAGATTGTAAAAAAATGTCACATCGGACACTGTAGTGTACTGTAACACATTTCGTTTGTTTGTGGTAAACATTGTCCTATCATGACCTAACTAGGCTCAAAAGATTCGTCTCGTCGTGTACATCAAAACCATGCAATTAGTTTTTTTATTTACACACGTTTAGTGTTCCATGCATGAGGAGAGATTTGATGTGATAGGTGGATAGGGATGTTTGGAGAGAGAATTTTGGGAATTTTGGTGATGAAATGGGAACTAAACACAGCCATGATTCATTTCACATTTCAGAGCCCATCCCATCCTAGTCTTTTCACATAAATCAAGTACTCCGTAGAACAGTATTATTGGACAAGAGTCCGATTACCATGCAGTGTCATGCAAAAAAGTCCAATCTTTGTAGCTAAACAGTCTGCATGTTTGCAGTTATACCGTAAAGTCCTCTTTTGGATTCTTATGCTCAATGTATATATGGCCAGTGGACAGTAATGCTAACCATGTTCCTTTGCGTGCATATTCTCCTGTCCTATGTTTGTGTTTAGTGAGTTTGTTCTATATGTGTGTGGTACTGTGTGTAATGTACCGCTAGTACTGTATGTATGGCTTTGCACACGGTGCTCTCCAATCACGAAATGGGAAACAGCTCACAACTTTTGGTCGCTTCTACCTCTACAGCTATGGGCTGGCGATGCATATTGTTACAAGCTGACAAGCTCCCCTGTGATTCCTTGTCATGGAAATGTCGATCGATCTCTACGCGTCAACAGGGTGCACACACAGCGCGCGTGACAAGATCGGTGCTTGCACAGGAGATTTTACATGCATGCATGCCTAACCTTGTCTCATTGCCTGCGGCACACACCATGCATCTGTTGGCATCCGATGTGATCGCAAGAAATTGGAGCCATGCGTTCCTATCATCTAAGTGACATGTACCCTCCTTGCTTGCCCCAGCCATGCCAAGCTCGCAAGTAGATCGAGACAGGGCAGGCCAGGCACGAGGACAATGCATGCGTGCAAGTACGGCAGGACGAGGAGCTAGAGACGTACCCTTCGTTCTATGCGCATGCTTGACCAGTGCTTGCGAAAACCAAATAGAAAAAGGGAAAGAGACAACAGCCAAGGATATGATGAAACGTGCATGAGCTAAGTTGTATCATCACGTACCTTGCAGCTGATCGGCGAGTACGGCGTTCGTGGCAGCAGCATCAGCAACGTTGCTCATAGGCGCAGAGCTTGGAAGCGGCATGGCCGTACTGGCCTGATCTGCAGCAGCCTGCAGAGGAGCGGCGAGAGGCGCGGAAATGGCGGCGGCGGCGGTCGCGCCGTGGCCGTAGTGGAGTAACCCGAGCCTGGCCTTCTCGTCGTCCCTGATCACGGCGCTCACGGCGTCGGTCTTGCTGCTGCTCAGATCAGAGCCGCAGATGGAGTTCCAGTACTGGCCATGGCCAAGCCCCTTGGAGTTGTTGCTGATGTTGAGGCAGTCTTGCCCTAGAGCCTCGTTGCATAGGCCCAGGAGCACGCTGGGCGAGACGGCCGGGTGCATGGCCGCCGCCGGCGGCGGCTCGTGCGTGTGCACGTGGGCGCCGAGGACGCCGCCGAGCTCGGTGGCCGGCAGGTATTGGCCGCCGCCTTGCTTCCACTGGAGGAAGAGCGGCTCGCCGGGGGAGGCGATCAGCTCGGGCATCGCCGGCATGGCGGACGCCATGAGCTGGCTGTGGTAGTAGAGTTGGCGTGCCGCCAGAGCCGGCGTCGTCGGCGCCGGCGTAAGCAGGTCCATGGCCGTCACCGGCAGCATGCCCTGCTGGATGGCCGCCGCCGCCGCCGCTGCGGGAGACGGAAGCGCGACGGCCGGCGGCCTCACCGACTTGCTCGAGCCGGAGGACCGGTCGGAGGACGACGACGAGGAGGACGTGGGCGCCACGGGAGCAGCAGCGAACATGTGCCGCGGCGGCGTCACGGGGGCGGGCGGCGGCGGTGCGCAGGCGCGCGCCAGGGCGGCGCGGCCGGACGGCTGCAGCTGGCCGGCGGCGCGGAGCTTGTGCTTGGTGCGGGACTTGCGGTTCTGGAACCAGTAGAAGACGTTGGCGTCGCCGACGGGGCCGTGCTCCTGCAGCTGGAGGCGGATGCGGCGGATCTCGTCGCGCGGCGGGTTCACCATGCCGGAGTTGAAGATCCCCTCCAGGATCCTGATCTGCTCCGGCCGCGGGTTCCACCGCGGCCGAGGCTCCGGGTTCCTTCCACTCTCCTCGCACCCTGAGCATCAGGAAGTGTGCACAAATCACAACGAATCTCACCAAAAAAAAACCCGATGGGTTCCGCGGTTACCGCCGAATCATCCCATCAAGAAACCAAACCCTAGCTACGTATGTATAATACTGCTGATGATCAGCAAGCATGCAGCAAGAAACAGTAACATGCAGGTGAGGTGCAAGTGTGCAACATGTAGATCAGATCAGAGACATACTTGACGACATCAAGGAGGACTTGCCGCCGCCGACGCCGCCGCCGTTGTTCATGTCAGGCTGCGGCTGCTGGAAGTTGCAGGCGAGACTGGACCTGTACATGCTCGGCCAGTGCCTGTTCGAGGACGCCATGCTGCTTCGATCTGCCCTTTTTATCGACGCGGATCCCTCGTGGCCCTGCTTGTTGTTGCCTTCGGCGGGACAGCTAGCTGTGGTGGTTTGTGCTCAATCGATGGGTGCTTGGCGACTGGTGAGAGGGTCAGGGAGCAGATCGAGATGGAGTAGGGGCCGGCCGGCCAGGGCAAAGGGGTGTGTGTCGTCTACCAAGCTGTTGCTGCTCCTGTAGGCTGTAGAGGAACAGTTGGGGGGAGGACGAAGAACCCTATGGATTTGGCTATGGCTCTCCTCTCCTGTTCTTCCCCGCTGCTTATAAATGGCTTTCTCACCTACTACTCCGTTGTGCAGTGCGGTAGAGTTACAACACAGTTAATGCCACCACTCTATTATAGCTCATGCCTTCGTTTTGTTTTGCTGGGTTCCCTTGGAATTGTGCAAGCGTAAAAAATGGAGGGACGGTGATGACTGACTGGTGTGAGATAGGGGGGAGCAGGGTTGAATCTTGCATGGTAAAGGGGGGGAATTGAAGGGGGATTACAGATGAATGGGGACATGGACATGGACATGCCTAGCTACAGAGATGAGAGCTGCAAAGGTGGAGTAGATGAAAGTACACTATGATTTGATCCTTCTTCCAGTTTGCCAAGCAAGGGTGACAAGGCTGGCAGGTGCCTTTCTGCCTGGCCTTTTGTTAGTACCTTTGCATCAGAGAGTAGTGAGATGTGCCTACCTAGTCAGAACGTCAGTTGTGGATAACAAGAACTCCACTTGAGGTAATCTCCCAATAAGCCAAACTAACTCTATTAACTTTGAGGATAATTGAATGAACAATGGTTTAGATGTGTCTAGTTAGAACGTCTTCTATTTGGGTCCAAATTTTGGATCATTCAACGCATTGCATTACACGATCGATGCAGGGAGTACATAATTAGAGGGGATGCTAATCACAAGATTAACCTAAGCATACATGACAGCTGCCCTAAACCACAGCCGATATGATCACCAAGGGGGCTAGAGGGGTTCACAAGCTCGTACACATGTCCATATGCTGGCAAAGCATCAACTGAGAGCTGAATGCTCTTGATTTGGTGATTAATCTGCAGTGCAACTGTTATACTAAATTCTACATGCATCAAGGCATTCATGGAGGTTTAAGGGTTTTCGCCAAGTCCATTGACGAGATGCGTGTTGCGACCAGCTCTCATCTCTGTAGCTAGGCATGTCCATGTCCATGTCCCCATTCATCTGTAATCCCCCTTCAATTCCCCCCCTTTACCATGCAAGATTCAACCCTGCTCCCCTCTATCGCACCAGTCAGTCATCACCGTCCCTCCATTTTATACGCTTGCACAATTCCAAGGAACAGCAAAACAAAACGAAGGCATGAGCTATAATAGAGGGGAGCAGGGTTGAATCTTGCATGGTAAAGGGGGGGAATTGAAGGGGGATTACAGATGAATGGGGACATGGACATGGACATGCCTAGCTACAGAGATGAGAGCTGCAAAGGTGGAGTAGATGAAAGTACACTATGATTTGATCCTTCTTCCAGTTTGCCAAGCAAGGGTGACAAGGCTGGCAGGTGCCTTTCTGCCTGGCCTTTTGTTAGTACCTTTGCATCAGAGAGTAGTGAGATGTGCCTACCTAGTCAGAACGTCAGTTGTGGATAACAAGAACTCCACTTGAGGTAATCTCCCAATAAGCCAAACTAACTCTATTAACTTTGAGGATAATTGAATGAACAATGGTTTAGATGTGTCTAGTTAGAACGTCTTCTATTTGGGTCCAAATTTTGGATCATTCAACGCATTGCATTACACGATCGATGCAGGGAGTACATAATTAGAGGGGATGCTAATCACAAGATTAACCTAAGCATACATGACAGCTGCCCTAAACCACAGCCGATATGATCACCAAGGGGGCTAGAGGGGTTCACAAGCTCGTACACATGTCCATATGCTGGCAAAGCATCAACTGAGAGCTGAATGCTCTTGATTTGGTGATTAATCTGCAGTGCAACTGTTATACTAAATTCTACATGCATCAAGGCATTCATGGAGGTTTAAGGGTTTTCGCCAAGTCCATTGACGAGATGCGTGTTGCGACCTAAAAGCCCTACACGTACGTGAAAGGCCCACAAGTTCCCGATGAATTAGGAAGAACAATTCGAAAAGAGCACAATCTAGAATTTACTCCTCTCTCGTCGCAACTCGTGTGCAGTCAAATCGCCGCGTTAATGCCAGTGGTGGAGCGGTCTTCCACCCGATTCAGCGTTGCGTGAGCGACTGACAAAGTAACACACGTCCCTTCCAGATATATGGAGATCGTTTTCCCCCTCGATCAGCTGCTCCGGCCTCTCCTACTTGCCTGCGCCCTGACGATCGACCTGATCTTACAGGTCACAGCACCGCCCGCACGAGCGCATGCTTGCTCGGTTTGTTAGTTGCTGGTATTGAATGGCGAATGGCGACGGAGACGCGCGCAGCGGCAGAAGCGCCGCCGGGGCTCCGGCTCCGAGCGAGGAGGATCGCAGTATTCTAGCGCACTGGCCGGTTCAGCTCGGCTCAGCTAAGCTCAGCTGGTGTGCAGACTGCCGAGTAAATGGCGCGGGGCTAGGGGTCGAGGGAAACCCGGAGGGCCGCCCGTGCGCGCGCATGGATGCGTGTCGTTTGCTCGCCGCGGAGTTAAGGGCGGAGCAGTCGAGCAGAGGAGGAAGAAGACCGGCTCTCGATTGGGAAATGGCCGCCGCGCGTTCGGGGCCGGCCGGGGCAGGCGCCGACGGCCGCGAGTGGATTGACTCCATCGCGGCGAGGAGTGGTGCGCGGTGGGTGATGGGTGCGCTCGTGCCGTGGTGTGCCTGCGCGCGCGGCTGCGCCAGACACGTAGGCGCCCGCGGAATAAAAATGAGACGGCCCCATGCCCCCCATCCATACGGACCGTGGCCTCGCCCGATATCCTGCAGAGCCCGGGCGCGGCGCGCATGACTTCCGTGGAGACGGACGCGCGCAGGCACGCGGCGGGGGCCCGGGTCCCGTGTCTGGATGGACAGGCAGCGCGCACGGGCGAAATCGCGTGACGAATGGGCGCGCGTTACGTCGGCACGGCACGGCGCACGGGTGGGGGGAGAGCACGGTGGTGGTGAGCTGACATGCTCTGGCACATCGTCGTGGCAGCGGGAGACCGGAGACCGACGCTTCAAGGGAGAGAGAAGCGTAGCGGAGGTCGGAGGCCATCCCAATCCCAACGACCGCAGTAATAGTGGCAGTGACAGAGGAGCGGGACGCGAGAGGAGCGTACGGAATGGCGCGGTCGACGATGCCACCGATCCCATCGCTCGTGCGGCCCTGCCACGTACTGCCATTGTCCGCGAACCCAGACGGGCCACCGCACCTGCGAAAACCCTGACGCCTCTCCTTGACTCCTCCGTTCTTCCCCCGCGTTTCTCTTTTCCTTCCTCCGTGCTACTCCACTCTTCCCGTCCACATCACGGTCACGTACTCCACTCAAACGAGCTCGCACCGTTGTTCTGACTGAAGTTATACTACTGTATGATCAACGCGCGCATATACGTATACGTGTAGTAGTTCAGTGATCAACGGAACAGCTAGCTCAAGCGACCACGGCACGGTGACTGCAGAGTGAAGCTAGCAACCGCGCCGTACCAGGCTCCCAGCGCGTGGCTGCCTGCCCCCTGCCGGTGAAGCACGAAGTGGGGGAGCTTCTCCTGGCTTTTGGGGAACCAGACCAGGACCAAGACCACAGCACAGGCACAGCCACAGCCATGGCAGGGCTACAGCTACTGCTTGCATGCATGGGGATTAGGCCGGCCGGAGACGTCGGAACGAATGACCAGCGCGGGCCACCCTGCCATTCAAGGACTCCGTTTCGGGAATCTATCGCTGCAGTTGCCGTGTCAAACGCGACATTATTTATGGAGGCGACGGAGTACCGGTGAGGGAGTGACACACGAAGTAAATGTGGGTGTTGCACGTTTGGGGAGCATGAGCGAGAACGAATGAATTGCAGTAGCTGAATACCACAAATTTGGATGGATCGATGAATGAAACTACCTTCATGCGTCAATTGTCATGATCAATGAGAGGTAAGCAAGCATGGTTGTTCACCACGTGAAAGGCCTTGTTTACATGCAAAAAATTCCTCCCAAATTCACTATGCAAAAAGAAGATTCCCCGTCACATCAAAATGTCATAACATGTATGGAGGACTAAATATAGATGAAATCAAACACTAATTACACAGTTTTGTTGTACTCCGCAAAATGAACATTTTGAGCCTAATTAATCAATTTTTGGACAATTTTTCGCACATACAAACGAAATGCTACAGGGAGGGTGAATTTGGGAGTATGATGTCACTTCGTAATCATTGCGTCACTATAGCATTTCGTTTGTATTTGTGAAAAATTGTCTAAAAATTTGATTAATTAGGCTTAAAATGTTCGTCTCGCAGAGCATAACAAAACTGTGCAATTAGTTTTTGATTTCATCTACATTTAGTACTCCATGCATGTTATGATATTTTGATGTGATGGGGAATCTTCTTTTTGCATAGTAAATTTGGGAGTTGCTTTTTGCATCTAAACAGGCCCTTAACATCTAAGGCCTTGTTTAGTTCCCAAAAGTTTCCAAAAAGCAACTCCCAAATACACTATGCAAAAAGAAGATTCCCCGTCACATCAAAATGTCATAACATGTATGGAGTACTAAATATAGATGAAATCAAAAACTAATTGCACAGTTTTATTGTACTCTGCGAGACGAACATTTTGAGCCTAATTAATCAATTTTTGGACAATTTTTCACACACACAAACGAAAATGCTACAGTAACGCAATGATTACGAAGAGACATCCTAAATTCACCCTCCCAAATTTGCATCTAAACAAGGCCTAAACAAGGCCAAAGTGTATCTGCCACTGCCAGAAGTGAACCGAAGAATGGACTTGCAGTCGTCAAGAGAAGCAGCGGCGGCGGCTAACCAACTCCGTAAAACCGTAACCAGTAACCACCACATGGTTCCCAAGCAAATACTCCCAGGAAACAAACATGGTCGCACAAGTTTTCTGCTGGGAGAGGCTTCAGCGCTTCATTAGCACGAGACAAGCACCCGCCTGTCTAGTCCTGCACGGGGCTTTATACCTTGAGATGATATATCATACTAGTATATCTCTACCTTGGTCCTGTTTAGTTCCCCATCCCATCACCAAACTTTTAAAAATTCTCTCTCCAAACTTCACTATTCACCTATCACATCAAATCTCTCTCCTCATGCATGGAGTACTAAACGTGGATAAATAAAAAAACTAGTTGGATGGTTTTGATGTACACGACGAGACGAATCTTTTAAGCCTAGTTAGGTCATGGTAGGACAATGTTTACCACAAACAAACGAAAAGCGCTACAGTGTCCGATGTGACATTTTCACTTCACTTTTCACCTTTTCACATGAACTAAACACCGCCCTTTTATATCTCTACCTTAATTATAAAGTAAGGATTGATTCAGCTGTACGTCATAACCCCCTCATATTTTTAAAATAAATTAGCGGTCCTTCCACCATGTATATATCTGCCTCTTCGGCGTTTTAGAAAAGGTAGCGGCGAGACGCCCAAGTGCAATCCGACTCCAACTAGACCCAAGTTGTTTGTTAATAAATATTGTACCTACGCACGTAATATATCTGTCGCACATGCACCTTACCCTCCCGTGCACCGGCGCAGCAACGGTTAGAAGTAAAGACAGGTCATAGGGTGCGTGCCGGCTATCCAGTGCCCCTATCCAGTGCCTGGGGCCTTGCTGTCCGTCACAGCACGGCATCCTAACTGGTTCGACGGCTTGCTCTATAAGTATGTTTCTTTGTGCTACTAGCCGCGGTGTGTCGATCTCATGATTTTGCTTGCTCGGTGTGTTAGCTCGATCTTGCTGCTGCTGCTCGTTGGACAGTGCCTCTACTGCAGGCACTTTAGTCGTTGCTCCATGAAATGTTCATTCAATAAGATGCATGACTTTACATTTTGCTATTTAGGCTAGGATGTCCTAGCTGCGATTAAGGTAGTGTATCTCTACCTAATACTAAAGTAAAGATTGTTTGGTGTTTTCCTCTCACATTGCCGACAGGTGGGTCTCACGTGTCTAAGCAAGGATTGCTTGGTCCTTTCCTCTCACAATGCCGACGGGTGGGCCTCATGTGTCTCTTTCCATAATTACGTAGAGACTAAGTACAAGCATGATATGCTGGAATTAAATTAAAGCATGAGAGAAAAGAAGAAATAAATCTACATGGATTAGGACCAGTTAAATCTCATATTTAAATTAAAGCATGAGAGAAAAGAAAAAAAAATCTACATGGATCAAGACCGGTTAAATCTCTCCATGTGGTCTATTTTCGTAGCAACGCACGGACACATTTGCTAGTTAATTATAAAGTAAGGATTGATTCCACGGTACGTTGATTCTTGTCATAATTTTATAATAAACTCCCTCATCTATTTCCTAATTCTAATCTGAAACATAGAACAGAACCATCCTGTGATCTCGTCTGTTCAGAGTTCGGAACCATCACGATGGTAAGAGTAGCAACCAACATGAACTCTGCTGGCTTCCCCATTTGATCCAATATAAAGCTTCTACTACTTGTGGCCATAACAGTAATGTCACGCGTTGTTGCCCCATGACATCTTGAGCGGGATACGATGAGAGTAGGAGGTTGGTGCTGCCGGCGAGAAACCTTTCTTTCCTCCTTGACCAGTACGTGCGCGGGGTATAGTCCATATAGAAGGTTTCGACGCATAACAGTGCCCGTAAAGTCTAGCATCACTATGTCAGCAGCTTGCCGTGATTGGGCGGCCGGGACTCCATGCTCTACAGCACCAGCCGCGCCATGCCGCAACAGCAATGCCAGGAGGCATCTGGGCCGTCATGGACCTAATGACCCACCAGAGTAGGATTCGAGTTGCAACGGATTTGCTGGTTGCATCGTTTTTCTGTTAGATTCATGGGTTGTTTGTTGATTATTTTGAGTTGAATTTGGTTTCAACGTCAACAAGCCATCACGGTTTCTGGATTCACGTGTCGGCATCAGTGGAGGCCGTGTAATAGGGTAGAATCCGACGCCACATGTGTTGGTGCGTTGCCCCTGCGCCCTGCGAAGTCATCTAATAAAAGGACTGTATTTTAATTAATATAAAACTTTATGGTCTTTATTATAAATTTACAACGTACCGCAGAATCAATCCTTACTAGGTAGAAGAGATGTATAAAATGTTTAAATTTTCACCGTAGCAACGCACGGGCATACGTATTTGCTAGTGATATGATATGCAATATCCTATGAAATCCTGGTGTATGGAGACACAGAGCCATACCGTGAGGAAGAAAACGGAGACCCACTCACCGTATTCTTTCTTCCACACATACGGTGTTTATAAGTTCGTGTGTTGGCCAGGTCATATCCACTGACTAATCCACGGCACGGAAACCTTGATTTGTCATGTAGCGACGCCGTACGCCGCATTTCACATGACCAGATCTCGACGCGTCCCTGGGCTGAGCGTGACCCTTTGGGGCGTGATTGGTAAGGTGGGCTACTTCTGGCCTGGCTAGCATGGATGCAGGGCCAGCCAAGGCCAGGCCTCCACCGGCCACGAGCCTTTGATTGGTTGGGTGAACAGGCGCCTTTTGGCCCGATGGAGCCCGTGATTGGTAAGCTGCACAAGCGGGTGGGCTGCACTACGGAAGCCAGTTTTGGTTTGATTGGTAGCCCGCATAGCGTCGTTCCGTGTACCTCCTGCACATCTTTGGTGACCTTAACGCCGGGGGGGTTTATGGCCAGTGGTATGACCGACGCCCGCCTGCGGTTACTCTCATCTTCCATTCAGCCCCACCCCCTCTTCGCCTCCCACCCCCTCTTCGCCTTCCTCCTCGGCGCCGCCGCTCACCGCCTTCGTTTCGAGACCGACAGCCGGCGAGATGGCTCGCGGTGAAGGTGGAGGGGAACGATCCGGTGCGAAGGGATCCGGCCGCGCCCGTCGAAGCTCGTCGGCGGAGGTGAGTTCTCCTGCGCCGGTCCCCGCCCTTTGCTCGGAAGGAACACCCTGCGTGGTGTGTGTGTTGGACAGGGTCGCCAAGGCACGGGGTGAAAAGGGTCTGGGTGGATGCGGTTCTTCAGCCTCGGATGATTCGCACAGGTCCTCTCCGTCGAAAACCGTTAGCTACTCTCCCTCAAGCTACGGATCTGGGGTAAGTGAACCTCCTTCAACCTGTGTAGGATGTGAATGATTAGTAGTTGATGATCTGATATTGTAGAATAGCAGTAGGAAGTAATTTGATTTCGATGCATTAGGGTACCTCTCTTAGTTGAGATTGTTCAATGTTGTAATCTCTCTTAGTTGGGATTGTTCAATGTTGTAGAGTCTCTCTCTCAGTGAGTTGCCAGAAGGGATTGAGACTGCGGATTGGGGGGTTTGGACACTGAAGCATATGCTAGATGTCGTTGTGGGAGGGTACCTCGTCGGTTGCTGTGCTGGGATGGCACCAAAGTTGGACGTCGCTACTTGGGCTGCCCCAAGAGGGTAACCACGAAAACTTTCTTGTGAAACCTTGATGTATTCCATATATTTTGTAGCAATGCCTGCTTACTTTGAGTATGTATGGTTTGATTTGGATTGTAGGGTAAGGAGAACATGTGTGACTTTGTTCTTTGGAAGGATGAGAAGTGGCCGGCTAGTTTCCAGACAGTTGCTGCTTCCCTTTGGGATGTAATTAGTAATTTCAAGAAGAAGGCCGAGGAAGCACAAGTTGATATGTTGGCAGCTCTTCAACTTAAGAATGAAATCTATGAAGAAAAAGAGGCACTGCTGGGGGAGAAGGAAGCTTGGACAAGGGAGAAGGAGACTCTGATCAGGGAGAAGGAAAGAATGGAGAGGCAGCTTCACAAGAAGATGTTTGCTGCCATCCTTTGTTTGTTCGGTGTGATAGTTGCTGTGATGGTTGCTGCTATCCTGAAGAACAAGTGAATGCTGGGGTGGCAAGATGGTTGCTGCTATTATGAAGAACAAGTGAATGCAGGTTGCTGAAATGGTTGGTGTGATAGTATGGACTTTTGTTCTTGATTTTGGTGCTGCAAGGTGTAGCTTGCTTTTGCACAAAACCTAATTGTTGACGCAAAATCTGCAGTTCACGCCAAGCACACAGCAAGCCGAATCAGCTGGCTTCACACTTGGCTCGAAGCGTTCGGTTCCTGGAAGCGTGCCAGTCAATTTTCCTGAAACTGACAAAGGAAGAAAAAATGTTAGGGATCTGTTACTATGGTTAATCTACCAAAACCT